>CM042220.1:347500-860000 GCA_023566465.1 Cottus gobio | reverse complement strand
TGTGTGCCTTCAACTTCCTCTTCCTTGCAGCCACTAGTCTGATGGCCCCTCACTGCCGCTGTAACAGAGCGACCTGTCTCCGGTGAGTCTGCTCAAGAGCAGCAGTTTGTTGTATGCCGGCTGTGTTTGGGCCCCTGGCCTGAAATGTGTAAGAACCCTGGTCTTCCAGAGTTACGAGAAAGTTTGGCTTGTTTCCATCCATATTTTAGTGAATGGAAGTTTCACAGAATCGGCTCAGATCAATTCAGTTCACTTTGTTAAATATACTTTTCCCAAGGTCAAAAAGGAACCAGGTCAGTTCAGGCATATTTTCTAACATTGGGGGTTTGCACACTTATGATTCCAATTATAATAAGACTGCTTATCATGTTCACTTAAAACATTTCATTTGTGTCTTCTGTTCAAATTTGGATTTCAAAAATCCAATCGACCAAAGTGAACTCTGCCTTGAATCAAAACAATGAACCCCAGTTGTCATTACCGAGTGGTTTTACTCTGCAGCCAACAAAGCCGGGCAGCAGGTGTGAATGTTTGCGTTAATGTCAAGCAGAGCGCCCAGGAAAATGCTCCAGGAAATGAAATGCAAGATGAAGCCAAACACGCATCAGCAAAGAGAGAGCATGTCACCACACGGGTTGGAATTCAAAATAAGTCTGACTTATTTCAACGTTCTATAAGCAACACGGTTCCAAAATGAGACACCCGTACTATGCAAACACTTGAATTGCATCACATAGATTTATTTTAAAAGGTTTGCTCAGTTTGAACTGAACTACCACCATCCTCAGGGCCTGTTTGCTAGCAAACATGCATTTGTGATCATTTATGTAACGTTTAAACATGATTGCGTAGGGAAATAAGTTCTACTATCCTTAAATATTACTGTAAAATGACTCGAATGTACGACCCCCCTTAGGGTTTCTTATAATGTCCTTGCATCTCATCTCATCTGGAGCGGATCCTAATCTTTCCCTCTGGCTCCTCTGCTCCCTCTGTAACCTGAGCGTGAACCCTGGAGCCCGGGGACACGGTTCAGGAGGCCTCCTCTCCGGTATCTGAACTACAACCGGATTCAAAAGTTGGCCTACATTAGATTAGCATTCATTATTGAATACATTTGATATAGATCACATTCAACTTATTTGTGCGTTCAACATTTAGAGGAAATTCGGTTCCAGATTGAGTTTTATGCAAGTGATTTGCTCGCTCTATTGGAATCCCTCAACATTAATGACGACTAATGACCAAATCACACAGCTTTTCTCATTTAAAATGTGGAATTAAGCTTTTTTAGGATTAGCAATTGTTCTTTGACTTCTGAATTTCAGTTTACAAAAGTCCGTATTGCAACACAACCTTCATGTTATCGTGACAGGCCCTGGACAGAGTTGGGGACTAAGTGCCAGCAGCCCTGCCAGACTTGTGGTGTTTTAGTGGTACTTAATGGCACTCTGTAAAGGGTGTGATGTGTCAGTGTAAATGGACTCAGACAGACTGAAGGTAGTGTAAAATTGTTTAGCCGCTCCTTTCTGTCCATTCACCCACAGTCCTGTCATTATCAGCTCCACACACCCACAACAGGCTCAACTCCACCGAGGTTCATGCATCCTTACCCCCCCTCCGTGCTACCCTTACACAACTCTCTTCCTCGCTCTCAACCTCCACTTTAAGCCTCCGCCTGTCTGTTTTCTCCAAACATACATCGACAGCCTCTGTTCTTCCATTGGAGACAGCATGTGACCCTGTTTCTCCCCACCCTTTCATCAACACCACCCCCATCCTCTGACCCATTTTGTCCTTGTGTTTCAACTTCTATGAGTCATTTGTCCCTCCTCTACATTCACATCACTGCTCCAACACTGACACTCCACACAGAATTTAAAAAACACTCGTCCCTCGTCCTCTTTGCTTCTGTTCCTCGGAATTCGTCATTCCTCTGTTAAAGTACAACAGAGCACAAATTCTCTTTTACCTCAACTAAATGTTCACTCGACTATTCTTATTCGTCATCCCTCAAATAAAACTATTTTCTCGGAATCCTCTGGTTTCACAAACTGAGGCCATCCGGAGCGTGGTTGGCCCAGTCGTCTCTGCAAACAGCAACTGGTACTGGTTGGTCGTAAGGGCTGCAGACGATGGAGAGGGACTTTGGTTTGCGTTAAGAAGGTTCTGACAAACCATAAGTGAGGAGACGAGATATGTTGGAGATATTAGCGGTAGGCAGGGCAGGCTGTTGGCTGCTCAACACCACCATCCGCATGGTCCCTGCTGAGGCCCTCAAAGCAGGCATTAAAGATCCGTCCATGCCAAAAGGCGTGACAGGAACGGGCGAGATTCTTGAAGCGGCTAATCCATCTGTGGAGATCAGTCGGTGGGCAAATTGCCGTTCGCTGCGGGATTGGCTCCCATGTATACAGTGAGGTTGGGTAAAAAAATCTCTTTACCCTCAGAACAAACCAACTAAATCAGGTCTGTGCTTTCCAGCCCCGAGAAGGGGAGTGGTTTTCACACCAGTGGTGTCTGGTAATGGATGAGGGTAAGGACGCAGCCGAGAGGTGGAAGCTAGCCCAGTATAATAGAGCTTAGAGGAGAAGACACAACGACAGGCACATGGGTTTGGAGGCCCTCCAGTCTGTGCATATATGTGTGTGTGTGTGTGTGTGTGTGTGTGTGTGTGTGTGTGTGTGTGTGTGTGTGTGTGTGTGTGTGTGTGCGTGCGTGCGTGCGTGCGTGCGTGCGTGCGTGCGTGCGTGCGTGCGTGCGTGCGTGCGCGCGCGCGTGCGTGCGTGTGTGTGTGTGTGTGTGAATGCATGACTAAGCTTATCCCTTGTGCAAAGATGGGGAAGTGCCTTGGCTTTGGATGACATGGCTGCAGACTACAGGCTGCTGCAGTGTGACATCTCCATCCAGAATCTACCTCCCAGCTGCACCAGCAGGAGCCAAAGTCGTGCCGGTCCAACGTGTTTTCTCCCAGCTGCACCATCGGGGGCCAAAGTCATCACAATCCAATATGGGCCTTCTGGAGGCAGCATCTATTGCCAGACATATCAAAACACAACTTGCACTCTCAGCTCGGCCATCTTAAGAGACACTTCTATCCACCAATTACCCTCCAGCCATCCCTCTGTACGCCAACAAACATAAAGAAAAATAATGAAACATAATGAAACACAGCCATTACCCTCCAGTCATTTCATCCAAAACACATACAAAATATCATCCCAGTTGGGCCATCCAAAGCAAGGAACGCTTTATTTCTGTAATTACCAACCAGCCGTTTCATCTGAAGCCAATGGTGCCGCCAGCTGACGTTCCTACCTCAGTACCGCCATCTGAAAACAAAGACAATATTGATGTGATCACACCTGAAGCTAAACTCATTATGGTCCAACGTGAATTTGTGTTTCTGCCTCTTATCAATTATATTTTATTATTTTTCCTCTCCTCCTTTTTCTTCTTCATGCTTTAATGTCCGCAGTAAACAGTAAAGAGACTGTACCCTTTGGACATTTTCAACATGTGGGTCAGCCATCTGCACACCATAGTCCCTGGTGTGACACGAGTCCGTTCAATGCAGAGCCGAGTAAATATTCTGTCAGCAAGACTTCATACTGTAGGTCAGGCATAGGAAGAGTGTCTGTCAAACTCTCTTACTCTTACATGCAGGGCCCGTTATTTTTTAGGTTTAAACTTTCCCTTTTTAAGTTGGAAAACGGTTGTTAAAGCAATAATTCTCTCTTACAAAGCTTTTCCAATGTAAGAGCCCACTAGATGGTTAAGAACCTCGGATTCTAACAGACTGCCCTGCTTTACTTAAAAAATATTTAAACTGAGGATTTTAAAGTGTCCAGTTAATATTTTCCATCGTGTTGGCAGAGGATTCCAGTCTGGACCGAATTTCTAAATGAACTAAACCCACAAAGATATGATCTGAGGATGATGCTGCACTATTTTATCACGAGTTTGGGCTGAGCTCCAGCTCCACTAGGACACATGTTATGGCTATCGTTGGTCTTTGTTATATTACAATAGGATCAAAGATTGCCCGTCTTATTGCCACCAAAACCCAAAAGAAGATCCAAATCAACACGGAAGCTGCCAGCCTAGCTACTCATAGGTATTCTGTGGATCAAAACTTCTTCTTCTGTGCCATAGAGCTCCATTGTTGCCCCAAATCTGGATAGGATCGTGCGGAGGTGGTGGTGAAACCAGGACCGTGTGGCCCCCTTACCTGTCTCTGTGATGAAGAGGGGGTCACGTCCGGAGGTTCGGCTGGTGGATCTAAAGTTTAGGTAGTCGCGAATAGGCTCGTACGGGCTAAGGAACGAGCCTAGCCGGAAGAGGTAGATTAGCTGGGGTGGACCGTGCTGGTTGTTCTTGCTGTGCTTAAGTTGATAGATTATGGTATTGGGGAGATAGATTGAAATGTCAGACAAGGTTGCATGTCGTGACGGCTGGTGGTCAGAGCTCGGCGCGGTGAACTCCGAGCAGCGCAGAAAGCCGAAGAAGGCCAGCAAGAACATGGACTCTAATGTTTTATCTGTGAAGGGAGACAGGTAGCCTGACCGGAGCGTGTGGATGCAGCGGGCTAGGAGGTCCGAAGTGAGGGGCAGGCGACTAGGTGCGGGGCGTGGTTCTGCCTTGCTGAGACCTTTAAGTAGCATGGCTACGTGCGAGTGGGACGCGGCTGGACACGGGGCCCCCAAGGACAGTTTCGTAAAGAAGTTAATGCTGCTTATGTAAACTCGGATAGTGGAAGACTTAATTCTGAGGAGGGAATGTGCGTGAGTGATGAAGTGCGTAAGGGTGAGAATGTCGAGCGACGGGAATGGCAGGCTATGGGAGGCGTGGAAGGCTTTGAAGCTCTTCCATCCAGTAAGGTATGATGAGAGTGTTCGAGGAGTGACGCTGTTGAGGCGGAGGCCAGCTGTTCCAGCCGAGGGTTTAGAGGAAAATTGTGGCTGAAAACGGTGGGACCGGGGTTGGCCGTGGATCCGAGGCTGGTGCTAATCGCCTGAATTTCTGAAACGAAAAGCGTGAGAGTGAGTTGGCGATGGCATTTTTGTGGCCCGGAATGTGGATGGCTCGGATAATAAACTGGTGCTGGGCCGAAACTAGGGTAAGTCTCCGTATAAGCAGCATGATGTCTAGGCAGCGGGAGCGTCCTTTATTGATGATATCTACTACGGTGCTGTTGTCGGAGTAGAAGGCTATGGTTTTTTTGGACCATTCGTGCCCCCAAAGGACGGCTGCTATTATTATGGGGTATGTTTCGGAAATTGCGGAGGAGGGGGTGAGGGATGCGAATTCTGGCGGCCATGGGGTTGAGAACCACTTTTTGCCGTAGAGGCCGCCGAAGCCGATGGATGGAGCTGCGTCTGTAAAGAGCTGTATGTCTTCTGGTTTGGTGATGTAGTCGTCGTAGAAGAAGGAGATGCCGTTCCAGGAGGAGAGGAACTGTTGCCATAATTTAAGCTCTGATTTGCATGCTGCGTCAAGTGAGACTTGTGCGTGGAGATTTGTGACGGAGGTGGCGACTGAGAGGTGTGACAAGAAGGATCGACCCTGGGGAATGATGCGAATGGCATAGTTTAGGTGGCCTAGCAGCGAGAGGAGTTGGCGCTTAGTGCATTTAGGGGCCAGGTGGAAGTTTGAAATGATTAAGGATATGCGGTTGATTTTCTCGGTAGGAAGGGATGCTTGAAAATGAGTCTAAAGTGATGCCGAGGAATTCTAATGACGTGCTGGGCCTGCGTTTTTTTCTGCGGAAAGAGGTACTCCGAGTTCATGGAACATGGAGGTCAAGGTATGGAGGCCTAGTGCCGGAGGGGAGGAGGATGGTGTAATGGTGAGGAAGTCATCCAGGAGATGGATGACGTACAGTAGTTTCTGGACGTTAGTCAGGATCCAGCAGAGTGCTTCTGCTAGGCAGTCAAAGAATTTGGGGCTGCTCCTGCACCCGAAGGTCAGGCGCACTGCAAAGTAGTATTTGCCGTTCCAAAAGACGCTAAAAAGGTGCCAATAGTCAGGGTGGATGGGCATGATTTTAAAGGTGTTGGTGATGTCCGATTTGGACAGCCAGGCTGCGTGGCCTGCGAGGCGGATGAGGGATAAGGCGTGGCTAATGGTTGCGTACTGCATAGAGAAGTCCGGGCTGGGGATTAGGCTGTTAATGCTTGTTGTGGAAGAACAGCAGGGGATGAGAGGTCTATAGTGAGCCTCTTTTTCCCAGAATATTTCCTGGTGGATATGCCTAGTGGGCTTATCCTGAATGTGAGGAAGGGCAGGCTGGTAAGCGGGCCGATCATTAATCGTTTTTTTGACTTCCTGGGCTAGGAGAGTGTCGACTATGTCTGGCTCGGCGTTGGCGGATTGCAGGTTTTTGCACATGAAGGGATGCTCAGGCTTAACCTGTAAGCCTGGGTGGAAGCCGTGTGTGAGGCCCTGTATGAGGTAGCTTGTGGACTGGCTGTCGGGGTGGCCTTTGAGGGCGGAAGCTAATGCGTGAATGTTTATCGGTGTATTCAGGTACTTACAAGGGTTGTGCTGTACGGGGTTGTGGGGGCAGGTTGTTCTGTTGTGGGCCCCGCCGCAAAAGGAGCAGGTGTGAAGGAAGCGGCAGCTGGTGGCGTTGCAGCCTAGGTTGTTAAAGTTGTTGCAGACCATCCTCCCTCCCTGGTAGAGGACGGGTCTGCCTCACCTGTCTACGGCCTTGGGGGGGAGGGCCTAGGGTGGTTGGGCGAGGGGAAGCTGGTTTGGGAGTGATGGGATGAGGGGGGGCTGCGGAAGGTAGGCTGCGGTAGGTGCCAGGGTTGCGTCTAGGGGGAGGAGGGGCAAGAATACAATGAGGGTGCATGTAGCAGCCGGGTGAGATGGTGCGCCGCAGAGCTTGCAGGAGAGGGAATGGCGAGCTGCAAAGACTCTGCAATATACAGTTAGGTCCATAAATATTTGGACATTGACACATTTTTCATTATTTTGGCTCTGTACACCACAACAATGGAGTTGTAATGAAAAATATATTTATGGACCTAACTGTAGCTCTGGGTTGATTGTGCCCCAGTAAGTGCCCTGGTTGAACTGCTGCACTCGACCGGTGGCTTTGGAGGCAAACAGGACGTGGTACGTATAGAACCCGTTCCCGCCGAAACACAGGGCAAGATCTAGGATTTAAGTGAGGTAGTCGTCTAGCTAGGGCCTGTGGTTGGGGAAAGCGGCGCATATGACATCTCGGTATAGTGAGAATGCGTATGCAAATTCAGTCGTGGTGAGCTCCTTAGTCCGGGTGGGAAAGGGCTGTTTTAATTCAATCGGACCGAAAGCGGTGAGCAGTTCTCGTGGGATGTGGGGGTTACCAGTGGACGGGAGGATCAGCTGGGCTAGATTGGTATAGTTACCAGCTAGGATCTGCTGCCTGAGCGTGTGTGCGACAGGGGGGAAGGGCGAGCGGGTGCTGCCGGGCGTGGTGGAGGTCGTGCTTTGGCTAAGGTAGAGCTGGCAGGCGGAGGAAAATAAAAAGATGTGGGTGAGTGCTGGTGGACCTGTGGAAAAAAAGGGGCAGTTTGTGGTGGGATGTTAAAAACATTTGGGTTATGGGGGAGGGGTTGGGGAGGAGGGGGGTCGAGAACAGGTGGAAACAAAAGGTTTTGGGAGGAGGCCCCGCCGAGGGTCCCTGCTGGTGGAGCGAGGGTGGAAGGAAGGAAGAGTGAGAGGCGAAGGGGTAGAAGTGCAGGCTGTATGAGGGCGGCTGCCGTGTTTTGAGAGGGATGTGATACAACATGACCCTCGAGAGGTGGCTGGACCTCGCAGGCCGTGCTGTGCGTGATGACGTCATCGGAGTGCCGGCTGACGCGGCGCTGGGACTCCGGAAGTCGAGTGGTGTCGCTCTGAGCGGCCGTGAAAAGTTTGAAGAGATACGCTTTCCTGTCTGACGGCCGGAAAGGAATGTTGAGCTCGGTGAGAGCTGTCTTGAGTTGGTGGACCGTCCACTTGGATGCGCTGGACGTGTGGAGCCTGACGGAGCGTCGGCGTGGAGGACCAGGGTCTCGGTTGTTTGGGTTGTGGCGCTGGCGGCTGGATGTCGACCCGGTGTGAGAGTGCGGAAGCGGAGATCTCGATCCGGGGCTGGTGGCTCCGGAGTTGTCCTTGGGTCTCGGGCGGGGAACGTGGACCGTTGATCGCGGCCGGCCTCGCTGGATGACTGGAGAAAGTGGGATCTCCGGAGTTGCGGGACGAGACGGCTCTGTGTCGAACAGCTCGTTGTCCGAAGGGGTAAGCGACAGTTCCGGTTCCATGTCCGGCGTTCGGTGGCTGCTGTTGAGCAGGTTAGTCTCGTTTAAATACCCCGGTGCGCGTGAGACGAGCTGCGTCAGGGGCGTGGTCCCTGTTCCTGAACTAAGTTTTAAAAAAACACCATTAAGCATGCAAGCATCTCAAAAATGTTTTAGGCCTCGTGATTCTGGAGCAGAATCATTTTAGTAATTGTTTTTTATCTGTAGCGAGAGTAAAGACGCACAACATTGCAACAGGTGTTACGGGCCTCCTGGAGTTTTAACGCCTTGAATTTCAATCATTTTCTTCGTTTATCAGTGACCTTGTCACGATATGGTTCTGGACCCAATAGCAAAAACCCTCGGAACACGGTTAAAGTATAAACAAAAGGAATTTTATTGTCTCTTCACCGACAAAAGAACATAAATGCACAGTTCCTCAGGAAAAACACAACTTAAAGACTCAGGCCCGCAGGCACTACTCGGCTAACGTAAATCCCATGTCTCTCAAAAAACAAACATAAATATGCTGGCTCGCAAGCACTACTCATCCAAGCACGTAAATCCAAAAGTGTCTCCCGAAAACCTGCCGCTGCCCCGGCGGCGTCTCGAGTCTCGTGTCTTGGGCTGAGCAGATCATATGCAAGAAGTGCAATCTCCTGACGCCGAACATCCGGGAGGAAGCCACCTTTAAGCTGTGCCGTGATTGTCTCTAACGCTCTGCAGCTGCGAGCGGCGGCCATCTCCCTCCCAGCTGTCCTGCGTCAACCTGATTGTAAGGGAGTGAGAGAGAGAGACACACACTCTGGCTGCCGCCAGGGTTACTGTGGCACCCCCTTGTGGTGGTGCCTCCAGGATCCTCACAGTACCCCCCCCTTAACGGACGCCTCCAGGCGTCCGCGGTATCACCGGACCAGGGTGGGTGGAGGGGGGCCCGGTAGGAGGGCCAAAACACTCCTGACGCCCACCGGCTCGTGGAGAGAGACCTGGAACACAGGAAAAAGTCACTGGACAACCAAACTCAGGGGGACGAGCCGGAGGACGGGCCCCAGGCGGAGACTCGGGAGGACGGGCCGGAGGACGGCCCCCAGGCGGAGACTCAGGAGGACGGGCCGGAGGACGGCCACCAGGCGGAGACTCAGGAGGACGGGCCGGAGGACGGGACCAACCTACACTTGGCTCGAGACGGGACTTGACCGGACAGGGCTCGGGACGGGGCCTAGCGGGACGAAACTTGGGACAGGACTTGACCGAACGGAACTTGGGACGGGACTTAACCGAACGGAACTTAACCGGACGGAACTTGGGACGGGACCTAACCGGACGGAACTTGGGACGGGACTTAACCGGACGGAACTTGGGACGGGACTTAACCGGACGGAACTCGGGACGGGACCTAACCGGACGGAACTCGGGACGGGACCTAACCGGACGGAACTCGGGACGGGACCTAACCGGACCCAAGGGACCTATGTCAGCCGGACCGCCGACGGGACTCGAGGGGCAAGTGTCGGCCAGACCGCCGACAAGAATCGCAGGAGACGAGCCGGGCCGGACTGCCGGCAGGGCTCGGGGAACGGGTGGCGGCCGGACCGCCGACGAGACAGGCGTCGGCCGGACCGCCGAGGGGACTGGGGGAGCAGGGGTCAGTCGGACCACCGATGGGACCGGTGTCGGCCGGACCGCCGATGGGACTCGTGAGACAGAGCCGGGCCGGACTGCCGGCGGGACTCGGGGAGCTAGGGTCGACAGAGCCGCCGACCGGGCCGGGACTATCCGCGGTGCGGTCGGGAAAACAGGGGTCGAGGCTAGCACAGAGGCGGGACACGGGACCGGGGCTGGGAGCGGCACGGTGACAGAAACTGGGACAGGGGCTGACAGCGGCACAGTCGGAGGCCTCGGGACAGGGGCTGACAGCGGCACAGTCGGAGGACTCGGGACAGGGGCTGACAGCGGCACAGTCGGAGGACTCGGGACAGGGGCTGACAGCGGCACAGTCGGAGGACTCGGGACAGGGGCTGACAGCGGCACAGTCGGAGGACTCGGGACGGGGGCCGACAGCGGCACAGTCGGAGGACTCGGGACGGGGGCCGACAGCGGCACAGTCGGAGGACTCGGGACAGGGGCTGGAGTCGGCCGGGGCGCCGACAGGACACGGGGGGCGAGAGTCGGCCGGGGGGCCGACAGGACACGCGGAGCAGGAGTCGGCCGGGGCGCCGACAGGACACGCGGAGCAGGAGCCGGCCGGGGCGCCGACAGGACACGCGGAGCAGGAGCCGGCCGGGGCGCCGACAGGACACGCGGAGCAGGAGCCGGCCGGGGCGCCGACAGGACACGCGGAGCAGGAGCCGGCCGGGGCGCCGACAGGACACGCGGAGCAGGAGCCGGCCGGGGCGCCGACAGGACACGCGGAGCAGGAGCCGGCCGGGGCGCCGACAGGACACACGGAGCAGGAGCCGGCCGGGGCGCCGACAGGACACGCGGAGCAGGGGTCGGCCGGGGCGCCGACAGGACACGCGGAGCAGGAGCCGGCCGGGGCGCCGACAGGACACGCGGAGCAGGAGCCGGCCGGGGCGCCGACAGGACACGCGGAGCAGGAGCCGGCCGGGGCGCCGACAGGACACGCGGAGCAGGAGCCGGCCGGGGCGCCGACAGGACACGTGGAGCAGGAGCCGGCCGGGGCGCCGACAGGACACGTGGAGCAGGAGCCGGCCGGGGCGCCGACAGGACACGTGGAGCAGGAGCCGGCCGTGGCGCCGACAAAGCTGGACGACTCCTCCGCTGGCGTCGAGATCCCGAGGCTCTGGCCTCCGGGCCAGAGCCCCTAGCCCGTTGGAGACTCCGGGGCCCACCCAACGCCCACCCCGTACCTGGCCAGGGATCCGGCTCGGGGTTCTCCTCCTTATAGGGCTCCTTGTACCCGAGATACTCCACGTCGATGTAACCCAGGCCATTGAGCAGATACAGCCGGCGTAGCGGCGGGCTATCCATCACAACCAGGTTTTGCTGGGTCCTTGTCTCGGTCAGGAGATTCTGTCACGATATGGTTCTGGACCCAATAGCAAAAACCCTCGGAACACGGTTAAAGTATAAACAAAAGGAATTTTATTGTCTCTTCACCGACAAAAGAACATAAATGCACAGTTCCTCAGGAAAAACACAACTTAAAGACTCAGGCCCGCAGGCACTACTCGGCTAACGTAAATCCCATGTCTCTCAAAAAACAAACATAAATATGCTGGCTCGCAAGCACTACTCATCCAAGCACGTAAATCCAAAAGTGTCTCCCGAAAACCTGCCGCTGCCCCGGCGGCGTCTCGAGTCTCGTGTCTTGGGCTGAGCAGATCATATGCAAGAAGTGCAATCTCCTGACGCCGAACATCCGGGAGGAAGCCACCTTTAAGCTGTGCCGTGATTGTCTCTAACGCTCTGCAGCTGCGAGCGGCGGCCATCTCCCTCCCAGCTGTCCTGCGTCAACCTGATTGTAAGGGAGTGAGAGAGAGAGACACACACTCTGGCTGCCGCCAGGGTTACTGTGGCACCCCCTTGTGGTGGTGCCTCCAGGATCCTCACAGACCTTTCAATGCACAATGTATGAGATGACAGCAGTTTGCAAGGTAAACTAAAAGCAGCCTGGTGATTGTCATTAGGGACGAGGTTGAGTGTGACACGTATGTGACTTCAACACCGGAAACTGTTGTTTGGGTCTCATACCCACACTTAGCACAGTTTCTTTCAACTGTGAAAGCAATCGATAGTTGCTAAAAACCTAACCGTCGCATGTTAGCTGTGACCACGATCTTTCTCTTACCTTCAGCAAATTGTTTGCTGCCTCATTTCCTCGCCAATAGGGAGAATAAAATACCAATATTGTCTGTTTCAGTAGCCACTGACATGACCAATTTTGTTTTTGAGGTGTGAGGACTAGCTGGAAGTCTCTGTTTGCCGCAGTAAAAACACCCGTTGTTGTTCGCGGATCACTTCCAGCTTTAGCGCCAATTACTTCCTGACTTTATTGGAAATTCTACGTCACATATCCTTTCACAGAAGCAAACAAGATCCACGGCACCAACAAGACAGCTGACAACAGATTGGAAAATGTGGTACACAGAATAAGTTCGAAAGGACTACAAGTCGTATTCTGGACCCTCCTCATCTATAATAAACTACCGGAAATGTTTAGTGGGTAATAAAAAGTGTCTCCTCCAACTGAACCTCGTAAAGCAATGACAATCCATCTCTGCACACTCCTGATATATTAAACCTACATGCAAAACACTTGTCACAAGCACAAATGAGCCTCCCGGAGAAGAGGTTCTTCATCATAGTCCCTCCGAATTTGTGAGGAAGGAGCTTCAAAGGGACACTTCAATTAGCAATAGTACCCAACATTTGTCTCCAGCTACATTTGGAAAACTACTGTCCCCCTTTTGACAAGACAGGAAGGGAGAATATTACACACTGCTTCCTCTGCTGCGGATGAGACCGACCTGTGACTCACTCAACAGACCCAGCCCATTACTTCACGTAATCATCCATGAAATTGTCATAATTAAATGTATGCTTTGCTACTTCTAATCACTGCCTACATTTATATGCATGTATTAATCCCATTATGGACAATGGCCTGAGTGAGACATTAGTCCAATTATATGACCTTCATTACCTATAATTTATCTAAGTGCTTCTTTGGCCATTATGCAGACTTAAATGGAAGACATGGTTTGTTCCTGCATACATACAGAAAGTGTGTGTGTGTGTGTGTGTGTGTGTGTGTGTGTGTGTGTGTGTGTGTTTGTGTGTGTATTACAGATTTTGACTCGATTTGAACTTGTTTTTTTCTGGTCGCTGATGTGATGATGTTACTTTGTAAAGAACCAATCCGTGGTTAAATCATCAGGAGAAGAGAACGAAGGTTATTCACTTACATTATGATGTGTTCAGGCTCTGCTCAGTGAAAATGACTATGAGCCGAAGGTAAATTATAACGCTATCATGATGTGTTCACATGTAATCTTGAATAAATCTAGTATTTTGAAGTAAGTGTTTTCACAACAACATGAATAGATTTCAGAGATGAAATATGAGCTGTTTACACAAAGCTCCAAGCAGCTTATAATACATCATTAAAACTATAATGACTAGATTTTTTTCAATCCATAAAAATACAATCATTTGTCCTTTTTATTTGAATAGTTTGTTTTTATGATGGAAAAAATACTATTACAATAACAAAGTAAATGGAGAACATTTAGTTTTTGATGGTTTACAACTTAATTGCGATAAAATGTTTGGGATAGTTGCAAAAATAAACGTGATCAGGGATGTCTATATTTTCTCTTTTTTTCTTTTGTGCTGATCCGATCTGTGACTCTGATCCGTGATCCGATCTGAATCACTGCACCATTAATATTATGTATATATATATATATATATATATATATATAGTTGTGTGACACATGCGCTCCCATTCACATCAGGTAAAAGCATCTCTAACTATTGTGGACAGGTAGCCCTTTTAAACTCCTACTCTCTTTCTCTGCACGCATCAGGCGACAGCACCACCAACTACTGTGGACAGCTACCCTTTTTAACACACACACACACACACACACACACGATCAGTGGCCCTCAGCGTCTGATACCGAGGCCCCGAGACACCATTCAGCGTCTGTACGAGACTCCCACGTGAAACCATCTGCATCATTATTAGACGGTCAGAGCCACTGACAAAGTATAAATAGAGAGACCGTTGGCATATTCAATTCAATTCAGTTAATTTTGTATAGCCCAAAATCACAAATACAGATTTGCCTCTGAGGGCTTTACAATCTGTACACATACGACATCCCTGTCCCGGAACCTCACATCGGATCAGGAAAAACTCCCCCTAAAAATAGTAGTGAAAACCCTTTTCACAGGGAAAAAAACAAGGGGAAGAAGAGTTAGTAATGAGCATTAAAGAGACATTCATTCATCCAGAAGGATAAAGAGGAGAAAATGAGAGAGAGAAGAAGAGAGAGAAGCTCAGTGTATCCCTAAAATATTCCCAAGCAATATAAGCCCATCCTACTTTTTAAGACTCTAGGAACCACAAGTAGCTCCGCATTCAGTGAGCGCAGCTCTCTGGTGGGACAATATGGTGCTAAAAGCTCCCTAAGATATGATGGTGCATCACCTGTTAAGGCTTTGTAGTTAAGAAGAAGGACTTTAAATATGATTCTCTGTCTTACAGGAAGTCAGTGAAGAGCAGCTAATACAGGAGTAATGTGATCTCTCCTCCTAGTCCTTGTTAGTACACGAGCTGCAGCATTCTGGATCAACTGGAGAGACCTGAGAGACCCAGCAGAGCAGCCTGATAATACAGAATTACAGTAGTCCAGTTTTGAAGTAACAAATGCGTGGATCAATGTTTCTGTAGGATGTGCCTGATCCTTGAAATGTTGCGTAGGTGAAAAAAGGCAGTCCTTAAGATCTGTTTCATGTGGTAACTGAAGGACAAGTCTTGATCAAAGACAACTCCCAGATTCCTCATGGTGGTGGTTGACGCCAGAGCAATGCCTTCAAGAGTAAAAATATCATTCGATAATTGATTTCTGAGATGCTCTGGGCCAAGTAAAATAACTTCAGTTATGTCCGAGTTCAACATCAGGAAGTTGCAGGTCATCCAGGTGTTTATGTCTTTAAGACACGCTTGAAGTTTAGCCACCTGGCTGGTTTCATCTGGCTTGATCGATATATATAACTGGGTATCATCGGCATAACAATGAAAGCTTATCAAGTGTTTCCTGATAACAGTGTTCATCGAGTCCATCCTCTGTTCCTCCATCACCGTCTGGTACGCTGCAGCCACTGCCAAGGACAAGGCCAAGCTGCAACGCATCATTCGCTCTGCCGAGAGGGTGATTAGCCGCAATCTGCCGTCCCTCCAGGACTTGTTTGCTTCAAGGACCCTGAAGGAGAGGAAGATTGTAGCTGATCCCTCTCACCCTGGACACAAACTGTTCGTGTCCCTCCCCTCTGGCAGGAGGCTGCGGTCCATCAGGACCAAGACCTCACGCCACAAAAACAGTTTCTTCCCGTCTGCAGTCGGGCTCATCAACAGAGCCCGGGTCCCCCACTGACTCTAATGACTCTGTCACCCCCAGACAATTCCCACCGGACACTCCCCTGAACATACCCTTATATTTAAATACACTTGACACTTTCACACAACACTTACACTCATGCACATTCCATGCACTTTATCTTATTTTTGGTATTTTGATATGCTACTGTTTCAATGTAAATATTCATTCAGCCATTCATCCTCATTTATTGCACTGCGTTTACTGTTAAATGTTTATTGTTAAATGTTAAATGTATGCACCTTCCCGCCAGGACAAATTCCTTGAATGTGAAAACAAACATGGCAATAAATGGTTCTGATTCTGATTAAAGGAAGCATATATAAGGTGAATCAAATTGGAAATATGTGGACTGGATGATTATGCACAGTATGTTTACTGAATATTCAACATGTGGGATTTACATAGACAGTGAGAGATGAGAACAGAAAAATTGTAAAATGGTGATTCATAACGGTAGGGCACTGTTGATGTCTCACTCGTGCAGGGGTGTCAAACTCATTTTCACCGCGGGCCACATCAGCATCATGGTCGCCCTCAAAGGGCCGGTTGTAACTGTAACACTGTATAAATTGAACTACTACCGAACATATTGTTAAATAACGGTCTTTGTATTGTTTATTCAAGTGTAACAATATTGTACATGCATTTATATATATATATATATTGTAGCAAAGGTTCTCCTTACCGGGGACTTCACAGGCTCGAGCGACACACCACAGACACGTCTGATTGCGGGTTAACAGGCTTTATTGGTTGCACAGGCTTCTTGCTGTCGCTCGCTCTCATGCTCCTGACACACTGCATGCCAACCACCCCGCACACTTCTCCCTGCGGCCTTCTATGGCCGCGCTCGCCCCTACACACACTCACGCACTCATCTGTTTCAGCTGCGGCTCGCTGACGAGCTGCAGCTGTTCCCCGAGCGCGCATCTCCCTCTCCCCTGCTGCAGGTGCGCTAACCACGCCCCTGCCCCACAATATATATATATATATATATATAAACCCACATTACTCTATCAAAGATCAAACTTAAAACAGAAGAAAATAACAAAGACAAAGATCAAACAATCGTTGTTATATTAACTTTGTTCAAAGCTTTTTTTGTCACAGTTGAGAAGGACATAACTAGCCAATAAGAACATGCATGTGGTCTGGGGCAGTGGTTCTACTGGTCTGGCTGCACCATCACCCCTGAATGAACCGAGATCCAAAGCAAGGAACATGTTCAACTTCTCAAATGGATTTCATGAAAAGATGGTGCAGTTTGAGCCTGAAATGGTACAGAAGCTCACATGCCAACACAAAAAAGCTGGTTAGAAATATTCCCTTTTACACTCAATTAAAAATCAAAAAGTGCATCTTAATGTAATACAACACACATAATAATTGTATAACTTCAGCCTTTTTTAACAGACTCAGCAGTGCTTTCATGCACAAACATAAATAAAAGGTCGGGAATGAAGTGAACTATCACAAATAGTCCGGTGTCTAAACTTACGCAAGTAAAGTGTGTTGTGAATGCAGCACTGAGGAGTGAGTAGACAGCACGCTCCTGCGTTATAAAGTGCCTTAAAAAAAAAAGCATAGGATTTTTATTTTTGCCCATGCAAAGTCCCGTGACCACTGAAAACGGGTCCGCGACCCGCTGAAAACGGGTCCGCTATGGTATACGATGCAGTACGTTGTTATATGCATGTGCTCAAACATCGTGGTTGGTCGTAAGCTAACAGCATTCCCCGGGACACGTTTACTAGCTAACGTGCTGACCTCCCCTTTAGGCTTTAGGCTCAGTTGGATGAATCGAGCCGCTAAATAAAATGTATTTCATGTGGAAATGACTTTATTAGCGTTAGCTGGTTTCAACTCGAAAAGACCTGAAACTTAGTATAATTAACACTAGCATTAATTGGGTACTAACTATGCCATGCCAAAGTTAGCTAGCTAAGCGCAGTTAACATTAGATATACACGGGCCATCAGGTGGAATTGAGCTTCTCTCAAAAACGAGTATTTTATATCTAAATGTGTTAAATATACATCTCCCACCACATTTGAACAATTTAATAATGCTGGTACTTACCACAAAGGCGGATGTCCTTGGAGAAAGAGCGCGAATGAGGTCCGGTCCTTTTATACAGGTCCCCTAGTGGTCGCTTTTTTCTTTTACAACTATTATTTAAAACATTTATAAAGCCAGTTTAAAATACTTTTTTACTGTGTAGGTTTATATGAGAGAGACAACTTTGAGGGATATCTTAATGTTATTACATACATGTAATGTGATCTAATTTATTTATTACATTAAGTAATAAAATCATCATAAAGCAACATGTAACCAGTCAAATTCTCTTTACTCACATATGGCCAATAAAGCTGATTCTGATTCTGATAAGAATGTGTGTGAGTTTTGTGTTTCTGCACCTGCCGTTCCCGCACAAGGTTGCAACATTATTATGACTCTCTCCCCACTCATTTTACCCTGCATCAGCTTCCAAAATGAAGACGAGCCACGAAATGGAAGATTGAATAGTCTTCTGGCCCAAGAAATCATTTTATTTATATAGCACTTTTATTTATATAGCACTTTTCATAATACTCAAAGACACTTCATAAACGTTTAAAATCATCATAAAAGAGCAATAAAAAAACTATAAAAACATAGAGCACACAATCACACATTAAAAGCAGTTCTGAAGAGATGGGTTTTGATTTTAAATTTGAATATGGAAAGGTCAGTGCAGTCTCGGATGAGATTGGTGAGAGATGGGGCAGCTATGGAGAAGGCTCTGTCACCCCATGTCCGGTGCTTGGTCCTATGTGGGATGGATAGGAGGCATCAGAGGAGCGAAGCCGACAGGATGAAGTGTGGTGGTGGAGCAGGTCGGTGAGGTAGGTGGGGGCCTGATCATGGAGGGCTTTGTGAGTGAGGAGAACGATTTTGTATTGGATATCCGTTGTGGGATGGAGAGCCAGTGGAGGTTCTGGAGAAGGGTTAGGGTTAGGGTTATGTAATCTCTCTTCCTAGTCCTCGTTAGTACACAAGCTGCAGCATTCTAGATCAACTGGAGAGACCAGAGCAGCCTGATAATAAGGAGTTACAGTAATACAGTCTAGAAGTAACAAATGAGTGAATCAATTGTTCTGCATCGCATATTACGAAGAAGCAGAGGATCAACAGAAGAGGACGAAGCACCGACCCCTGGGGGACGCCTTGAGACAGCAGTGGAGGAGGTGCAGTTGTTGATGGTAATGAACAGCTGTTGTCTGTTAGATATGATTTAAGCCAGGAGACAGTGATTTGAGGCTGGAGAGAAGGATGTTGTGGTTGATGATGTTGAAAGCTGCAGTGAGATCTAGAAGAATGAGAATGTTGAGGTGACCGGAGTCTGAGGAGAGGAGGTTGTTGGTGACTTTGAGAAGCTGTTTCAGTGCTGGGCTGGGAGCGGAAATGGCTCAAACAGATTGTTGGAGATGAGGTGGGCTATGCGTTGTGCAGCCGACAATGCAGTATTTTTGATGGGAAGGGAAGATTGGAGATGAGCCAGAAGGTTGTCAGGCTAACAGGCTGGTAGCCCTTCCAAGCTACCAGCCTGTTAGCCTGACGATCCTGCCTGGAGAATGGAGGTCAACCTGGTGCGGTGGTGGCTAGCGGAGTCTGCTAACCTGACAGAAAGATCCTGCAAAGGTAAACAGGTGGGCTCGTGCTGGCTAGCGATGTGGTAGCCAGGGATTAAGACTGACCATTGTGGACCAAACCTGGAAGTCCTACTGCTAGAATCTCTTCCAAGTTTAGTAAGCTTGTTGAGTGAATTCCCTGGTGAATGTAACCAGAAAGCTGAGAGCTAAAAACTGCTAAAAGCTTAAAAAACACAAAAGCGCGACATTGAGGCTGCCATCTGCAGCCATCTTAGAATGAAGAGTGCACTCACAAATACAAAAATCAGTCGTCTATGTCCCTTAGCAACCCGACAGACCACAATTGTAATTAACTGCCGACTGCGCCCAGAGAACTTATATTTTCTGGAACTCCCCGAGCCCCGAGTTTTAGCACTTTTGCAGCCTTCGATACATCAGTATTGAGTGATGTGTGTTGTTGTCTTCTGATTTGACTTTGCCTTTATCTGCTCCATATCGTAGTCATTCCAAGAAATCACGTGACCTTCGGCACTCCCTACTTACTGAAACAGACCCCCCTATCTGGTTCTTGTTTTCAACTTCAGGCTTATAACTCCTTATTTGGTCATGTTTCCTTATCTGACTTCTGTAACTTTCTGCTTATGAATCTGCCGTTGAGACCCAGAACTTAACGTTCCAATTGATAAGCATTCATAGCATACACCCAGTGAGTCAACGAAAAATCATATTAAAAATGCTTAACACATTAGAATTGTATCAGACAGTTTGTAGCAATACATTTTCTTTATCTCCACATGTTCCAGCCAGTTTAGGTCCACTTCTATGATGCCAGATTCGGCCCAGATTCAGATCAACGGGCCAGAGCTTGTTTCAGTGCTGGTTGCTGATAAACCCGGCTGCCATGTCCCAGCCAGAATAGGCCCGTTTCTGTGATGCCAGATAAGGCCCAGATACGGCAACCATCAACGGGCCAGAGCCTGTTTCAGTGCTGGTTGCCGATAAACCTGGCTGCCATGTCCCAGCCAGAATAGGCCCGTTTCTGTGATGCCAGATAAGGCCCAGATACGGCAACCATCAACGGGCCAGAGCCTGTTTCAGTGCTGGTTGCCGATAAACCCGTCTGCCATGTCCCAGCCAGAATAGGCCCGTTTCTGTGATGCCAGATAAGGCCCAGATACGGCAACCATCAACGGGCCAGAGCCTGTTTCAGTGCTGGTTGCCGATAAACCCGGCTGCCATGTCCCAGCCAGAATAGGCCCATTTCTGTGATGCCAGATAAGGCCCAGATTCTTCCGCCATCAACGGGCCAGAGCTTGTTTCAGTGCTGGTTGCTGATAAACCCGGCTGCCATGTCCCAGCCAGAATAGGCCCGTTTCTGTGATGCCAGATTGGGCCCAGATTCTTCCGCCATCAACGGGCCAGAGCTTGTTTCAGTGCTGGTTGCTGATAAACCCAGCTGCCATGTCCCAGCCAGAATAGGCCCGTTTCTGTGATGCCAGATAAGGCCCAGATTCTTCCGCCATCAATGGGCCAGAGCCTGTTTCAGTGCTGGTTGCCGATAAACCCGGCTGCCATGTCCCAGCCAGAATAGGTCCGTTTCTGTGATGCCAGATATGGCCCAGATACGGCAAACATCAACGGGCCAGAGCCTGTTTCAGTGCTGGTTGCCGATAAATCCGGCTGCCATGTTCCAGCCAGAATAGGCCCATTTCTGTGATGCCAGATAAGGCCCAGATTATTCCGCCATCAACGGGCCAGAGCTTGTTTCAGTGCTGGTTGCTGATAAACCCGGCTGCCATGTCCCAGCCAGAATAGGCCCGTTTCTGTGATGCCAGATAAGGCCCAGATTCTTCCGCCATCAATGGGCCAGAGCCTGTTTCAGTGCTGGTTGCCGATAAACCCGGCTGCCATGTCCCAGCCAGAATAGGCCCGTTTCTGTGATGCCAGATAGGGCCCAGATACGGCAACCATCAACGGGCCAGAGCCTGTTTCAGTGCTGGTTGCCGATAAACCCGGCTGCCATGTCCCAGCCAGAATAGGCCCGTTTCTGTGATGCCAGATAAGGCCCAGATACGGCAACCATCAACGGGCCAGAGCCTGTTTCAGTGCTGGTTGCCGATAAACCCGGCTGCCATGTCCCAGCCAGAATAGGCCCTTTTCTGTGATGCCAGATAAGGCCCAGATACGGCAACCATCAACGGGCCAGAGCCTGTTTCAGTGCTGGTTGCCGATAAACCCGGCTGCCATGTCCCAGCCAGAATAGGCCCATGTATGTAACAGCTACATCTGGGCCATATATGGCAAAAATCAAATGGGCCGACACTGGCTCACATTTGGCCGCATCAAGCCGAAACTCAGCCGAGCCAGCCGCCACTCAGCCGCAATACGGCCGAGTCCGCTGGCTACCTGGGATATGACGCGTCGACGTTAAAAATCCACGTCGACAAATTTGTCGACTATTCGTTGCAGCTCTAGCCACAGGGCTCAGTTCTGGGCCCGATTCCGTTTGTTATTTATGTAAATACATTGGGCAGTAACGTCCCAAATGTCAAATTTCATTTTTATGCTGATGACACAGTTATATATTGTTGTGGCACCACTCTTGTCGAGGCCCTTGGCAACTTACAAATTGCTTTTAACCTGGTGAAAAACCAGCTCATTGAATTAAGACTTGTCTTGAATGCCGCCAAAACTAAACTGTTGATATTTTCCAATGGCAGGAAAGTGCCATTGTGGCTCCAACCAGCATTTTGTCATTGCAAGGGTATGAAATTGAACTTGTGAACTGTTACAGGTATCTCGGCATTTTAATTGATGATCGACTTTCTTTTAAACCACATGTAGAAAATCTGGTAAAAAAAATTAAGAGTGAAACTGGGATTCTTTTTCCGTCACAAATCTTGTTTTTCTTTTTTTACCACTTTTCTACCTGTACTTGATTACAGTGATCTCTTATACATGAATGCCCCAGCAAACTGTCTGCGTTCTCTAGACACTGTTTATCATGGTGCCTTAAGGTTTGTCACTGGTTGTAAAGCCCTCACTCACGGCTGCATCTTATATGCTCGAGTTGAGTGGCCATCTCTGGCAGCACGCCGCCTTATACATTGGCATATTTTTATTTATAAAGCTATCTTGGGTCTGCTCCCCCACTACTCATGTAACTACATCTTTAATTCCCAGAACAATTACTGCTTACGTTCCAATGAGTTTTATTTATTAATTATGCCCAAAGTTCACTCTGAATTTGGTAAGCACTGTTTTAAGTTTGCTGCACCTGCTGCTTGGAATGCACTGCAAAAAACTCTAAAGTTAAAGGAGCTCATCAACCTTGAAACTTTGAAGACTCGTGTGAGAGAAATTGGAGCGGCTTCATACCACATTTGTTCTTGTTTTGGTGTGAATCCGGAGCTTTAGTCCTGTTGCCTTATCCTTTTAATGTATTTTATCTGTGTTATGTGATTTCTGTGTGTCTTGTGACTGTTGCAATTTTTTTCTATGCTGCTGTCTTGGCCAGGCTTCCCTTGGAAAAGAGGTCATTGTATCTCAACGGGACCGACCTGGTTAAATAAAGGCTAATAAAAATAAAAAATATCGTATTTGTGGTATCATATCAAATTCTGTTATCATATCGTAAATATTGGGTATCATGATATTTAGGGTAGGTATTGTATCAAAGCCATAATTTTGGTATCGTGACAACCCTAGACACCACACTGTGATGATCCATGTGCCTTTTGAAGCGCCTTTCTTTTTTTTCTCGTAGTAATGTATATTTCTAAGTTTAGGTTTATGTTTTGCAATAATACTCTTCTGAAGTTTATCAATTACATTCATTTTTTGAGCTGTAAAGAAGTTGTTGTTCCAGTTCCCAACAGCCTTTTTTTGTTTTACAATTTAGCTCAGCACGTCTTTTACAGTTTGTCCTCATAAATGTACTTATTGTACAGTGTATGAATATAAATGAAACGCTGTGACTAAAAACTTGGACAAAGTGGTATGCTTATGTTCGTGGAGCATATATACGCAGAGGGGTTTCACATGTTTATGCTTTTGCAAAGGGTTTGCCACTTTTAGATTCTTTAGCTCAGTAAGAACAAGTGAGTCTGGAGGAGGTTGTGGTCAGACACATTTTACAGTGAAACACTGCTATTCAGTCTTTAATGGCTGCCAAGATCGGCTTAGAGCTAGTATTGTTTTCACCTTATGTGTCAAAATGTGGCCCTGAAACTGTACCAGGAACTACCACTGAGAAGGGTTGGAGTACTTTTGCCAGATATTTAGATTTCTGTGATAGCAAAAAGCTTTCACTGGACACTGGACAGCGCGCCGGCATCATCATCAAGCGGAAGCGGAAATGCCTCCGAAAAAATCGGCGAAAGAGTTCGCTACTGATGAGGAATGCGTTACTGTTAATGTCCTAACAGGAATGTTAGAACAGCAGAACGTTTTCTTTAAAGACATGATGGATCTCCAGGAAAAGAACTTCAAAACATTTTTACAACTATTCATGGAGACAACAAACAAGCGAGTCGACGACCTCGTAAAAGACTTCACGGAATATAAACAGAGCCTGGACTACACACAAACGCAGGTAGATAATCAGAAAAAGACCAGCGACGAGATTACAACAATGTGCAGAGATGCACGCAGAGACATAAACACGGTATGCGAATCTGCACTATCACTGAATGGTAAAGTTGACTATCTCGAGGGACAGTCCAAAAGGAACAACATCATTATTGACGGCATTCCGGAGTCTCAACGTGAAAGCTGGGAGGAAACAGAGAACAACGTCCGCCGGACTCTAGCTGAAAAGTTGGAAATGGACGAGGAACGGATCGAGGTAGAGCGAGCCCACAGGACTGGTGATCCGACAACAGCAGGAGACCGACACAGACAAATCGTCGTCAAGTTTTTAAGATTGAAGGACAAGGCGGCTGTTATGGCAAGAGCAAACATGCTAAGAGGCACGAGCATCTACCTTAACGAGGACTAG
The DNA here is from genome assembly GCA_023566465.1 of Cottus gobio. Classification (NCBI taxonomy): domain Eukaryota; kingdom Metazoa; phylum Chordata; class Actinopteri; order Perciformes; family Cottidae; genus Cottus; species Cottus gobio. The sequence continues at coordinate 835,966 of CM042220.1, read as the reverse complement.
TCTGAGGCCGTAAGGCTGAAACGAAAGGAACTCATTCCAATCATGAAAGCTGAACGGTCAAAGGCAAACATTGCCTACATCCTCTATAATAGACTCATTGTCCACCCTCCCTCCCAAAGGACTGTAGGAGGGGAAAGATCAGCCAAGAATACGGGTTCGTAATTTCGGGAGGACACACACACTCTGGACTGAATATTAATCATCCTTCACCATATTGATGTCAACACTTCCCAAGAAAGGGCTAAAAATAGCTCATGTGAACATATGTAGCTTAAGAAATAAAGTTCAAGATATAGATAACTTGTTAACGACTAACAAAATTAATATTCTAGCCATCTCTGAAACTCATCTAGATAATACATTTGATGATGCTACAGTGGAGATACAAGGATACAGCATTTATAGAAAGGACAGGGACATCTTTGGGGGAGGAGTTGCAATGTACATTCAGAGCCACGTCCCTGTTAAGCTAAGAAGGGATCTAATGTCATGTGATGTGGAAATGCTATGGTTACAGGTTCACCTACCTCACCTAAAACCTATATTGCTGGGATGCTGTTACAGGCCACCAAGCTCTAGCAGTCAGTATCTTGATAATCTTTGTGAAATGTTTGATAGAGCATGCGATGAAAACAGAGAAATGTATGTCCTGGGAGACCTAAACATAAATTTTCTTGCATCAAGCTGTTGTTGGAAATAACTAGATATATATATCAGAGAGCACAGTCAACATTAACACATAGAGATAAATAACATAACGACAGCTGGAGCGCCCTGATAGGAAGTGCAACAACATCCGGTTTCCTCCATCTTTGTTTTACTTTGAAACTCAAATACCAAATGACACAGGAAGTGATAGCGGAAGAGAGTCGAACCGGATTCAAGATGCATGAGCCAGAGTGGGTGGAGAATACCCAGTGCTCCAACCAGAAGACTGTAAACTATGCAAAGGACTCCGCCTCTTTGTAGGGTTGACCAATGGGCTCCACAAGGAGAATCGAATGTACACTCTGCGCACTCTGTTTAAGCGCCTTTTGTTACAGGGACCTCTGAACTAGTCAGACGTCCCCATCAGGACCGTGCACGTATAAATGCCCGGAATGTATTGCTCTGCTTAGTTTAGTAATTAAATACTTTTGATTCAAGATATCTCAGTCTGGCAGTGAGTCATTAAATGTAGGATTCCCAACACTGTCCTCTGAAAAAGAAAATTCTTAGTAGTACCAGTGCCTGCAATCTGATTCAGGTTATTAACCAACCAACCAGGGTGTTCCCTAACAAAACAGGAACTGTATCATCCACATGCATTGATCACATTTACACCAATGCTGCTGAACTCTGCTCGAAAGCCGTATCTGTTTCTATTGGTTTTAGCGATCATAATTTAGTGGGCATATCTAGGAAGACTAAAGTTCCAAAGGCTGGGCCAAAAATTGTATATAAAAGATCGTACAGGGGTTTCTGTCGTGATTCATATGTGGATGATGTTAGTAAGATTTGTTGGTCTCATGTCAGTAAACAGAGAGACCCAGACACTGCCCTTAATGTTTTCACTAAACTGTTGGTTCCAGTTATGGATAAACATGCACCTGTAAGGAGGCTGACTGTTAGAGCTGTTAGGGCTCCCTGGGTTGATGATGAATTAAAAGAATGCATGGCTCAGAGGGGTGATGCAAAAGGAGTGGCAAAAAGGTCAGGCTGCACATCTGATTGGCAAGTATATTGTAAACTGAGGAACTATGTCACTAAATTGAACAAAAAGAAGAAAACATTGTATTATGAATCCAGGATTAATGACATAAAACATGATGGAAAGAAGCTCTGGAGCACCCTAAATGACATCATGGGCAGAAAGAGCAACCCGACTCCATCTTTCATTGAAGTGTAAGGGTCTTTTATAACTAAACCTGTAGATATTGCCAATTATTTTAACGATTATTTTTCTGTCAAAGTCTGTAAACTCAGGCAGGAAATGCCAACACCATACTGTGAGCCATTGTATTCATGTATACAAGACAAAATAATGAATTACAAGAATTGCTCCTTTGAATTCTGTAATGTGACTATGGAAGAAGTGGAAAAACTATTATTGTCTATCAATAATGAGAAACCACCTGGTATTGATAACCTGGATGGGAAGCTATTGAGGATGGTAGCGGGCCATATTGCCACTCCCATATGCTACATCTTTAATCTTAGTCTTGACAGTACTATGTTTCCCCAAATCTGGAAAGAGGCTAAGGTAATCCCACTACCTAAAAATACTCGTGCTGCCTCTACTGGCGCAAACAGTCGACCTATCAGCTTGTTACTTGTTATAAGCAAACTCTTGGAAAAAATTGTATTTAATCAGATACAATGCTACTTCTCAGCGAACAATTTGACAAGCAACTACCAGCATGCTTACAGGGAAGGACACTCAACATCCACAGTGCTCACTCAAATGACAGATGATTGGTTAAAATCTATTGATCAACAGAATATTGTAGGAGCAGTTCTATTAGACTTTAGTGCTGCCTTTGATGTCATTGATCATAGCTTGCTATTGAGGAAACTCAAGTGTTATGGCTTTACTCCATCTGCCATAGCATGGATCAAAAGTTACCTAACTAATAGGACACAGAAGGTTTTCTTTAACGGAAGCCTCTCAAATGCAAAACATATACAGTGTGGGATTCCGCAGGGTTCTTCACTAGGTCCACTGCTCTTCTCGATTTTTACAAATGATCTCCCACTTGTTTGTAAAAAAGCCTGTGTGTATGTATGCAGATGATCCAACACTCTATATGTCTGCACCAACAGTTGAGGAAATCACCTCAACCCTCAACAAAGAGTTGCAGATGGTATTTAAATGGATCTCCGATAACAAACTTGTCCTGAACATATCTAAGACTAAGAGCATTGTATTTGGAACAAAACACTCATTAAGATCTAAACCCAAGCTAAATCTGGTACTGAACAATGTTGCTGTTGAGCAAGTACAGGAAACAAAGCTTCTGGGTGTAACCTTAGACTGTAAATTATCATGGTCAAGACATATAGATTTACTGGTGCAAAAGATGGGGAGAAACATATCTGTAGTCTTCTTTTTTAACACCTCATCTGACCAAACAGGTCCTGCAGACTCTGGTATTGTCACACCTAGATTATGGCCCGGTGGTCTGGTCAGGTACCACAAAAATGAATCTAGGGAAGCTTCAACGAGTACAGAACAGAGCAGCTAGGCTTGCCCTTAAGTGCACACTAAGAGCCAACATAACAACATGCATGACCAACTCTCCTGGCTGAACGTTGATGTGAGGTTAAAGGCATCACTTCTTTCTTACATAAAAACCATTAATACATTACAAAGCCTGACTGTTTGTTTAGGCAGCTCACACTCAGCTCTAATGTGCACACATACCCCACCAGACATGCCACCAGTGGTAACTACACAATTCCGACAATCAAAACAAACTCAAAACAACGCACAGTAATATAGAGCTATGGTTGAATGGAACTCCCTTCCAGATCATATTTTAAAAACGCAGAACAAAGCTAGCTTCAAAAAACAAGTGAAGCGACACTTCATGGCTGCCTGAACTGGATCCTAGTATGTATTACTAAATTTTACTTTTATGTACTCATTTATTCTTTTTCCTTCTTTTTATCTGTTGTTTTGTATGTTGATTTCTTCTTTGTTATATGTTTTGTGTGGACCCCAGGAAGAGTAGCTGATGTCTTCGGCATCAGCTAATGGGGATCCTAATAAAATTCAAATTCAAATTCACGAAACTTCACAGGCATGTATTGTAGATGAGATCCAGATGACCATGGAGCTTGACAATGGGTGTGGACCAGCAAGGGTGCCAGCAGGAAGGAAGTAGGATGCAGGGAAGGGGCTACGCCACCTTTTTATTTTTCATTTTGAAACTATACATTTGAGCATAAAGGGTGAAATAAATAATTTAAAAGGGAAATGTTCAGATCAAAATCAAGAGATTTGATAGATCCAGATGAGTGGGAACAGAAGTTAGTAGAGACAGTGATATTAAAAATGGAGTGTAATGATTGAATTGCCATCAATTGTTGCACCACTTCATTCAGAACTAATGGAAATGTGTTTAATTCGACGTGAAGCAGCAAGGGCCACATTAACAATCATCAGGCTAATGGTGGATTAAGGGAATGAACACACAAAGAAACCTCTGGTCACCGCAAATATGTTGCTGCCCCCCCCACACACACACACACCAACCCTGTCTCCTACTAAATGACGTTCCCATGCTCCATTCTCAATAATGTTTTGAGGGAAGCAAATTCCCCCCTGATTGCAGTCACAGTTTTAAAATTAATATTAGGAAATAACATTTAAAAAAATAAATATTGGTTAAGTGTAGTTGAACATCATGGTTTGGCTAAAATGTAAATGTTTGTTCTGCCATTTAAGTTACAGACTTTTGTAACATAACATAACTTTGCGTCCACCCAAATGTTTTTTAACACGTGTCAAAAATAAATGTAATCCAAGAGACCAATGTTTTCCTTGAAACTTAATTGTCAATGCAGTTCTGTTATATGGGAATGTAATTTTTCACACACAAACATGGACCAGAAGGGTCATTTGATGCCCAACAACACAAACTTAGAAACACACAGTGGAGGAATGTAAGATAATTAAAGCTCCTAAGTGTAGGAGTGAAGTCAAAAAGAGCCCAATGTCCCACTAGTCTCTTAAAATAATGACTTTGGAAACTGAGCATCAACACTGCAATTACTGCTCACATGTGTACTTTTCAGCAAACATTTATGCCATCAGATAATTTTCTATGATCACGTCAAATAAAATGCTCCACAGTATGCTGTTTGAATGGAGCTTAAGCAGTAGTTCAGGAAGGAAGACTTTCTTGACACACGGGTCATTCATAAATGTCTTTTCTCCCAGCGATCACACTATCAGCTGATGATCACACTATCAGCTGATCTGGGGGGTGTCGACTTTTAAGCAATCAACCAAACATGGTGCTGTGTCTCTAAGCCAATCATATCGTTGCTGTTAAACTTTAAAGGGGTTCTCTGCTCTGCTGTCTTCAGTTGTCATTTCAGCTCAAACCAATGCGACCCTCCTCCACCCCAGTCAGCAGGCAGTCATACTCCTCATCCGTCATCAGGTTGCAGCAACTCTCTTCTTCACCACCACCAGTGACTGGACTCCAGGGGGATTCTGCGGGGTGAAAACTCGTTTGCATCTCTCATCTAAGCCATGGGTGCTGGAAGGCTAACCGTTGACATATGTGACATCAAATTATAACTTTAAAATGCCACAAAAAGTTAACAAAAATATTTTTTTGCTTTTCCGATTCCGATTTGATATCCAGATACAGACAGCATGTTTATGGACTCTGGCCAGAATTGAACGGTGGACACTAGTATACATGCTAACCAGAAAGCCACCTGGGTCCCTGACAAAAATGAGGGTAGTTATTGAACCATCAGTCCAGTAACAGGAGGGATATCAATCATTACATTGTAGGGTAAAGTTTATGTTAGGGTAGGTCTCCAGGAAGTTGTTATGTCACCAAAAAACAAGAAAACAGAACTGTTTTTGAGTCTGCCTGTTTTTAGGGTGTTTTTCATGGAAAGAAAGGAAGTATTCGATTAAACAAACACAGTATAACAAAGTTTTCCCTATTTATTAGTAGACATCACTCATGATGTCCCCTCTTGACAATTTCTTTAAACAAATAACTAAGTAACATGTTCTAGTAACATTCTGGGTGAAGACCTAAAAGACTTGTACTTGTGTTCTTTTCAAAAAGACCAGAAACAGAGTAGATTGGCAGTCCACTGTTTGTAATGTAGGACTATATGTGTGTGTGGCAACAACGTGCTATCTGTCTCTCTGCAGTCCAATCACATAAGGAAAAAAATAATCTTCCCTTTGCTTTTATTTTCGGGTAAAATTGTTTATGGATTGTTGAACAAGCATGTGGAGGTGTAGATCTGTCCAACCAGCTGATGTGTGCACTTCAAAACAACATAAACTGGTCCCAGATATTACTTGATGCATTTCTTGACATGAATGCTTGTCAGGTTGTTTTTGATGGGTGGGCATGAATTTATTTCTTTTCATGATTTGCGTGCTGGGTTTGTGTTTTTCCCATAGAACCTCACGTTTGCATTATTGAATGCATACAAATACATAAAGTAAATATTAAAAAAGGACCAAAAAATGTCAATGTAACCTGAGACGTGCCAAAAAAGAACAGTCGCTGGGAAGGGAAATGCACCGGAGTACGAAAACGTTGGATTGTATTCCCGTCTTCCTGTCCACAACAATGCAGGTAGCTCAGTTAGAATCAAATATTAGTGCAAGAAAAATACATATTCCGACACGAGCCCAGCCACTGTCCCACGCGACCTGTTTTCATGCAACCTTTTTACTTTACATGAAGAGAACAGAAAAGCTCCAGTAGAATTCTCAGAGACTCGTTTTGTTGTCAGTGAAGGAGCTTCAGAATAACCAAACTACGTTTCTGATCCGTCTCCCGAACCTTAAAGCTTAAGGGTTATTTGGGTTATTTGCCACTCATCCAACATGGTGGCTTGGTCCATCAGCACCACCAAACAAGTGAGCAGCTGAGACGAAACACTCGGGCTGATTTATTCGAGGCCCCTCCCCCTCCCCCTGTGTTACATCATTCAGTCCTCTGCCACACCGTCTCCAGTGTTTAACGTTTGTTTACACCATATGGCGCCACAATGGACCGTCGAGTGTGCGGCGGAAAAGATTACTTCTTCTCTGAAGATGTTAAGACGGCTGTTTGACAGCCAACTGTGCACAAGAGTGGGAGAGATGAATAGAGATAATGATGAATATGTAAAGAACAGATCGAGAAAATTGGGGCGTTGTCGGCAGCATAATGAAATGTGAGGTCTGGGAAAAAAAACATTGGACTGTAAGATGTAAAGGTGCTCTTTAAAAAATATTAAAAACTCATATTTAAACCAGATCAATTTTTCTTACTGTTTGCCTTGACTGGAAAGCAAAAAGAAGCAGTTTTCCCTGACGTGGGACAACCCTGCTGTAGTTAAGATTTTTCAGTATAGACACTGTGGGAATGTGTTAACCTGACCCGCCAGACAGTTTGTTTCCACGGAACCATCCTAAGAAGCCGTCATAGGGAAAAGTTATATTTGACAATTGTTTCTGACAATCAAACAAGTCTCATCTTTTCCATTTGAGGAAAAGCCTTCAGCGCCTTCACGTCGGAGTGCGCCCGTTTCTTCCAGAAGCTCCTTACGAGGATTTGACTTTAAACATACCAAAAAAGTATAAATATTTAGCCTTCTTCACAGGAGACTAGTAATATCAGGGGCCCTCATGTGATTAGAAATTATGTGTGCCACATTTGCAATGTCTTCATTTTACCAGACCTTATTCTCTGCTAACATCATATCAAATAGTAAAGTATTACAGGCCTACTATATATTTACATTTAATATTTTAAATATGTATTATATTTAATATTATGTATATTTAATAGTCACAAAATGGATCTTCTTGCCATGTAGGTAAATGAGCCAATTTGCACTCAAAATGGGAATTTACCAACGCAGCCTCCATGAAAAGTCGACTGGGAAGGAGGCAGATAAAAAGCACAGCGGAACAAATATATAATTAACGGAAGCCCTAAAGCTCCTCCCACATTGTGACGCAGAGCATCGTTTGATACTGAACATTTCCAAATTGCACCAAATCGGACAAAGAAATAACACAAAGTGTTAAGTTGATTGAAAGAGTTGTTCTCAACATATTCAAACTACACAGGCACACAGAGAGTCTTTGCCTTATGGTTAGTTGTTGTGGCATCAAAAGGAAACAATTCAATAATGCTATTAATTTAAGAAAAGGAAAATACTGTCGGAAAAACCTGTCACTTATGTCACTTATAAACGATGGCAATGACAATAAACCCCAAATAAGAACAAATTAGATTTCAGGCAGAGGAGACAGCACTGATGGTAGAACAGTTCAGTTTACACACGGATCTGATAAAAGGCATCGCATCTGTTGTCTGCTGAGTCCTGTTAAGTTCTAATAGATTAGTGAGCTTGAAATTACCTGTACATGTGTAATAAAGGATTGTTTAAGTGTACATTACAATGCATAAGAAGGATATGATAAATAATGAAGGGCATTATGAAGGATATGTAATTGTATGTATTAAGAAAGTCACTGTATGTCATATTGTTTAATGTTTAGGTGTGAATGGGTCTTTTTTATATAATGATTCTATAGGAGTTAGGAATGTGGGACTGTTTCTCAAAGAAGAATGGTTCCTTTATGTGTTCCTGGGGGAAGGTGAAGTGAGGCACAGACATTGGGAGACCGGAAGGATGCGCGCATGGATACTTTGAAGATGGACTACTCCTTTGTCTCTAGAGGAAGAGCCTCCGCCTTCTCCAAAAGCAAATGGACCTATGGATAATCGGGAAGGGAAGGGGACTAACCAATGGGAGGGCCTTAAGCTCCGTGACTGAGTATTTAAACTAACACGCGGCAATTGTAAGCTCTCTCTCCTGGACGTGAAGCGACAGCTAACTGTTTACAGTCTGTGAATTTGCAGAAAGGAGGAAGGCCTCGAATCGAGTAATGTATAACTGTTTTGTCATCATCTTTTATTAAATCTTTTAATTACGTAAATTTGAATATCTGAGCATTTCTCCCACGGACTGACCGGGATAACGAGCAGAATCTTTCAGTTGGTGACGCCCGACGTGATTCCGGTGTTGTTTCGTGTGGAGATAGTGATTTTAGACGGACAAGCCTGCGGCACATCGGCTCGTCTCTGCTCACATGAGGCCTCACTAAAAAGGTAATGACAAGGACCTGTTAATAACGAACCTTGTTTAGGTAGAACTAGGACATTTAGATGTGAGCAGAGGAAGGCTGGTCTGACGCAGTGATACATTGTTACCGTGATAACTATTAAATAAAGTAAATATATCATTAAGATAGAAGAGGTGATAATCAGTGTACATAGCGTACGTTGTATGGATGCTTGCACGTGCATGGGTGGAAGCTTTATGTTGAGTGAGAGATTTTATGTGTTTGTGAAGCTCACAGAGGTTTCTTTCACCTGAAGAGGTGTGAATGTGTTCGCAGCGATGAGTAACTACTTGGTTTCTTTATGATAAATACATAAACTGACGGGGCTTTGAGGTTGGTCGCAATCGTTATATACGCGACAGGTTTAAAAAAAAAAAAAATTGTAACTGTATTTTAACCAGTTTTGCACGGGTTTCTAACAGAACTATAGTCCGCTGTGGCCTGAGATATCGCCATATATCTTCAGTAAGGTTGGGAATTGGCATGCGCGAGGAATTACGTTTAGTAAGTCGACGGGCCCTTTATTGTCTCCGAGCTCCATGAACCAATACTTAGGTTACTGTTAAAACGCAAATCAAATATTAATCTGGAAAGGACGAAGTGTGTTTCTCATAAAAAATTGGAGCTGACAGAGTTTTTCGGTGCAAAGTTTGCATCAGAGGGCAAGAAGTGTATGTCTTCAAGAGATTCACAGTAAAGAGAACGAAATTTAATCTGAACAGGGTAGATAGCATGAGTTCTGGCCAAGACGAGATGCTATCACAAAAATAACGAATTTGAAAAAACAAATCAGTAAGAAACGTATCAGTTGAAAGTGTATTTGTTGTAAAAAATAAGAAAAGGGAGAGAAAGCGCTGTATCTGTTGTACAGGGTGATTGCCTGTTGTATGTTTTGAGTGTAAAAGGTATTGAAAACTGCCATTTTATAGTTTAAATTGTAAGTAAGAAACGTAGGCCTCAAAGGAAAGTTTGAACAAAGGGTCGTAAAAGAGGGTCATAAAAGATAGATAAGATCAGGCACGTGAGACAGACAGGAAGAGGAAGTGTGTATCCAAAGATAGGATATAGCGCCTCTGGTGGTTGGAGGACTAATACCCCAGCGGGCAGGTAGAGTACTACATGGTAAAATAAATTAGCACCATCGTGTGGTAAAGCTAGGGTACTACAGCGGTTAGACTACTAAGGTTAGATAGGGTACTACAATAATAGAACTGACAGTTAATTAGTTTCACACAGTTAACACACACTTAGTCTCACATGACAATAGTGATAGCAGAGATAGATAAAACATTTTACACATTAATGATAGTTATATTAATAACATTTTGGTAATTTAATAATTTTAAATTTTTTTAACAGAATTGTAGTTTTTATAAATACATCGTACCTATCCAATAGCTATTCGATTCAAGTGTGATTGTTTTTGGATCGTGATCCAATTGCTGTATGGGTGTTGAATTGCAGTGTGAATATTTTTGTGTTTGAATGCAATTGCAGTGTGGTTGATTTCGGATTGTGTATTCAATCGCAGTGTTTGGATTTAAATTGTTTGTTGAATTGCAGTGTTTGAGTTTTAAATTGTTTTTTTAATTGCAGTGTGGGTTTTTCTCGACCAGCTCAATAACTGTGAAATTTTTCCCCAAACCCTAACCAATTGTATTTTTCCCATTTGCACCACATTTGCACGTTAGACACATATTGTTTATTATTTAATTTCTACATTTACATTTCCTTATATAAGCCAAAGTCAGTACCTGATTCTCTCAGGATGTCAGAGCCAAATCAAACGGAGACCCCACTGTCATGGGTTGATGCAGCCTGTGATGCTGCCCTAAATATGACAATCCCAGAAGAACAACGAAAAGCCGACAGGAGGCTGAGGAAGCACATCCAGGAGTGGTATGCTGAGGGTTTACTAGATGTAACAACCCAGGAGGGGCCCACTAAGGAACAAAGGAGAACACTGATGAAAGTGCTCGAGCTAAGAAACAACGCAGCAAGGAAGAAACAGAAGGAAACCATCGTAGAGGCAAGAAAGCTGCTCCATGGTATAGCACTAGTGGAAGCAAGCAACACCAGGATAAGTCCAGAAAACACCCCTCTGGTGGAAGTACCCGTGAAAGAGGAGAAAGAAAGAAAAGACGGACTGTCACTGAGATTGCTAAGAATGCAGCTAGCGGAAAAGGATGCTGAAGTTGTGAATGGCTCAACGGCAAGAAAACATATGGTGGTTATGGAGGATATCGCACATCTCATCCAAGAATCTGTGACCAACGCTCTGGAGCAAGCCAAGAAGGAACAAGAAGACAGAGATCGAGACAGAGAAATGGAACAACAAAGAAAAGAAGACGAAGAAGACCGACCTCGTTGGCAGAGAGAGAGACAAGTGAGCAGAAAGTCCAGCTGTCATAATTGTGGAAAATTTGGACATTGGGCTAGAGATTGTTTCAAGCCCGTTAGAAAAAATAGAAGAAAGTAAAAAGAGCCGCCCCAGATCTGGTCAAAAGGAGGAGATGATGTAGGGCACACCACTCAACACAATGTGGTGATTACCCTGAAGCCAAATCAAGATTCAGTGTGACACTATCAATTTTCCCCAAAATAAGAACTTGGTTAAGCATCCAAGCTCTCTGCACCTGATTATTCCAAACCCTTCCACCTGATGTTTCTGAATCAAATGGGATGATATCCACAGTATTGTTTCAGAAAAAGGAGGGAGGAGACCAGTGTTGAGCTACAGCAAATAACTTGACTTGATTGAACGACGCCATAAGACATTTGGCAGCCCGGAAAATTAAAAATCTCTGAATCAGGTCTGACAATGGCACACATTTTGCAAACAAACACTTAGAAGTAGAGAGATATTTAGAAAACACACATTCACATGGAGCAGTCTATCACCCACAATCACTGGGTATAGTCGAGAGAGCTAATCAAAAGATAACACTATAATAGCTAGTATTTGCCAGGCCACCAAGTTGACCTGACAGTACATAATGTCTATAAGGAGGGAGATTTTTTTTTCTTTTTCTCCCCATGAGCTATTGACAGGAAGACCGATGCCCAGCCCAGGAAGAGAGTTGGGAGAGAGTCCTGTGTTAGACATATTTCAGGTAGAAGAAACAGAATATTTTGGGAAATTGTCTGACCAGATCAAAGTTCTCTCTCGACAGGTTGCAAGAGCTCAGAAAGTGCCAGCTGATGGGAACGTGCCATCAGTAGGTCCAGGAGATTGGGTTAGACTGAAGGTGCACAAGCGGAAGTGGACTGAACCTAGGTGGATTGGGCCATTTGAAGTCGTTGCAAAGACTTCATATGCTCTCCAGGTAAGAGGACACAATAAGATCAAGTGGCATCATCTAACCCATTGTTTGCCTGCAGATCCACCTGCCAAAGCAGCAGAACCAACAGCTGAAGATGTGACTGAGCAGGAAGGAGATTCTGAGTAGAAATGGAAGACTCAGAGAAATGCAGAATCAGTAAGAAAAGAGAATTCACAGCTATACAATACTGCTTAGGGGCAGTATTCTTATTAAGCGTAATAATGCTTCCTTTCATTTGGTGGGAGGTACAGCAGCAAAGAAAAGTTAAAAGTACATTTGGAACTCAGGATGCTATGTTCACTATAGACATAGAGAGGGTTCGTAGACTGGATCAATTACATTTATTAAAATCAGCAAAGATTTGTCAATTACAGTAGGGATGCAATTAAAGGCATCACAGAGCAGTTGGACAAAACATCCCTTATGACCTACCAAAATAGAATGGCTCTGGACATGTTGCTTGCTGAGAAGGGAGGGGTATGTAAAATGTTTGGGTTAATGTGTTGCACGTTTATTCCAAATAATACCGCCCCAGATGGCTCAGTGTCCAGGGCATTAGCAGGACTTACCTCACTTAGCAAAGAATTGGCTGAGAACTCCGGAGTGGAGAATGAGTTCACAGGATTCATGGAAAAGTGGTTTGGTAAGTATAAATCGTTTATACTCTCAGTAATTACTGCAGTAGGTATTATGGTAGTGATTTTGATACTCTGTGGATGTTGTTGTATCCCATGCCTGAGAACTTTAATAACCCATTTGATTTCTGTAGCCCTGACCAGAGAGGACCAACAGTTGATGCTGCCGTTAATGGTTCCAGAAGTACAAGTGGATGAGGAAAACATGGATGGAGAATTGCTCTGTTCAGCCTCACCGCCGGAGTATTATGACATGGCGGAAGTATAATGAGAGCCAGTCCGGAGGCCTCCCTGTATGTTCTAACTTTCCTTCACAGCTACATTCACCACCCCATCACCAACCTCCACCATGCTTCTGTTGAAAGAAGAAGACCGCAACATCAGACCAGAGACTCCAAGTGTCACATCGGAGCGCTGACGGGAAGAAGAGCGCTGCAACCCAGGGTGACGGGTAGTATGAAGGAGTATCATACAATTTTAATAAAATAACAATACTCAGTTGTCAAACGAAATGATAGGATGCAGTGTTTAGACCTGTTTTTCTGATCTTTTTCGAGATAACTGGAGAATGGAGTCTGCTGGAAAATGAAGGAGAGATGGAGTCAGATCGAGGAGATGAGGAGTTGAAGCAAGCAGTTGGAGTTGATGGAGCCAGTGTGATGCGGAGAGGAACAGGATGTAACAGGGCTTACACAACACGCACATAGAGAGACACCCACCAACACACATAAGAACATATAGTGACACACAGACGCACACAGATAAGCAGACATAGTCATTACAGTTCCAGATTTTAAGATTTTTACCTGTGTGATGAATAGAACCACACTGATACATATTATATTTTTGTGACAGCATATATTACACTGTCAAGAGAGGGAGAGAAGTTTTTTCACTGTTGATGTTTTTCACTGTTGATGATGTATGAAATGTAATATGATGTTTGCACTGTGGATGACAATAAAGAATTATTACGTTTGTGTTGATACTATGAAATAGCATCAAGAGAGGGAATTGTTAAGTTCTAATAGATTAGTGAGCTTGAAATTACCTGTACATGTGTAATAAAGGATTGTTTAAGTGTACATTACAATGCATAAGAAGGATATGATAAATAATGAAGGGCATTATGAAGGATATGTAATTGTATGTATTAAGAAAGTCACTGTATGTCATATTGTTTAATGTTTAGGTGTGAATGGGTCTTTTTTATATAATGATTCTATAGGAGTTAGGAATGTGGGACTGTTTCTCAAAGAAGAATGGTTCCTTTATGTGTTCCTGGGGGAAGGTGAAGTGAGGCACAGACATTGGGAGACCGGAAGGATGCGCGCATGGATACTTTGAAGATGGACTACTCCTTTGTCTCTAGAGGAAGAGCCTCCGCCTTCTCCAAAAGCAAATGGACCTATGGATAATCGGGAAGGGAAGGGGACTAACCAATGGGAGGGCCTTAAGCTCCGTGACTGAGTATTTAAACTAACACGCGGCAATTGTAAGCTCTCTCTCCTGGACGTGAAGCGACAGCTAACTGTTTACAGTCTGTGAATTTGCAGAAAGGAGGAAGGCCTCGAATCGAGTAATGTATAACTGTTTTGTCATCATCTTTTATTAAATCTTTTAATTACGTAAATTTGAATATCTGAGCATTTCTCCCACGGACTGACCGGGATAACGAGCAGAATCTTTCAGTCCCAAAAGGACAAGAAAGAGAAAGGAAATAACTCAATAAAGAAGATAAAAGTATGATGAGCTGTATGTTTTGTTTGGTTGGGACTTTCCCCTCCAAAGTACTGTGCACTTCCTCACATGAGTTTTAATTGATGGATTTATTCTACCCGTACTTAAATGCGTCGCATTTTGACAGCATTCCAAAACATTTCTGTGAGTTTTAAATAAAGTAAAAGCAAGGCGCTACCAACTCCCCTTGAACTGATACTCTTACACAAGCCAGTCCTCCACCAGTGGGGGATCAGGGTTGTGAATGAGGGTTCTCCACGCATGAGCACTTGTCATATTTGACACTGGAGGATGGGTCTGTATCTTTATCCGTTTAAATTAGCTCCCATTTTTTTTCATCTTTGTTTTGTCACATTAATTCACAAATAAAAAAAAGAAGGGTGTTGCAGCACAATAGGTTTGTTCAGCTCAGGGTTCTTTGAATTAAAAAGGGTTAATGAGAATACAAATCTGAAACCTTGCAAGAGACAGATAGAAGCTGTATGATTTTTCATCACGCATAAACCAAAAGTATTCATCCCCTCGAGAGCAGGAATGTGATGTCATGTGTGCAGCAAATACAATTTCAGTCAGAACATTTATTCCTGATTTATCTTGTGTGAAGAGTTGTTCTCTACTGTATTTGGTGTTATTTGTATTTTTTTACTTTTTATTTAACTTATGCTTTGGATGTGTACGTTAAAACAAACAAGTTTGTACTTAAGAACATGACTTGGGTTGTTCATTGACAGGTGAATCTTAATCGAATTGTGAGGCAAGTGAGGATCCACATCTCTACCATCCACCCGACCTCCCAACGCTTTGACGGCCTTTATACTGAGCCACCTTCTGGCTCAAGATTATGTGTATTATATACTAATACTCTTCATAAATCAACAGTTTGGCCAGATGGCGTTCCTCAGGTCCAGAAATGGATTTCAAGGGTTTAGCCTCTCTGGACCACGATCAGTACATGTATTGTTAAGCAATCAATGTCTAAGTATGTTTGGTATCTCAACATCTGTTTGCCCAGAAATCCCCAACCAAAAGTTGAAAGTTAACTTCTAATCAGAGAAGGAATCAAGTTCCATCCATGAGTCCCCAGGGGGAAATCCTGTATTTACCTTCTGCACATAAGATTAACTCCTGCACAGTATATCATTTATTTTGTGGGCAAAAGTTCTTCTTAGCTTGTTATCAAACTTATTATCTGGTTAACAAGTATGTTTTTTTTTTAATCAAAAGTATTCTCTTGATAACTGGATTAGAAAAGCAGGGGCAAAAAAATTATTTTGAAGTCATTATTTTTTCAAACTCATTCCCAGGACTCTTGAAGCTTTGTTCTCTCTGCACATTTTAAAATGTATTTTCAAAGACTGAGCACTACCTCAGATGTCTGACGAAGAATTATTTGTACATTGAAGCTTACCGGTGAGTTAAAGGGACATTTTGACTTGATTGAGGAGGAAATGACGGGGGTCAGTCCCCACGCCATTAACAATCCTGTAAATATATTAATATATATATCCCACCAGCATTTGTATGAATGTACTTTATGTTCGATTTGATTAAAAAACCAACACTTGATTGTGACCCAGAGTCTTTGGGCAGCATTTCTTTGGATGTGAAAGTTAAGATAAAAGAGTTTCTTTCAAAACTGTATTTCAAATCTGTAATTAAGAGGAATTCATGGGGTGTTCTGAAAAGAACATTGTTCCCAACTCACTAAGAAAAAAGTTCTTTGTGGATAAATATCACCCAACTCGACCATCCCGGAGCTTTTAATGCTCATTACGGCAGCTGCCCACCGATTTTCTAATGAGCGCAGACTCCCTGCAGCATTTCCGCAGCAACAAACCTCATTTCCTGAGGTCAAATATCTAACACAAAGCATGGATGCCTCGTATTTACACCAAGAATCATATGTGAAGCATTAAGATAGGAGGGAGGTGCTACGGTTTAACCCATGAGAAGTAGACTAGGCTCCATTGTCAGTTTCAGATGGTCATACTGCCTCCAGGCTGGACGTCTGAATGGCTTTGACTCAATCCCCCAGAGCAAGTCTTTGGGGGAGTGGAGAGTCATTTTGGCCTTCAGTCTGGAGATTTGTGTTTGACCAGTCACTGGTGTTCAGTGTTTTTTTTCTTGCAGACTCCACACTGATTCAAGAACATGGATGTATTTCTGGAGGAGTACTGTTCAGGAAGTTTAATTGGACCAGGTTCCTCTGGTCAAAATGTGGGGGGGAAAAAGTTTCTGACTACCTCATAGGGTTGCTGGAGTCACAGTAGAGATACACCAATAGACAGCTGTGTGTGGCTGCTGCTGTGTGCTGTTCCCAGAGCTAACCATCTGCTACCAGTACACAGTGTTTGTTTAAAGATCACATAGATGGACAGACACTATTTGTGATTTAGCTTTTTTATTAGTGTGTTATGCTTTAATTAGTCAACTGGGTCAGAGCAATGACACACACATTTATGTCAGTGTATAATTGGTCGAAGATGTGTTGGTCTGTATTATCAAGCCCTTTTGAGATGTGGAATACAAAACATTGCTTTCATTCATAAAAAGTACATTTGCAAAAACAACTGCGTGCTCATGCAAATATACACAAACAGTAATGCATTTAATATTTAAAATCAGGTCGAACACATGAACAACGCTTTGGAGAAGTGTAAGACTTAAATGTTTTTTCTCATCAAAAATGTCCCATCTTCCAAAATTGTCCCTACAATCCCAAAAACCTTTACTTTCCAAAAATGTTATCAGCCAAAATGTCCAGTCTTTCAAAAGAAAAAAGCCCTCAATTTCCAAAAAGGCCCCCTTTTCCTAAAATGATTTTGCTTTTAAAGAAAATGTTCCTACCCATCAAAATGTCCAATTTCCCAAAAAACATCCTCATTTTCCAAAACGTCCTCAATGTCAAGCTTGGCCTCACTGGGCCTCACGAGGATATACATACAAGAATATACACACACACACTAACCTGCAAACAAATATCCAAATTACCACTTACTAACCCTAACCCTTACATAACTAATCTTATGAGGACAATACCAAAGACTAATACACACAGACCACACAGACATTACACACAGAACATACAAACCAGCTAACACACACACACACACACTCCATTCCCAACAATGGGGCCAATCCTTCCCAGTGGAGGCTCACCATCTCTGGGAAATCCAATTCTTAGAAGGGCATGCGGACTACCTTTCTCACAGATACAAGCACACACATACTTTCTCATTTGGGCTGACGTCCAATGGGACGAATCACTGCTGTTCACAGTTAATGTCATTGTAGTATCGATGGCCCTTTGCAGCAGCAGTGGCTGCTCCGAATGCCACGGCCTCCTGTCTAATAGACTCCCCTCCACACTTCCAACTGAACTTTGCAGGAAGTTTGGTCGACGCTCTAGCACTGTCTGCTCTGTGGACTTAATGCCACCATTTGTTTATATTATATAGCTTGTTTACCACTGGGAGTTTAAACTCTCTGCAAGCAAGAAAACGGCTGACAGTATTGCTTTGGGAAATGGATTAAATTGTCACCCAGGTGCAAAGGGATAAGCGGTCAGCTTTCAGAGTTCTTTTTCTCTTTCCTGAAGAGCTGATTGTTTATTATTACAAAGGTATCGCCCCCTGAACAAGGGCAGATGTTGTACTGAATGCAAATACTAAAAATTGTGGATATGCGATTAAAAAAAAAGCTATAAGAACTTTAGCAGTAGTGAAGTACTGTTAAAGAAGTGTAGACAAAGTAGACTTGTGAAGTTCCTGAGTGTCAGTGCTGGTGTTCCGGTTCATGCAAAAAGCATCCAAGAGCAGAACGCATGCAAAATCATCCAACGGTTATTATAGTGGGATCAGTGGATTAGTAGTATTTCTGGAGCCCACAAATGTTGTAATCCATCATTAGAATAACTAAAACAAATCATTTAAATTTGATTAATTGATATTGATGAAATGCATCAATATCAATGGTTTCAAAATGATGATAGAGGATGTAAATTTCACTGTTGCAAATCCCGATGTAATGTTGTCCAAATCAATCAACGTCTTCTTATAATCGATGAATAAAATAAGAAAGAAAAGCTGGATCTTTATTACTATTTAGCTTTGAAGTTGAGGCCATGTTAGATTGAGATTCGTACTGTTCTAGCAAAAAGGGAGCATTACGCTGATCCTACAACGGTAGATAGATATCAAAAGTAATTTCAGTCCTTGCATACTGCTACAAGCAGCTTATTACAACCCTTACTTACAATATAGTCGAACGTTAACCTCCAGTGGCTGTAGCAATTATGGTGGGAGCAAAAGAGGAAGTCTGGTGAAGCCTGCGATGGGAACAGTTTTGGTTGAATTGATGGGTCGACACAAACACAGAACTTTGACCTAGGAAAATTACATTTGTGTGCAGTGTCAAGACCCGGCTCCTAAGCCATGACAAAGATGGGAGACACAGAGGGTTTTAAATGGGAAAAGTACCTTTATTAACACACAACAACTTAATGTATAAACAAGACATGGTGCTGGAGGAACAAAGATCCAGCCCCCCGAGCAATGGAGCAGACCCTAGAACCCTTGAACACTAACGTTAAAAATAGTAACACTATCACTAACGTCGGGTATATTTCACCTAATATAATGTACTTGATAAAATATACTTCATCAAAATATATTAAAATACAACAAAACAAGGCAAATTGAAGTCCTCTTCTTTTATTTTACCCTATAGAACTTCTCATAAAAAAGGTATCATGCAGGGATCCTAAAAAAAAAAGCTCAAAATTGGGTGAAAAATTCAGGAATCGTTAAAAACATGATTAAACATAAATAATGGAGCTATGAACTTGTTCTTTGGTTCACTCGTTCCTGGGACATGTGAGCCTTGTCATGTGAAGGAAAAGTTGCTCTTCTATGGTAAAACAGGGGCGACTGTGGCTCAGTGGTTAGCAAGTCAGTCTTTCAATCAGAGGGTCGGTGGTTCAAACCCCGCCTCAGCCACTCCATGTCGTTGTGTCCCTGAGCAAGACACTTAACCCTAATTGCTCACCGTTGCTGTGTCTACGGTCTAATGTATACTGTATATCATGTAAGTCGCTTTGGATAAAAGCGTCAGCTAAATGAAATGTAATGTAATGTAATAAAACCATCCGGAATGTTTTCACCCCCTAACACCAAAGTCACCGAACACGTGCCTGTTGAGAAAACAGGGATTGGAGCAGAGAGACACGCCCACCTTCAATAACGTCAATGAGCAGCATGAAGCTACACAAGGACCCACGCAACTCAGACAAAAGCAACACAATGAAAATAAAGTAAACACAATCGCTCGACCTTAGTGTTCTAGGGTTAAATGCTCCAGGGAGAATGGCCAGGTGCTCCTAGTTGTGCTGATTAGCCCCGCCTACTAGGGACCTGCAGGACATAGACAAGGCAGAGTACAAGCACACAGCAGGTCCTGCTTAAAGCAAGAGGGCTGTAACAGTAGCGTGAACGGAAAAGTTGTCTCATTTTGAGTCATGGATGTAACTTAACTAACGTAGGTTACATAACAGATGTACTTATCTTCACCCAAACTGTGATCTTTCCTAAATTTAACAGTTTTGTTGCCTAACCCTAACCAAACTGCTGTATCACAACAATAACGATTTGTTTAAAACTTCAATCGTTCCGTTTAGCTATTAGGACATGATGATTTCTGCCACTGGTAGAAACGCTAATAGAAGAAACGCTCTTGTGGGTCTCAGTAGGAACAAAGATGTATGTGGTCTGAGTAGAGGGTAGGAACAAACGACCTATGTGGTCACAGTAGGGGGTAGGAACAAACAACCTATGTGGTCATAGTAGAGGGTAGGAACAAACAACCTATATGGTCTTAGTAGAGGGTAGGAACAAACAACCTATATGGTCTTAGTAGAGGGTAGGAACAAACAACCTATGTGGTCTCAGTAGAGGGTAGGAACAAACAACCTATGTGGTCTCAGTAGAGGGTAGGAACAAACAACCTATGTGGTCTCAGTAGAGGGTAGGAACAAACAACCTATGTGGTCTCATAGAGGGTAGGAACAAACAACCTATGTGGTCTCGTAGAGGGTAGGAACAAACAACCTATGTGGTCTCGTAGAGGGTAGGAACAAACAACCTATGTAGTCATAGTAGAGGGTAGGAACAAACAACCTATGTGGTCATAGTAGAGGGTAGGAACAAACAACCTATGTGGTCTTAGTAGAGGGTAGGAACAAACAACCTATATGGTCTTAGTAGAGGGTAGGAACAAACAACCTATGTGGTCTCAGTAGAGGGTAGGAACAAACAACCTATGTGGTCTCAGTAGAGGGTAGGAACAAACAACCTATGTGGTCTCAGTAGAGGGTAGGAACAAACAACCTATGTGGTCTCAGTAGAGGGTAGGAACAAACAACCTATGTGGTCTCAGTAGAGGGTAGGAACAAACAACCTATGTGGTCTCAGTAGAGGGTAGGAACAAACAACCTATGTGGTCTCAGTAGAGGGTAGGAACAAACAACCTAGGTCTTAGTTAGTTTCTTTCTATCCTCCACTATGTGGTCTCAGTAGATGATAGGAACAAATTACCTATGTGGTCACAGTAGAGGGCAGGAAATAACAACCTATGTGGCCCTGTTTGGACTTGTTGTATGGGGAGTTTCAACATATTTCGCTCTTTGTAAGGTTAAGGTCAAGCTGTTTTCTTCCCTCCAACGTTCAATCACATCCAAAGGCTTTTATGTCTCTTTCTCTCTGTGATATGTTATGGCTTTGGTATCGATTCATGGGAGTACGAAGCCTTTAGTTAAAAAAAGCTCCTGATGAAGAATTCTGCCCCCATCTTTCGGGGTGCTGGGGATCATGGAATGATATTAGATAAAATAATCTGAAGTGAACAGGCTCAAGGTGAGGAGCGGCGACATCGGCTCCTCAAGGTGGTTCAGCCATTTGATTAAAATGTTTGTTGGACACTTCTGTGAAGATGTTTGTAACATGCTGGAGGGATAACATATTGCAACCTTGTTTATCTGCCACAACGACCCCAGCTACCATAAGCCATTGAAATGCATGGAAGAAGGATTGCATAACCACAGTGACATACTCTGTTTGACTCAATCATCAGCAGAAAGCAATGATCTTGTCAAAGGTCATCACAAAACAAACTGCAGAGCCTGGTCTTACAAGAGTATGTAAGTTCATAGTAGATGTTTAGAACACAATTGAACCAAAAATATTAACATAAACCATAAATTGCTCTCCTAGTTATGAACAACTTAAATATGACTTACTTATGGATGAAACCATATTCCACACAGCCTTGCTTGGTATGTATTTGTGCATCTGCTGGAACAGAGCCCCTCTGTTGTCGAACCAGAGGCGTCCAAGGTCCAGAAAGAAAGTGTAAGAAAATGATGTTTTATGGTGCTCTTAGAGAGCTAGAGAGTTTACGTTGGAGGGTCAAAACAAATAAATAACTCTGTATGGATTATCAAATATCAAATGAATGACACTGTATGTACTACACAAATGTATTAATTAGAATTATGAAATGTATTAAGTGATTGTGGAATGAATCCTGAAAACATCAGGAGCCCACAAACAGTTACGCAGCCTGAAGATGGGAGCAGATAGATAAGGAGGACGTGCTCAGGAATGTGCCTGTGAGGGGGTTGATTGAAGTCCTGAGTACTGTTGTTTATGCGAGAGGGGGTTTGAGTTGACCAACTCCTAAGAGGACGAGGTCTTAATCAATGGACTGGAAGAGATGCTAGCCAGAGGAAGGGGGGCTGACCCCAAACCTGGCAAAGCTGAGACATTGTGAGAAGATCAGCAGATCTCTGGGTGCCTTCTGCCGGGCAGGTATGTATCGATCTGCTGCCCAGTGAGGGGGGGGGGGGGGGGGGGGCACTGGATCTCTCTCCCATGGGATATATTTTGTGTAGTTATTAGTGTGATTCAATTTGAAATGTTGTTCATCATCTTTTTATTAAATACATTTTTATTATAACTTTCTGCATCCGGGACTTCTCTAAGCACAACCGCCCAAAGATTTTTTAACTTAACAAAAGTCATGGCATTTTTGCTTTCAGCGGACCTGAACCTACGGTACACGAAATGTACACTAAATTAATTACTAAAAATATTTAACTTCACTTAATTAAAGTCAAACAAAAAAAGTGATATTGTTGAGTTGTAATAGTTTATTTTAACTAGCACATGAATATAAAGAATGTCTATGTTTAAATTACAATACTTATGAAGGATAATAATAATAATAATGAATATGGAATATTAATTAAGATTATGAAGGTGTGTATTGTAGCATAGTAGGAAGACACTGTGGGTTTTATGTTACTGTGAAATGGTTTAGGTGTGAATGGAATAAATTAAAGATGGAGGGCATAGACACGTGGTGAGAGGTTGTAACAAGCATGGCGTAAGAAGGGACTATTCTGTCGAAGCACAGGATGGCGGAAACACCGGAAGTAAGAAAGCTAGCAGGAAGTAGGACTGTTTACCTGAGTAGGACTCCGCCCCTGTGAAGGGTTTAGCCATTAGCATGCTATGTTATTGTTATGTTATCTTGCATGCTAGGAAACTAACCAATGGAGAGGCCTTAAGCTCAGGGAATGAGAGTATATAACAACTTGCGCAAACATTTGTACGGGGTGATTATCCCTTCTCGTGGATAGCACAGACAGCTAACTGCTTACAGCACGACTTAATGTGGCCTGTGGACTGCCTGAAGCGAGACACCCCCGGCCGGGAACTATATTCTGTTCATCATCATCATCATTTTTATTAAATACTTTTTTATTATAACTAATTTAATCCTGGACTCTCTCTTCACGCGATTGCCCAAGGTTTGAACTTAACAATATTCATAATTAAAAAGAGGAAATACATCCTGTAATTTTCTTCTTTCCTTTTTTTCTTGTGTTCTATCATCAACCTTTAAACCAGTAACATATACTGCTTTATGAACATCTTAACTAGTCTCACAAGTGTTTTATGTATATTATACCTTTTGAAATTATTCAAATAGCCCTTGTGGTTGAGGAGATGTTCTGTATTTAGTATGGGTATGCAAAACCATTTGGGATGTTTGAGAAAAATGGCTGTGGCTCAACTGAGGCTAAACGAGTTAACTTTCCCATGTTCTTGTAGAAAAAAATAATTGCAAGGGTTATCTGCCTCTGACACTGGACTTAAGGTTGAACATTGAGAATGTAGACACATCTATGTCTATTAGATTTAACCATAATCCTAGAATTACATATCTGAGGAAATTAGATGGCATTACAATGAAACAATAACCATTTGTACTGCTATCAATTCTGTAACTTTGTGTGCTACATTCAAACCGCCTTATTAGCACAATCCAAAGCGCTCACATACACTAACATGCACGTATGGCATAGTTGGGTTTGCTAAATTGTTGCTGAAAAATGGGGCTGTAGGAATGTGTGATCAAAGTGTTATTGCATATGTACAGAGGGTGGCGCTGTACACTGTCTATGTAATCAATTTAAAAAAACAAGTAATATAAATAAACAGTAAACAGTAATAGACATAATAAAATAAAAACAGTAAAGAAGAATATTGAATGTACAGGAGAATATTGAATATACAAGGTATTGCACCAGAATGAATTAAGTGTTCAGAGTGGTCAAAGTGTTCAAGTGTTGAAAGTGATTCATAATGTTTGTGGGCTACTGGGAGGTCCGCTTGTTGTGCAGCCTGACAGCAGCAGGGAGGAAGGACTTGCGGTACCTCTCCTTCACACACCGGGGGTGAATCAGCCGGTGGCTGAAGGAGCTGTGCAGAGCTGCCAGGGTGTCCTGCATGGGGTGGGAGGCGTGGTTCATCAGGGATGAGAGCTTTGCCATCATCCTCCTGTCTCCCACCACCTCCACAGTATCCAGAGGACACCCCAGCACGCTGCTGGCCTTCTTTATCAGTTTGTCCAGTCTCCTCCTGTCAGCTGCCGTGATGCTGCTGCACCAGAAGACCACTCCATAGAAGATGGCTGATGCCACCACAGAGTCAAAGAAGGTCTTCAAAGTCTAAGTCAGCTTTAATGTCAATTTTCTACATGTGCAAACATACAAAAGATTGAAAGAACGTTTCTCTTCTGTCCAACATAAAGTGAATAGTGAATAATAATAATAAAGTGCAAAAACAAATTAAGAAAAAGAGAGAAACATATAAGCAGTTATAACAACATAAATAACATAAATGTGGAACTGTGAATGACTATGTATGTTAGCAGCAGTCAGACAGAGTTCAGCAGCATTTAGACATGTGTGTCTAAAGAGGACGGAGTGGGAGGGTGGGGAGAGAGTTCAGCTTCCTGACAGCCTGGTGGATGAAGCTGTTGGACAGCCTGGTGGTGCGAGCCCGGAGGCTCCGGTATCTCCTACCGGAGGGCAGGAGGCTGAAGAGACCGTGTGAGGGGTGGCAGGAGTCGCTCACAATCATGGTCACTTTGCGGGTGAGGCGGGTGTCATATATGTCCTGCAGGGAGGGGAGGGGGGGGAGTGAGGCACCAATGATCCGTCCAGCTGCATTCACTATGCGCTGCAGGGCTTTCCTGTTGTAGTCTGTGCAGCTTCCGCCCCACACAGTGATGCTGCTGGTCAGGATGCTCTCAATGGTGCCACGGTAGAAGGTGCACATGATGGATGGGGGGCTTCCTGCTTTCCTCAGCTTGCGGAGGAAGTAGAGCCGCCTCTGTGCCTTCTTTGCCAGCGATGACGTGTTGGCTGTCCAGGAGAGGTACTCGCTGATGTCCACCCCCAGGAATTTGGTGCTGCTGACTCGCTCAATGTCCGCACCGTTGATGGTCAGTGGTGGGTGATGAGTGTGGCCTTTCCGGAAGTCAACAACAATCTCCTTGGTCTTACTGTTGTTGAGCAGGAGGTTGTTGTCTCCGCACCACGTGGTCAGAAGGTTGACCTCCTTCCTGTAGAGGGTCTCATCATCCTTGGTGATGAGACCTATCAGCGTTGTGTCGTCTGCAAACTTGACCAGGTGATTGGTGCTGTAGGTGGTTTTTCCAAAGCCTGCATTGCTATCAATATATTAAAAAATAAGCCTGTTCGCTGGGGATACAACCTTTTCATTCTGGCGGACTCCAGGAATGGTTATACCTAGGATTTTTTGGTATTTTTGAAGGAACGTTCCAGGATAAGAGTGTCAAGGGACTTATTCAGTGATGGAGCTCAGACACTTTTGCTGGGCACTGGACAAGACATACCCGGACTAAAAAAATACTTATACGTGTAGTACAGTTAAAGACAGGACAGTTGGAGCAGCCTATATCCAAGATTGTTCTGCTTCAAGAAAAAGTGTAAAGGCTATGACCTAACATTGGGTCACACGTTGATTACGCCTGACGAAGAAACTAAATCAGACTTGTTTTGTTATGACTCCTTTTTGATTAATGTAATACCTGTGCATACCTTCCCAATTAGGTGCTGGTGTGTAGGAGCCATTAGTTATGTATGTGTATTATATGTTTGAATGTGGAGCCTATCTCAGGTTAACCACGGGTGGCAGTGTGAATTTGTGTGGCAGGTAGTTTATATATGAGGCACAGGTGCAACCGACCGTAATGATGCATGGGTAACGGGGAGATTGCATGGTTTTACCGCAAACAAGACACTCCAGAGGGAGACCAGGGCCCCGTTCCTCGTACCTGGTTTACTGAGTTAGCAGGATAATTTTCAGGATAAGATTACATAACCCAGGCTTTTCGGTTCCACGAAGCAAGCTTGGAAAAATCACCATAGCAACACATCAATAAACTTGAACCTGCTCCAGAGCAGGTTTACTTCAGTAAGCTGGATAAGTTTGCCACTCCCCCGGAAACTAATGGCAGCTCCCTTCCTCAGAGATCCCGTTGATGAAGGAGCGATATTAGTTAGATTAGCGTTTTATAGGGAGAGAGTTCTACGAAATCGTCAAGATCCGTTATCATTTCATGATGACTTCCTATATGAGCGCTATCGATTCTGCCGACAAGGAATCATTTATTTACGAGACCTTCTCGAGCCGTACATTGCGAACACCACACGCCGCAGCCGAGCATTGACTGTCTCACAGACTCTGTACATAGCCTTGCGCTTTTTTGCGAGTGGTACATTTCTGTACAGTGTCGGCGATGCGGAGAACATCGGGAAAGCCGCTGTATGCCGCGCTGTTCGTAAAGTTTATTTGGCACTTAAGAAACTTATGGATGTGTTCATTACATTCCCTGGCCATGTTCGAGTAAATACAATCAAACAGGGCTTTTATGGAATTGCAGGTAATTGAGTTATTCAATATTTCACCATTTAATGAAAATGCATTCCTATCACTATTCATTACGGAGCTTATCATTATGCAGAGTTTCCAAATGTCATTGGCGCAGTGGACTGCACGCAGATCCCCATCAAATCGCCCCTGGTCCAAACGAGGCAGATTTTGTCAATCGAAAAGGCTTTCACAGCATTAATGTGCAGGTATTTATGACATCATTTTCCTCAAATTACATTGCTATAAAAACAATCATATGTCTTTGACAATACCCATGACTTGACCGCAATTCATCTTAGATGATCTGTGACTCCACTTGCCTCATTACAAATGTTGAGGCCAAGTGGCCGGGCTCCGTCCACGACTCCAGAATATTCAGAGAGTCTACACTGTGCCACAGCTTTGAGCAAGGTATAGCAAATCTCATGTTATTCAGAAATTGCTTATTTTATGTAGAGGTGATCCAACATTGTACATATCATATACTAGGTCACTACGATGGACTTCTAATTGGAGACAGGGGTTATGCCTGCAAGCCCTAACTCATGACCCCCTATGCAGATCCAGCACCAGGACCTGAAGCCCGTTTCAACGGGGCACTTGCTCGAACGAGAGCCCGGATTGAAATGACCTTCGGCCAACTGAAGGCCAGATTCACGTCTGCGGGGACTGCGCGTGGCACCAGACAGGGCATGTGACATCACTGTGGCATGTGCAGTGCTCCATAATGTGGCGACAATCAGGAAGGAGAGGGTCCCAGTTATCATGGACCATCCTGAGGATGACGTAGAGCCAGTCCACTTGGATGAGCAGACCGGACCGGCTGCAAGGGACACAATTGCCCACCATCATTTTGATTAAGTGTTCAGATTTTGTTAACACTTGCACAGTATGCTAATACTTGTTTTGATTATTTTGTATTTTTACTACCCTTATCAATGTCCTGTATATGAGAGTATACTTGGCAATAAAAATATGGAATGATTTAAGAACATGTTGAAGAATAATTTAAAAGAACCATGTTGCAGAATAAAGCCTTTATTGGTCAGCCTGTAAATGAAGGTGCACAAGAAATTAGAATTTCGGTTCAGTTACAATGCATGCCAAAGCTCACAAATAATTTAGGCAAAGCGTTGCTTTACATGGTTATATGGTTACACTTACATCCAGCTGCCGATCAAGCAATGCTATCTCCTTGTGGAGCTTTTTCATTTTGAGCTGTCGGTATGCTATTTCGGTACGCAAGTACCGCTTGTATAGCATCCGCACATCTTCCTTGTCAGTCTGAAAAAAGGCAAGAAAACCATTCATAACTTTGTTCCAGTGTGGTTGTCAGATGCCAACTAAACTCAGACCTTAAATTAGAACTCACATCCCCATCCCCAGCAGAGTGAGAGGGGCCAGGCTCCGGTGGATCAGGCCGTGGTCCAGCAGGATTTGCCTAGAGAAATGCATTAATGTAGTCCAAATAACACTCACAAGGAGTGAGTTGAGTATTAGTTTCCACAACTTGCTTTTACCAGATCACCGGAGAACGCCGACACAGTCTCCTCGTCGTCTGGACTGGCCTCCTGTTAGTGAATTAGGAATTATTAGGACCTTTGGAAAATTGTCTTTGGTTTTAATAAACACAATAAAATCATGCCACAATGACGCAGCAATATCAACTTACATCAGTGGCCTCCTCTCCTCCAACCAAAACGATGGGTGGTGGCTGCAGCAAAACGACTGATGGTCCAGCCACTGCAAAATGTGACGATGGTTAACCAAATGACTGATTATGAAGGAAAGTCATAGAATGAAGTGCACCTACCTTTGAGATAAGGCCTCCCCCCTGAACTGCCCACCTCGCCAGAGGAGCTGCCCCCAGCTATGCCATCCATTATGGGTCTTCCCCTATTGTGCTGGAGTGCCAGCTCCTCGGCAGGTGTAAAGTCGGGGGTATTAGGTCCTCCCCCCGTCTTGACCATGTCTGCCTTCTTTTTGTTTGCTAAAATATAAACGATAGGACACTGACAAGCTGTTCAATACATTACCATGGCACATATTGGATTGACTCACCCGTCTGAATAATATTTTTATGCTTGGTTTTGACTTGCTCCCATGTCCTTTTCATGGCCGGGTTGCAACTATGGAGGTTGAAAGCATGCACTCATAATTATATGACAGTGTTATTAGTACACCACAGCATATCATTATTGTACTAAATGATTAGGTGGACTCATGATAAGAATAGAGAGAATCACTTTCTTTTCATTGATTGAATTTCTGAACATACATACATACAGATTCAAACTAGCTATATATGGTAATCTGCACATATCAATTAGATACTCTTTAGGCTTGTTTTTATCTACTTATTCTGAAAGAGTTGAGATAATTTGATGATGCACTCAATTAAGCCAACTGTCAGCAGGCACATTTAAAGAAGAAATATAATCTGATTGATTGAGGTGATGAAGCATTTAAAATTAGCCTTTACATCTTCCCAACACTTACGCATTTAATTTGTCGGCGATATTTTGCCAGGCTCCTTGACGAGCCCTCGCAGCGGCGGCGGTGTTCGATTTTGCCATAATTATGGCCTTGAATTCTTCATAAGAACTCATTATCATCTCCTGCTCCCCAGCGGAGAAAAATGAGGCTCTGGCTTTAACCGTATCTACCATTGTACCGTTAAATAATCATGGGGCGACTGTGGCTCAGTGGTTAGCAAGTCAGTCTTTCAATCAGAGGGTCGGTGGTTCAAACCCCGGCTCAGCCAGTCCATGTCGTTGTGTCCTTGAGCAAGACACTTAACCCTCATTGCTCACCGTTGCTGTGTCTACGGTCTAATGTATACTGTATATCATGTAAGTCGCTTTGGATAAAAGCGTCAGCTAAATGAAATGTAATGGTTTCGGTGATCGACGCTTCCCCCTTTTGAAGTTGGACGGGCACGCGCAATCATCCTGATTACTGACGTCTGGTTCAAATTAACGAGACCGTTTGAGCGCGGATCAGCCTTTGAGGAACCGAGTTAGCCTGATGTCAATCATCGGGTTGATTTAAGCTGGATAATAGGACATTTGATCGACTTAGTTGAACCACGTACGAGGAATGGGGCCCAGGAAACTAATAGATAACATTTGCATCAGAGTATTGTGTTCTGTCTAAAACTGAGTCTGAGAATATAATTAAACTAAACTACGATTTAGGTTTTGTTTTGAAAAGAACACAACCTGCAGTCGTCCGTTATGTGGGCTTTTCAGAGACAAAAAAACCCTGACATTTCTTCATCAGAGTATTCTGCAATTGTTTCTGCTGTATCGCAAAGAACTAAGCAGAGATGAAAAAGAAGTAGCTGATTACCACATTGAAAATATTCCTGATTTAGGACTGAGTAGGCAGATAGTTGCACATCTAGAAATAAAAACTACATCATGTGCAGAAGTGATGGTCTGGCCTTACATGGGAAAGATCCTGAAGACATCTTACCAGATGGTCCAAGAAAGACAAAGCCCATGTCCAGGTGAGAAGACCAGCAGTGATCAGACGGTACAATGACAACATGGGTGCCATGGACCTCTGTGACCGCATGCTGAGCTTTTATGACATGTCAAGCAGGACCAAGAAAAAATCCAGATGGATAAATCATTTTATAATCAAGTTGAATGTATTATTGGTTTAATATCACTCTACAGACATTATTTGTTTTTGTATCTTCCATATATGGCTTTTTACACAAAAGCAGTCCTGTAGTTTGCTACAGTGGACATCCTGTAAAATTTTAGTCTAAAGTCTAAATTATAAGATTTTCTTTTTTATATAACTCTAAATAGGTAGGAAATCACAAAAATAAATAAATTTGGAAGACAATATTTTTCCTTCAGTTCCCAGGAGTATGATGAGTAAATTTACTTTATTTTTTTAATTAACTCCGCCCCCTCCTGGGATGAGGGCTGTCTGATTGTTTCAGATCTGGTGCACCTGGAGCAGCGCCACCTGAGAGAGATCAGACAATCAGTGGACTGGATGGATATGCTCCCTGATCCAGTTCTCTGTCTTCTTCCTCTCTGAGCTGGGAGCGAGCAGACCTTCTGGTATGGCGTCTGAGTGCAGATTACCATTTGAATCACTTTGTGGGAAGCTGTGTCAGGGTTATCTGCCATTTCTGTTGTCTCTCTTTTCGCCTGTTTTGTGGCTAGTGTTTAGTTTTTAAAAAAAAACACACGCACAAAGATGAGTCCAGAATTCAGTGAGTTAAAATGAAAAAATAGTTGCTGTCTGTGTCCACGAGCAAGAACTTTATCACCCTGAACAAATGTTGCACTGTTAGTTTAATAGTCCTACCCGCTAGTAGCTTTCTTACTTCCGGTGTTTGAAGTCCTACCTCCGCCCTCCTGCGAAGCAACAAAATAGTTCCTCCTTCAAAGCATGCTAGTTTACAACCCCTCACCACGTGCAACTTCCATTTGTCTATGCCAGGGGTGTCCAAACTACGGCCCGCGGGCCAACTGCGGCCCGCGGGTCAGTTTTTATTGGCCCGCAGCAAATTCTAGAGTCTAGACCAAGGGTGGGCAAACTACGGCCCGCGGGCCGGATCCGGCCCGTTGGGCGTTTTTCCGAAGCACGATGACGGCAAAAGACCAGCATCGATGTTTCTTAACTCAAGTCGGGAACGGAGAAGCGTTACAGCGGTCTTTACGTGCCGTGCTTTCTGCAGCGCATCAGGCTGCGAGTCCAGCTGCTGCTGTCTGCTCACCTCCACCCCTCCCCCACAGGCCAGTGCGCCACGGAGACATGGTCCGTTTTATACGGCATAACGAACGCACATCAGACCCACGGGACCCATGTGACATATAGGGTTCTGCCTGCCAGCCTCCTGCCAGCTTCCTGCATGGAGCCCCTCTGCAACAGGTCTCTTGTGTCCAGAGAGCAAAAACAAATTTGAAAAATGTAGTTTATCACGCAGGACAGTGACTCGGCGTGTATAACTAATTGACGAAGACTTAGCCAGCAAGTTAAACAAAAAAGCTGAGTCATTTAAGTTATATTCGTTAGTAAGTAATGTAAGTTCTCTTTACTTTTTAGTTATTGGCTTTTATTTATAATGTATATTGGTTCACACAAACACTCTCTATCCATCTGATACTGGCCCGGCCCGTCTGTCTAATTTTAAAAGTCAGTGTGGCCCCTGAGCCAAAAAGTTTGCCCACCCCTGGTCTATGCCCTCCATCTTTCATTTATTCCATTCACACCTGAACTATTTCAAAGTACCAAAAAAAAAACATTGTCGTTCTATTATGCTACAATACACATCTTCATAATGCTTCTTTAATATTCCATATTCATTATCATCCTTTACAAGTATTGTAATTTAAACAGACATTCTTTATATACATGTGCAAGTTAAAATAAACTATCCATCCATCCATTTTCCACCGCTTATCCGGGGTCGGGTCGCGGAGGCAGCAGGTCAAGCAGGCTGACCCAGACTTCTCTCTCACCCGCAACATCTACCAGCGCATTCTGGGGGATCCCGAGGCGTTCCCAGGCCAGCCGGGAGATATAATCCCTCCAGCGTGTCCTGGGTCTTCCCCGGGGCCTCCTACCAGTTGGACGTGCCTGGAAAACCTCTAAAGGGAGGCGTCCTGGAGGCATCCTAATTAGATGCCCGAACCACCTCAGCTGACTCCTTTCGACACAAAGGAGTAGCGGCTCGACTTCAAGCTTCCTCCTGATGTCCGAGCTCCTTACCCTATCTCTAAGGCTGAGCCCGGCCACTCTACGGAGGAAACTCATTTCGGCCGCTTGTATCCGCGACCTCGTTCTTTCGGACACGATCCAAAGCTCGTGACCATAGGTGAGGGTTGGGACGTAGACCGACCAGTAAATTGAGAGCTTTGCCTTCCGGCTCAGCTCCTTCTTCACCAAGACGGCCCGGTGCAACGCCTGCTTTACTGCTGCAGCCGCACCGATACGCCTGTCGATCTCCCGCTCCATTTTACCCTCACTCGTGAACAAGACCCCGAGATACTTGAACTCCTTCGCTTGTGGTAGGCACTCTGTCCCCACCCGGAGGGAGCAATCCACCGGTTTCCGGCAGAGCACCATGGCCTCAGATTTCGTGGTGCTGACTCTCATCCCCGCCGCTTCACACTCGGCTGCAAAACGCCCCAGTGAATGCTGGAGGTCATGGTCCGAGGAGGCAAACAGGACCACATCATCTGCAAACAGCAGAGAGGCTATCCTGAGATCCCCGAACCTGACATTCTCCGCCCCACGGCTGCGCCTAGATATCCTGTCCATGAAAGTCACGAACAGGACCGGTGATAAAGGGCAGCCCTGGCGGAGGCCAACACCCATCGGGAACGTATCTGACTTACTGCCGAGGATACGAACACAGCTCCTACTGCAGGCGTACAGAGACCGGATGGCCCGTTGCAACGGGTCCGGCACACCATACTCCCGCAGCACCCCCCACAAAAAGCCCCGAGGGACCCGGTCGAAAGCCTTCTCCAAGTCCACAAAGCACATGTAGACTGGTTGGGCAAACTCCCAGGACCCCTCCAGTATCCTTGCAAGGGTAAAGAGCTGGTCCACTGTTCCACGACCAGGACGAAACCCGCACTGTTCTTCTTGAATCCGAGGTTCGACAAACGGTCGGAGCCTCCGTTCCAGCACCCTGGCATAAGCTTTTCCCGGGAGGCTGAGTAGTGTGATACCCCGATAATTCGAGCACACTCTCCGGTCCCCCTTCTTGAAGATGGGAACCACCACCCCGGTCTGCCAGTCCATGGGCACTGTGCCCGACCCCCATGCGACATTGAAGAGGCGTGTCAGCCAAGACAGCCCAACAAAGTCCAGCGCCTTCAGCATCTCAGGGCGGATTTCATCCACCCCCGGCGCCTTGCCACCAAGGAGCTTTTTGACTACCTTAGTGGCCTCTGCCAGGGATATGGGTTCATCCAACCCCAAGTCTTCAGGCGCTGCCCCCTGTTCAGGGGACATGTTGACCGGGTTTAGGAGTTCCTCAAAGTGCTCCTTCCACCGCCCGACGATATCCTCTGTCTGGGTCAGCAGCCCCCCTCCCCCGCTGATAACAGCCTGGGGAAGGCCCTGCTTTCCCTTCCTGAGTCGTCGGATGGTTTGCCAGAACCTCCTTGAGGCCAACCGAAAGTCCTTCTCCATGGCCTCCCCAAACTCCTCCCATGCCCGAGTTTTAGCATCCGTGACCACCGCAGCTGCAGTCCTTCTGGCCTGCCTGTACCTGTCAGCTGCTTCAGGAGACCCCTGGGCCAACCAAGCCCGAAAGGCCTCCTTCTTCAGCTTGACGGCTTCCCTCACCCCCGGTGTCCACCACCGGGTTCTCGGGTTGCCGCCACGACAGGCACCGATGACCTTCCGACCACAGCTCCTAGCGGCCGCGTCCACAATAGAGGCTTTGAACATGATCCACTCGGATTCCATGTCCCCAACCTCCCTCGGGATGTGTGAGAAGTCCTTCCGGAGGTGGGAGTTGAAGACCTCCCGGACAGGATCCTCCGCCAGACGTTCCCAGTTCACCCTCACTACACGTTTGGGCTTGCCAGGTCTTTCTGGCCGACTCCCCCGCCATCTGATCCAACTCACCACCAGGTGGTGATCAGTTGACAGCTCTGCTCCTCTCTTCACACGAGTGTCCAAAACATACGGCCGCAGATCAGATGATACGATTACGAAGTCGATCATTGATCTCCGGCCTAAGGTGTTCTGGTACCAGGTACACTTATGAGCCACCTTATGTTCAAACATGGTGTTTGTTATGGACAAACTGTGGCTAGCACAGAAGTCCAACAACGAAACACCACTCGGGTTCAGATCAGGCAAGCCGTTCCTCCCAATCACTCCCCGCCAGGTTTCTCTGTCGTCGCCCACGTGAGCGTTGAAGTCTCCCAGGAGAACTATGGAGTCGGCAGGCGGCGCCCTTTCCAGGACCCCTCCCACCAACTCCAAGAAGGCCGGATACTCCGAAATGCTGTTTGGTGCATAAGCACAAACAACAGTCAGAGCCTTACTCCCCGCAACCCGTAGGCGCAGGGAGGCGACCCTCTCGTTCTCCGGGGAAAACTCCAACACGGCGGCGCTCAGCCGGGGACTCGTGAGTATCCCCACTCCCGCCCGGCGCCTCTCACCCTGGGCGACTCCAGAAAAGAACAAAGTCCAACCCTTCTCCAGGAGTTTGGTTCCAGAGCCAGCACTGTGCGTGGAGGCGAGCCCAACTATATCTAGCTGGTAACGCTCCACCTCCCTCACCAGCTCCGGCTCCTTCCCCGCTAGCGAGGTGACGTTCCACGTCCCTAGAGCTAGTCTATGTCGCCGGCGATCGGCTCGCCCAGGCCCCCTGCCCGGCCCGCCGCCCGGTCTACATAGCACCCGACCCCGATGTCTGTCCCTGCGGGTGGTGGGTCCACAGGGTGGCTGCACCATGGTGTTTCTTCGGGCTGAGCCCGACCGGGCCCCATGGGCGAAAGCCCGGCCACCAGACGCTCGCCGACGAGCTCGCCTCCCGGGTCTGGCTCCGGGAGGGTGCCCCGGTTTCCCTGGTCCGGGCGAGGTAACTTCAGTCCTAGGGCTGCTTATCATCAGGGTTTTTTGAACCGCTCTTAGTCTGGGCTCTCCCCCGAGACCTGTTTGCCTTGGGAGACCCTACCAGGGGCAGATGCCCCGGACAACATAGCTCCCAGGATCATTGAGCCACTCAAACTCCTTCACCGCGTTAAGGTGGCGATTCGCGAAGGAGTAAAATAAAAAAACAATACTGTAGTATTGTAGTAGTTGTAGTAGTTTAAAATAAACTACTACAACTCTATACTAGACAAGGAGGTCAATATTGTTTTTCCTTTTCCCACGGTAGCTCAGAAAGACTTTGCGTTCTAGTTAGTGTGTTTTTTTATTTTTATTGTTTTGCTCTTTGAGACCCTGATGCCTTTTGCTTCCGTTTTAGTTGTCTTGCCTTTTTGTTAAATGATATGCTGTCAAACTATAGATTGCTGAAGGCTAATCCTATATACGGGTGTTTCGCCAGTGCACCCCTAGGCATGATAGGCAGGCCGTAACAGAGGAGGTGAAGATGCCGGGCTTTCTGTGAAGGAACTCAAAGTGAAACTTAGCCAAGTATTTCAAAAACCAGACCATGTAGAGTGAGTGAAGTCTGCAGCTGTTCAATGTCACTGGATATAATGGGCCTCAGTGTCTTCAGCTATAAAATGGTCACCAACATTGGGTTCCACAAAAAGAGGCTAATGACAGACAGAAACATGGACTTAAGAGACAAATCATCAAATATTAATGACCCTTGATTCTTCCATCCATCCATTTTCCACCGCTTATCCGGGGTCGGGTCGCGGAGGCAGCAGGTCAAGCAGGCTGACCCAGACTTCTCTCTCACCCGCAACATCTACCAGCTCATTCTGGGGGATCCCGAGGCGTTCCCAGGCCAGCTGGGAGATATAATCCCTCCAGCGTGTCCTGGGTCTTCCCCGGGGCCTCCTACCAGATGGACGTGCCTGGAAAACCTCTAAAGGGAGGCGTCCTGGAGGCATCCTAATTAGATGCCCGAACCACCTCAGCTGACTCCTTTCGACACGAAGGAGTAGCTTGATTCTTATGTAGATGCATTTCATCAGACAGACTTTTAAAAATAAGAACTAATCAACTTTTAATTGGGAATCTTCCTGCCAGAAAGGATCATGCATCCCTCGCTGAGATTATTTCTCATTTCTGACGACGCGGAGCTCAGAGGATTGGAGTGGGGTGAAGATGGGGCCGTGAGATAACCGCTTCAGAATGTAATTACACATTTCATGTCACGCTGTCTTCATCTGGTGGCGTTCTGTTGCTTTCTAGCGGCTCCCTGGTGACGTCTGGGCACTCTTTGACCGTTCTGAGGTCGCTCCTGGGCGACAACGTGGGTTTCAGCTCTTCTTCACAGCTGGATGTCTCACCTTTTTTCATCTATCTAGAAAGAAAAAATTTTTTTTTATATATATATATTTATTTTTCTTTATATTTCTTTTTCATATAATATGAAAGAATATTATCTCCAAAAAATGGCTTTAGCCAGCCTTTGAAATCAGGGTTTGATTCCCACTCTTTAAATTACTCTTCATATATCTATATAGATATATATCTATATATAGATAATCAGTGGTGGGCCTCTTGACATGGAACATTTTCCACCTGAAAACGCATGCAAACTTGGGCGGTCACTGGCATTCATGGCCAAGAGAAGGACCTGGTACTGGCGTTTGTTTACAAAGAGGTGGATGGACTTTTTCTTTATCAAGTGAACAGCATCTGGTGAGTGAACTGCTGTTTGTGTTTTTACATTTGCAGTGTTTTTAATCATAAACCGCTGTAGCCAGCTGCGCGCGCTGTAGCCAGCTGCGCGCGCTGTAGCCAGCTGCGCGCGCTGTAGCCGGTACACCGTGCCGCTAGTTCTGGTGTTCGAGATTAACTGGTTTATGTTCGCGTAGGAGTGGGCTCTCTGGACCCGTGTTTACTAACTAGGAAATACACATTTCGGTCGCTTAGCCCCTAGTCACATTCTTTTAAGGTTCTCTTTTTAAAGACTATAAACGTAACAGCAGTTTACTGTAAAATGCGCTGCCTGTTCGTGAGGTTGTGGTTGAGACGCCGAGGACACTTAGACTGAACGACAAAGTAGGTGACTCTGTTGGTGCCTGTTCAATATACTAACATCAATAAATACTTGACAAAACGCTCTTGACAGTCTGATATTTAAGTTATACATTGTTATGTGACATCAAGTCGATTTGAGACCAGTTTACTCTCCATGCAGTGGGTAAGTTCTTGGCTCCGTCATTCGCTCACATGGCTTTTCCTACCATAGCTATGCTGACGACACCCAACTGATCCTCTCGTTTCCCAAATCGGAAAGACAGGTAGCAGCACGAATCTCGGCCTGTCTGACCGACATCTCACAATGGATGTCCGCACATCACTTGAAGATTAACCCCGACAAGACGGAATTACTTCTCCTTCCAGGAAAAGTCTCCCCCACTCACGACCTGAAGATTACTTTCAACAACTCAGTCTTGGCCCCGACCCCGACTGCCAGGAACCTCGGTGTGACCCTGGACAGTCAACTTTCCCTGACTGCCAACATTACCGCAACAACTCGTTCCTGTAGATTCATGCTGCACAACATCAGGAGAATACGTCCACTTCTCACCCAGAAGGCAGCACAGGTTCTCGTCCAGGCTCTGGTCATCTCGCGTCTAGACTATTGTAACTCCCTCCTGGCGGGTCTACCTGCTGGTGCCATCCGACCTTTGCAGCTCATTCAGAATGCAGCAGCTCGACTGGTCTTTAACCTCCTGAAATTCACCCACACTACTCCTCTCCTCCGCGACCTTCACTGTTTACCGGTGGCCGCCCGCATCCGCTTCAAAACATTGGTACTGGCGTACCGTGCAACGAACAGATCTGGTCCAGTCTACATCCAGGACATGGTAAAACCTTACACCCCAACTCGTGCGCTCCGCTCGGCTTCTGCCAATCGGCTTGTAGCTCCGTCGCTGCGAGCTAAACACTCAACAAAGTCTCGACTGTTCTCTGTCCTGGCTCCTCGATGGTGGAATGAGCTCCCCAGTGACATCAGAACAGCAGAAAGTCTCTACATCTTCCGTCGCAAACTAAAAACATATCTTTTCCGACTATACCTTGAATAAAGGATGTAGCACTTTAGTAGCACTGAAATGGCTCTTACTGATAGCACTTTGTAGTTGAACTTTTGACGAAATTGTACCTTCTTGATTCTTGTTTGTAACCTTAGAATGCACTTATTGTAAGTCGCTTTGGATAAAAGTGTCAGCTAAATGAAATGTAATGTAAGTGAAACGTACAGACCGTGTTTACATCCAGCGCGATTGCTACTGTCAGCTGTGGGAAACTGTGATCGGCTCAGATTAACTTGTGATAACGCTGTGTGCTGTCTCATATCGCTAATGTTTTATATTAAAGACCACGGACGTGCATCTCTATCATCGTAACAATATTCTACCCTGTGCAGCACGCATTCATTCGGTTTAAACATGACTGTAAACTCTGTTTGTGTTACCATTGGGATCGATGTAGAATAACTACACACGGGTTAGTGGGTCTTTTGAAACATCCCGATGGAGCGAGCAGCTTGCTGGAGCAGTCATTCACGATTAAGACAGCATCACGAAAAAGCATTTCAACTTCATTACAAAACTATCACTTTGTCTGGTCAACACTGATCATGTCCGACTCTTGACATTCAGAACTACCATTAAGCCTTAGGAGGAACACTGCCACTAGAGAGAAGTTCGATACTAACTAAAACATGCATTTCCTGCTGAAAAAACGTGGAAATGTGGAAACAAATGCTCAAAATACAGAAAATATAAACTACCTGCTGAAAAGTGTTGAAGCCCAAACGCATTGACCTGAACCGATACAAAGCCTTGTAGTTGAAATGTGTAACTGCGCAAATGTGACGCTAAACTGCATCATCTAAAGCTATACTTTTAGGATCCCCGTGATATGGTTGAATGTTACAGTTATTGTAAATACGTACAAGTACGTATACATAAGACATATACGGTTTCTTTTAACTGCATCCAGGACAATGGTAGTTGTGGTCTGTGGAGGGATGGCCAACACGTTCCATGTGGAACCAGAACATGCAAGTTGTGCACTCAATCTGAAAGTGTAAATAAAGTATTGCTCTTTAAGTATTTTCTTACATTTGGTCTGGTTCACATAATGTCAAATGGACCATTTCAAACTTCATGAGGCAGTTCATTATAACTGAATGCATCTCTAATAGTGAGTGTAAATCTTAGCTGTGGCGTTTGTTCCTTCAGCTGATCCAGTGTCCACTGAAAGTGCAAAGTGATGCAGGTGTCATGAACTATACATTTTCAGTAGCTGTGAGATTGTTAGGGTTCACCCAGTGAGGTAGAGGTAAGGCACATCCCAGTCTTCCAGCCAAATGTTGTTGGTCAAAATATAAATATGTATTCTTACCCACTCATCAATATCAGAGCCTGAGCTGACCGCCCCACAAGACCTACAAAGTTCAGATAGGTCATCTGTGAAAAAAAGAAAATACAGCCATTAATGTTGTTTAACTGCCGACACGGACACAACATTCAAGTATTCCGGTTACACTCCTGTGTACCTGAATTATCCAGAAGGGACACTGCCATTTCCAGCCTCATTCTGGCCACTCCCTTATGGTCCACAGGGAACATAACTTCTTTGTCCAATAATATCAGCTCTGCAAGCTAAAAAGTCCTGATAAGTTGAAGTCTGATTCCTTCTTTTTAAATTACAGATGTCCTTAAAGATAATAACACTGTTACCTTGCAAACAAACACACCACATGATGTGGTGTCTTGCTGTTTTGGGTGGCCGATAGTCCCACATGCCCATCTCCCAACTGCTGGAATTTTTTTCCGGATCAGTGTTCTACAATGACATCACAGATTGCTTACAGTTTGCCATTTTTATAAACATAAGCCCAAAGAAAACACATTTACATTTAGAATATGTTTAAAATAAATAAGGGCACTCTTGAGCAGTAGTCACAAGGACACTTATTTTTTTTAGCTACATCTTCCTCAAATATTCATTATTTATTTACACACACACGCATTAAAGCCAATACCTCACTCACCTTGTTACAGCCTTGCATTTCAATATTTGGTCCTCTGTGGCCCCAAATGGGTCCACACACAGGGACCTAATTTCCTTCAGATATATGATCTATAGAAATGCAAATGATAATTACAGCCAACCCTTCATACATCAAATGGTGTCATGACAGAGTCTAGATCTGAACATTTAAGATTACTTACAATGAGTGTCCCCGCTACAAACAGCTGCAGCTGCCACATCCGTCTTTGTAAGATCCAAATGAAAACACACAGAATTAACTTGCTTCCTCAAATGTTGCAGTATTACAAAGAAAAACAAACTAATAGGATTTTCAGAATAGTGTGTGTAAATATAAATATATATATATATATATATATATATATATATATATATATATATATATATAATGTACTCACCCTTCTTAAAAGACATTTGCTGGATCCATCCCAGAGAACCGTCATGGCATATGCATCTATTATTTGTGCGTTTGCCTTTCTTCCCACCATGGCAAGGTATGCATTCATGATCTATAAGTAAAGCAGTAACTTGACTTCAATCTAAATGGAAATTATCAGTCCAATATGTTTTTGTTTTTTAAAGTACCTCTCCCTCCACCAGCTGTCCTGGGGCCAAGACCCTTAGGTTTTCAGAAAATATTTTGTACGGCCCTATTTTTGACCACAACGTCTTTGTTTTCCTCCTTGTCCATATCTCTTGGATTACTGTGAACAAAGCAATGTTATCTCAGCAATTCATAATTACACATTGTATTTTGTCCGTTTCTCAGTTTACTTACACATTTCCTTGGGCGTTTTGGGGGCCTTGCAGTCCACAGATGCTGGTTTAGAATCCAGCAATTGCGATGTGGTGGCTGTCAGTGTGGGACCAGCCAGAGTAGAAGGATCCAACACTTTTTTAAGTTTAGCTGGATCCTTTCCTCTGGCTGGAAATAATGTGTCAGGAAGTTAATGTTAGTTTTGATGGTTCTCTTGCCCTTACGTGTAGCTAAGACAGCATTTTTGCCTTTCAGTGCAGTGATCAGAAATGGTCCCAACATATCCGCCTCCAACTTGCCCCCTTTCCTCTGCTCCTGGCGAACATTCTTTCGGAGCACCTCATCCCCCACCTTAAAATGGTCCTCCTGGCCAATTTCTGTTTTTCTTTTTTGGACTTTATCCTGGCTTTTTCTCATGTTTTGTTGGACTTCACAAAATACATTCCTTTGTTTTTTGAGTCCTTCACCGAGTTCCTCCTTCTGCACCAGGCCACAGACTTTATCTTCTGTGACCTGCCACAAACCACAGTTTGAATATGGTGGAAATGAATGATCAAATATTCTAGCTTTGAAAAAAGGATGAGAACATTAGTCTTACCTCATACTCTTTTG
This sequence comes from Cottus gobio, assembly GCA_023566465.1. Taxonomy (NCBI): domain Eukaryota; kingdom Metazoa; phylum Chordata; class Actinopteri; order Perciformes; family Cottidae; genus Cottus; species Cottus gobio. The sequence continues at coordinate 794,033 of CM042220.1, read as the reverse complement.
GCACCTCCGACAGATACCGCGCCTCCCTCCCAAACATCAGATAATAAGGACTATATTTAGTAGTCAGCTGCTTCTTTGTCCGCAGAGCAAACATAGTTGATTGTAGAACAGTGTCCCATTGGGTGGGATTTTCTGCAACCAATTTGTTCAGGGATCTAAAAATGCAGAAATCAAATATAGGCATTTGGTATGATAAAGCCACCCCTTATACCTCTTAAAGTATATCACTACTGATTACCTGTTCAGAAAGGAATCAGGCCATCAGTTTGTTCTATGAAGACCTCAAATTCATGTACGTATTGAATACAAAACATACCTCTGTATTGTGCCATTCAGTTTCTCAACAAGGCCATTGGTCTATGGATGAGAGCACAGGCTTCTCTCGATGCCCAGCCTCTCACACAGGCCAGAGTTGACCTGGAAATGATCATTTGGTTAAACATGAAATGGGTATGCACAGCAGTAAGTCTACATATTGGGGATTCATAATGCATCATCATTATACCTTGTTGCGAAACTCAGAGCCCTGGTCTGTTAGCAGTCTTTTGGGTGCGCCAAATTTGTAAAAGAAATCTAGAATACAACTGGTGACCTCTTCTGCTGTTTTTCTCTTTAGTTGGTATGCCTCAGCCCATTTGGTGAAATAATCAACAACCACACATATATACTGATTGCCACCATCTGTTTTGGTGAGTTTTCCCACTAGGTCCATACTAACCAATTCCAGTGGTTCTGTTACCTGGAAGAAAGAATAATTGACTAGGAGTTACAAAATTCTTCAGGTGTTTGAAAGTTGACAATATACGTTTCCTTTACCTCAATTGGATGGTACTCAGACTTCTCTTTGAGGTTGGCCCTCTTTGATTGACACTGTGGACACTGAGTAATCTAAACAGACCAACGGCATTTCAAACTTATGGTCATTATATTGTAAACTCAAATATATTGATATAATATTGGATGCATACAGAGTCAGCAATTGTTTTAATTACATACATTACTCTACGTTGGACCCTGAATGTGTACAACACTTCATTGTCTTTAAGACAATTCACCCACTTGCAAATGTCCTCTTCCATGCCAGGCCAATACAATCGCACTATGATGGCACTATGGTTTTTTCCACCCCACAGTGACCACCAATAGCACTGCAATGAAACTCCTCAAAGAGTTTATTGGCCTCCTCTGCAGTAGCGACAACCTTAGCAAGGTGCTCCGCTTTTTTTCTTTTGCGCCTGCAAATGTAGTACAGTTCTCCATCTGGTGATTCAATTACATAGTATTCGAGTCATTGGGAATTTTACCATATCAGATGATCATTGTGTTTTAAAGTCCATGTGCCATGCATTCTTACCCTTTATCCTGAAGGTGTTCGCTCTCCGCTTAATGACGTATTTGTCTTTGTTGGTGGACCCAACAGGACCTTGAAATCCAACACTTGCTGGAGAACAGTAGGATCCATACTAATAAATCTAATGTATCTCTATAAATCTATATATATATATATATATATACACACACTCACCTAAAGGATTATTAGGAACACCATACTAATACTGTGTTTGACCCCCTTTTCCCTTCAGAACTGCCTTAATTCTACGTGGCATTGATTCAACAAGGTGCTGAAAGCATTCTTTAGAAATGTTGGCCCATATTGATAGGATAGCATCTTGCAGTTGATGGAGATTTGTGGGATGCACATCCAGGGCACGAAGCTCCCGTTCCACCACATCCCAAAGATGCTCTATTGGGTTGAGATCTGGTGACTGTGGGGGCCATTTTAGTACAGTGAACTCATTGTCATGTTCAAGAAACCAATTTGAAATGATTGGAGCTTTGTGACATGGTGCATTATCCTGCTGGAAGTAGCCATCAGAGGATGGGTACATGGTGGCCATAAAGGGATGGACATGGTCAGAAACAATGCTCAGGTAGGCCGTGGCATTTAAACGATGCCCAATTGGCACTAAGGGGCCTAAAGTGTGCCAAGAAAACATCCCCCACACCATTACACCACCACCACCAGCCTGCACAGTGGTAACAAGGCATGATGGATCCATGTTCTCATTCTGTTTACGCCAAATTCTGACTCTACCATCTGAATGTCTCAACAGAAATCGAGACTCATCAGACCAGGCAACATTTTTCCAGTCTTCAACTGTCCAATTTTGGTGAGCTCTTGCAAATTGTAGCCTCTTTTTTCTATTTGTAGTGGAGATGAGTGGTACCCGGTGGGGTCTTCTGCTGTTGTAGCCCATCCGCCTCAAGGTTGTGCGTGTTGTGGCTTCACAAATGCTTTGCTGCATACCTCGGTTGTAACGAGTGGTTATTTCAGTCAAAGTTGCTCTTCTATCAGCTTGAATCAGTCGGCCCATTCTCCTCTGACCTCTAGCATCAACAAGGCATTTTCGCCCACAGGACTGCCGCATACTGGATGTTTTTCCCTTTTCACACCATTCTTTGTAAACCCTAGAAATAGTTGTGCGTGAAAATCCCAGTAACTGAGCAGATTGTGAAATACTCAGACCGGCCCGTCTGGCACCAACAACCATGCCACGCTCAAAATTGCTTAAATCACCTTTCTTTCCCATTCTGACATTCAGTTTGGAGTTCAGGAGATTGTCTTGACCAGGACCACACCCCTAAATGCATTGAAGCAACTGCCATGTGATTGGTTGATTAGATAATTGCATTAATGAGAAATTGAACAGGTGTTCCTAATAATCCTTTAGGTGAGTATATATATATATATACATACACACACACACACACACACACACACACACACACACACACATTAAAGAAAGGCACATTTTTTTATTAAATTGAACAATATATTAACTGTTTTAAGTATACTATAAATATAAATAAATACAAAACACTTGGCTTCAAACTACAGCTTTAAACTTTTACTATGCACAATATATTAACTATTAACAACAGTTTACAGTATGATTAAATAAAAATAAATACAAAACACACACTCTGTACACTTCAGCAATTATTTTGTAGAAAGATCAGCATATTTGCCTTCTCTGGCAAAATGCGACACCTCTCCTGACTGATTGCATGTCCTGCACAGGAGAAAACCCTCTCTGATGGTGTTGATGAGGCCTGTACACACAGGTATGTGTCTGAGAAGGCAGACAATATGGGGAGGCTGTCCCGCTTCATCCACCACCAGGCTGCAGGGTCTTGTCCTGATGGAATTGAAGGCAGACTTGTGTAGCTCTCAATTTCTTTCTTACCTGTTCAGCAATGGAGAGTGCACTGCCTATAGTGGTCGTTGCCAGAAGCTCTCGGTCCTCATCCTCGACCAGCTTCTCTAGGGCGGACTTCTTGGCCCGCTTGCCACAAAAAATGCATAAAAGTAGTGTTTAGACAAACGTGTGGTGACCATGGGCTGCAACCACCAGGGGGTGCAGCAGTAACTCTGGCTACGGGCAGTTTGCTTTCTGTTTTTTGATCAGGCAGATGCTGGACAGCCGGGAGGAGCGCGCCCGCCGACCACACCTGCAGCTCATTCCCCAATCTGGAGGCAGATAAAGCCTGCCGCCTCCTGAGCTCCAGTGTCGGGAAATTACCGAACATACCTACGTCGATGGTAGATGTCCCCCCCGTTCCTGTACGCTGCCTTCACCCTGCGAACCGGAGCAACGCTTCACGAGCCACGTCGCGAGCAACATCACGAGCCGCCGCTCTCGCGGCTGGGTATACCACCTTCACCCCCCTCCCTTGCCTGTTATCCCCGAATAAACACCCTTTGTTAACCCGCAACCTCTCTGTTTTGTGTTCGCGTTTGGATCCAGGCCCCTCGAGCCTAACAACATGCTTCAAAAGAAATGCATTAATTTGAGATGTTTCAGATGATTATGGACTTACATGTTTCTCTCCCTCATGTTCATCCAATCCATCTTCCTCATTAGCCTGAAGGCCCTCCATTGGAAGCTGTAGACACAATTTTGCACGTATAAATAGCAATTCTTCATCATAGAAACTGTAACATGGCACACGTTACAGTACATAAAAACCTGGATGACCTGCAACTTCCTGATGTTGAACTAGGACAAGACTGAAGTTATTTTGCTTGGCCCAGAGCAACTGAGAAATCAATTATTGAATGATATTGTTTCTCTTGATGGCATTGCTCTGGCGTCAACCACCATCGTGAGGAATCTAGGAATTGTCTTTGATCAAGACTTGTCCTTCAGTTCCCACGTGAAACAGATCTCAAGGACTTCTTTCACCTATGCAACATTTCAAAGATCAGGCACATCCTGTCTCGAAGGGATGAAGAAACATTGATCCACGTGTTTGTTACTTCAAGACTGGATTACTGTAACTCTGTATTATCAGGCTGCTCTGCTGGGTCTCTCAGGTCTCTACAGTTGATCCAGAATGCTGCAGCTCGTGTACTAACGAGGACTAGGAGGAGAGATCACATTACTCCTGTATTAGCTGTTCTCCACTGGCTTGCTGTAAGACAGATAATTGTATTTAAAGTCCTTCTTCTAACCTACAAAGCCTTAATTGGGGATTCACCATCATATCTTAGGGAGCTTATAGCATCATATTGTTCCACCAGAGAGCTGCGCTCAATGAATGCGGGGCTACTTGTGGTTCCTAGAGTCTTAAAAAGTAGGATGGGGGCCAGAGCCTTCAGTTATCAAGCTCCTTTTCTGTGGAACCAGCTTCCACTTTCAGTCCGGGGGGCGGACATGGTCACCTCATTTAAGAGTAGACTTAAGACTTTTCTCTTTGATAGTGCTTATAGTTAGGGCTGGCTCAGGTCGGCCCTGGTCCAGCCCCTAGATATGCTGCCAGAGGCCTAGACTGCTGGGGACATCTTAGGATACAATGAGCTCCTCTCTCCTGTTCTCTTCGCCTCTCCCCCCTCCTCAAGTGCTCCCGGGGTGCTCCTATAGACTTATATCGCTTGGGAACATCTTAGGGATACACTGAGCTTTTCTCTCTTCTCTCTCTCATTTTCTCCTCTCTATCCTTCTGGATGAATTAATGTCTCTTTAATGCTCATTACTAACTCTACTTCCTCTCGGGAGCCTCTGTGCTTCCTCTCCTCAAGCTTCCATGGATCGTGGCTGTCTGGAGTTTTTCCTGATCCAATGTGAGGTTCCGGGACAGGGATGTTGTATATGTACGATTGTAAAGCCCTCAGAGGCAAATTTGTATTTGTGATTTTGGGCTATACAAAATAAACTTAACTGAATTTAATTGAATTAAGCTCAATGGTTTTGGAATCCTTAGAGCCTACAGAGTTTGGCAATATCAACCAGACAAACCCTTGCAAAGATGAGCACGATAATCTCTTTTTTTTTGTGCAGCAAAAAAATTAAAATTGACTTACTTATGGCTGAAATATGAATACTTCCTGCTACCTCCTCACAGCTAAGGCCAAGGAGCACCCAGCTGCAGTGAAACGAGGCCCGTTCAGGGATCACCAAGGACTGTGGGAACTTTCTAGCTTGAGTGGAGTTGAGACTATTTCTCTTGAAATGTCTGATCTAAAATAATTATTAAATATTCACTCAATCAAAGCCAAACTTTGCACAGATACTCATTACACATGGAGCTATGTTATAAAATAAAGACAAACCTTTGGGAATATCATTAAGATAATAAAAGTTAACGTTGAAATCCCATTTTCTCTCTTGACTTTTTTCTTTGTGTATCTTCATAAACTAATATACCACTAACACATATATGAATGTATTACCTATGTTCACACGGGTTTTCTGTATATTATAGCTGTTGAAATAGTTCAAATATACCTTGTACTTGTGGAGATAATCACTATTTAGTGTTGGCTGCAACACAGTTGCAATCTTCCCAAAACGGGATTTCTATTAAAAGGTTATTGATCCAGGTTCCGACTTCCTTTTGATATATACGTACTGTGTGTGTAAAAAAGGGGCTCTGGTGCTTCAGTTACGACAGTTAGTAAACAGTGGCTGGATGTCAAATATGAATATGCCACCTCAGGTAGCTGTCCCCTTATTTGTCATGAAAGATGATGAGTAAAACACCATTGGCACGTAATTAGTCAGATTGTTCACCTGAAGTTCAAACTGTGTTGCATCATCTCATCTGTGTGCACAGCCATCTGTCTGCAGATGGACAATGGGGTTGGTGTTATCTAAGTGAAATGTGGTGGTGTTGCCTGGATAAGGGTTTTCTCTGGGGGCTTCAGTATGCCCACATTCAGTGAATATATGGACTGATATAAAGATCTCCTATGATGTGATGTATTGTGTCAATGGAGCGCATCGACACTTGCGTGGGCTGTCCTGGGTCAGTCCTCGACTCCAGAGTTCTCCGGCACAGCCGGCTCTACCAGCGTTCACTCTACCCTCCTCCAGGGCACTTCATCCGCTCAGACAGAGGCACCCACTCACCCTCCAAGAGGCCTTTACGAGGTGTGTGAGCCGAGCGCTTCAACAGGCCTTCATTCTAGGGCGTTTAGGGCAACAAAGAGCAGGTTTCCGGGCCATCTTCCTGCAAATGCTGAAGGTGCACTACATCTTTGTACCTCACGCAAGTAATCACTCAACAAATTATTTTAGGACACTGAAGAACAAGTAGATCATATTGCCATTTTATAATATGGGTAGATGAAATATCCATATCAGTGCACACTCAAAATAACAGTTGGAAGCAGAGAAGTCATGTCAGTGAGGACATGAATCCCTTCGTTTTGTGCTTCACGGAGACCTGGCTCAGCGGATCGATACAGGACTCTCCGGCAAAACGAAGGGTGGAGGAATCTGCTTCTACGTCAACAACAGCTGGTGCAACGACGTGACAGTGATTCTGCAGCACTGTTCTCCGGACCTGGAATCATCCATCATCCACTGCAAACCCTTCTATTCCCCCCGTGAGTTTGCTTCATTCATCCTGGCCGGAGTTTACATGCCACCGCAGGGCAACGTGCAGGAGGCACAACGGACCCTCGCCGAGCAGATACGGAGTGTGGAGCGGACATACCCGGACTCCTTAGTTATTGTTCATGGTGACTTTAACAAAGGAAACCTCAGACATGAACTCCCTAAGTACAAACAGTTTATTAAATGCCCGACTAGAGAGGAGAGCATTCTGGACCACTGCTACACCACCATCACTATCACGCCGTCCCTCGAGCAGCACTGGGTCACTCTGACCACGTCATGGTCCATCTGATTCCTGCATACATGCAGAAACTAAAGCTCTGCAAACCTGTGGTGAGGAAGTTCAAGAAGTGGACCAGTGAGGCTCTGGAGGATCTTCGGGCGTGCTTGGACTGTACTGACTGGGATGTCTTCAGGACTGCTACCATCAGTCTGGATGAGTACACAGAGGCTGTGACTTCCTACATCAGCTTCTGTGAGGACAGCTGTGTTCCAACCAGCACCAGGGTGAGCTACAACAACCCTAACCCTGGTTTACAGCGGAACTCAGAAAACTACGGCTGCAAAAGGACCAGGCGTTCAGGAGTGGGGACAAGGACTTGTACACAGTCAAAATACAGGTTTAGCAGGGCGGTGAGGGACGCTAAACGACTGTACTCTGAGAAACTGCAACACCAGCTCTCAGCAAGTGATTCTGCGTCGGTCTGGAGAGGGCTCAAACAGATCACCAACTACGAGCCCAAAACCCCCCACTCCATGAACGACCTCCGCCTGGCAGACGAGCTGAATGAGTTCTACTGCAGATTTGAAAGACAATGAAACAGTCCTGACGCCATCCCCCACAGCCCCATCAACAGCCCCACCAACCAGCCACAGACCACCAGCCCTCCCTCCCCCAGCCCATCAGGGGCTCACGCCTCTGAACCATCGTTCACAGCGCCCCCTACCCCCTCCACAGTGACGACCCTCATTATCCAAGAGAGAGACGTTAACAGGCTTTTTAAAAAGCAGAACCCCCGCAAAGCAGCCGGCCCGGACTCTGTCTCCCCCTCCACCCTGAAGCATTGTGCTGATCAGCTGTCCCCGGTGTTTACAGACATCTTCAACACCTCTCTGGAGACATGCCATGTACCAGCCTGCTTCAAGGCCTCCACCATCATCACCGTCCCCAAAAAACCTAGGATCACAGGACTCAATGACTACAGGCCCGTCGCCCTGACCTCTGTGGTCATGAAGTCCTTTGAGCGCCTGGTCCTGTCCCACCTAAAAACCCTCACCGACCCACTCCTGGATCCCCTGCAGTTCGCCTACAGAGCCAACAGGTCTGTGGACGATGCAGTCAACATGGCCCTCCACTCCATCCTCCAGCACCTGGACTCCCCAGGAACCTACGCCAGGATCCTGTTTGTGGACTTCAGCTCTGCCTTCAACACCATCATCCCGTCTCTGCTGCAGGACAAGCTCTCCCAGCTGCACGTGCCCGACTCCACCTGCAAGTGGATCACAGACTTCCTGTCTGACAGGAAGCAGCACGTGAGGCTGGGGAAACACGTCTCAGCCTCTTGGTCCATCAGCACCGGTTCCCCCCAAGGCTGCGTTCTTTCCCCACTGCTCTTCTCCCTGTACACCAACAGCTGCACCTCCAGTCACCAGTCCGCCAAGCTCCTGAAGTTTGCGGATGACACCACCCTCATTGGACTCATCTCTGGTGGGGACGAGTCCGCCTACAGGTGAGAGACTGACCACCTGGTGACTTGGTGCAGCCAAAACAACCTGGAGCTCAACGCTCTGAAGACAGTGGAGATGGTTGTGGACTTCAGAAAGATCTCAGCCCCACCAGCCCCTCTCACCCTGTGTGACTCCCCCGTCAAAGCTGTGGAGTCCTTCCGCTTCCTGGGCTCCATCATTACCCAGGACCTCAAGTGGGAACTAAACATCAGCTCCATCTCCAAGAAGGCGCAGCAGAGGATGTTCTTCCTGAGGCAGCTGAGGAAACTCAACCTGCCAAAGACAATGATGGTGCACTTCTACACTGCCATCATCGAGTCCATCCTCTGTTCCTCCATCACCGTCTGGTACGCTGCAGCCACTGCCAAGGACAAGGCCAGGCTGCAGCGCATCATTCGCTCTGCCGAGAGGGTGATTGGCCGCAATCTGCCGTCCCTCCAGGACTTGTTTGATTCAAGGACCCTGCAGCGGGCGAGGAAGATTGTAGCTGATCCCTCTCACCCTGGACACAAACTGTTGGTGTCCCTCCCCTCTGGCAGGAGGCTGCGGTCCATCAGGACCAAGACCTCACGCCACAAAAACAGTTTCTTCCCGTCTGCAGTCGGGCTCATCAACACTGACTCTAATGACTCTGTCACCCCCAGACAATTCCCACCGGACACTCCCCTGCACATAGCCTTATACTTAAATACACTCGACACTTTAACACAACACTTACACTCATGCACATTCCATGCACTTTATCTTATTTTTGGTATTTTGATATGCTACTGTTTCAATGTAAATATTCATTCATCCATTCATCCTCATTTATTGCACTGCGTTAACTGTTAAATGTGTATTGTTAAATGTATGCACCTTCCCGCCAGGACAAATTCCTTGTATGTGTAAACATACATGGCAATAAATGGTTCTGATTCTGATTCTGATGTAATGTGAAACGTTTTCCACGTTGCACAATTAATGGAGATATCCAAATCAACATAAACAAACATCCTGATGTTAGTCTATCGAGTCCCAAGTCACTCGTAAATTTAGTTTATTAAGTTTAAACAGGTTACGTTTATTAACCTAATGGTGTTATACCCAGTGCCTACGAAGCATTTATGATTGATTTAGAAGGTTTAAATTAAAGGTTATTTTATTGAAAGTGTCCCATTGTCATTTTTATTATTTTAATGGCAACTTTTATAAAATGAGCGGGAGATTGACCGGTGTATCGGTGCGGCAGTAAAACGACCGGTAAATTGAGAGCTTCGCATTGTGGTTCAACTCAATTTACCGGTCGATGAGGGGGAGAGCAGTTTGGAGGCAGTCACTGTTGCTCCTTGGCGGGACCAGCACAGCACACAAACTACATATGAACTAGAGACAAATGGACAACATCAGCATCAAAGATTAGAGCTTTCTCTGACGATTTTGCTCTAAATAATGCTAAATGTATTCGTTAGCTTAGCGCTTTAAGTTTAGGTCATGCATAGACTCAGTGAACTGTAAACATACTCTTTACTCCTTACTGCTTTCCGTTTGTCTTTACAAGTCCATTTGAGAGAAATGATCGGCAGAGCTCAGTGAAGAAGAAAGCATTTAATGTGAAGAGATACTCTATCTTTACACATCTATGTACAATACAGAGGTAACCAGAGTGACAATCAGTTTCATATTTATGGCATATTGATTAGTGTAGGAGCTATCCCCATGTCATCGGGACTACACACTATGTCAGTCCAGTGACACTTACTGAAGGGAGGCAGCATGTCAACAGAAGTGAACCATTTCAAAGCAGTAAATTATGGCTGAACCAGATAAAGCGTTGTGTTGTTCACAGTGGTGATCAGTTTTTTTTGTTTTACCCCTCTGAATGCACAACATCAAATAGGTCCTGTTTTAAATAGAGTATTAACATAAAACATTTGTGAGAACATGTTATATTTGTCTAATGCCACAAGATCATAAAAAGCCCTCCTTAAAAATGAAGCATTTTATTAATGTATTAACGATGAAATGTAAGTTGGGTAAACTCAGTGAGACCGTGACCGGAGAGTGTTATTACACTTTTACGTATGATTTAGCCCAAACAACATGAAATTAAAACAAGTATTCACGTTAAGAAGTCTTTAAAAATGATTTCTCCTTCACTCTGATCAACAGCCGCCTCCTCTCAGCTCCACCATATGGGGTCAGATCAGTCTCATAATTCACAAATGCACACAGAACAATTCACAAATGCACACAGAACAATTCACAAATATATTTGATTTACAAATGCACACAGAATCAGAATCAGAACCATTTATTGCCATGTATGTTTACACATACAAGGAATTTGTCCTGGCGGGAAGGTGCATACATTTAACAATACACATTTAACAGTTAACGCAGTGCAATAAATGAGGATGAATGGATGAATGAATATTTACATTGAAACAGTAGCATATCAAAATACCAAAAATAAGATAAAGTGCATGGAATGTGCATGAGTGTAAGTGTTGTGTGAAAGTGGCAAGTGTAATGTTAAAGTGTCGAGTGTATTTAAGTATAAGGCTATGTGCAGGGGAGTGTCCGGTGGGAATTGTCTGGGGGTGACAGAGTCATTAGAGTCAGTGTTGATGAGCCCGACTGCAGACGGGAAGAAACTGTTTTTGTGGCGTGAGGTCTTGGTCCTGATGGACCGCAGCCTCCTGCCAGAGGGGAGGGACACCAACAGTTTGTGTCCAGGGTGAGAGGGATCAGCTACAATCTTCCTCTCCCGCTTCAGGGTCCTTGAAGCAAACAAGTCCTGGAGGGACGGCAGATTGCGGCCAATCACCCTCTCGGCAGAACGAATGATGCGTTGCAGCCTGGCCTTGTCCCAGAAGGATTTACAAATAAATTTGACAAATCAATTTGACTCACAAATGCACAAAGAACGAATTACAAATACATTCCAATGCACAAATGTGGATTTGTATGTATTTATTTGTGGATTGCACTGCATTCGTGTGGGTTTTTTGAGACTCCCCAGATGTCGCCATTTCCACAAATGCATTTTTTCAACATGGACCTATCTGTAGCCAATCAGATGTCGCCCTCATTTTCAACCAATCACATCACTGCTGTCCCGCCGTTGCGGAAGCAGCTCTGGAAGGGTTTGTCATTCAGAAGCAGTTGTGCGACTACGGATAATATTATGAACCCAAACACGGGGGAGTTTGATGGTCCGACGTTTGAAGGACTTCCACAACAAGTACAAAGCAGAACTAGTGGTTACTTCAATATATATTTACACTATATGTGGTTAATCACGGTATTCAATTAATTTGCTCCGGAAAGGGGGCGTGGCTTATCTCCGTGACTTATCTCTGTAAAAACCATTTCCGCCATCCAGAAAGAAAGAAGACATAAATTATCCTTTATTAATTCCCTTAGGGATATTATTCTCTGCATTTAACCCATCCTATGCAGTTAAGGAGCAGTGTGCTGCCGTGAGGCGCCCCGGGGAGCAACTGGGGGTCCATCAAACTCCCCCGTGTCTGGGTTCATAATATTATCCGTAGTCGCACAACTGCGGCCGCTTCCAGAGCTGCTCCAACAGCGGCAGGACGGCAGTGATGTGATTGGTTGAAGATGAGGGCGACATCTGATTGGCTATAGATAGGTCCATGTTGAAAAAACGCATTTGTGGATCAGGCGACGTCAGGCGAGTCTCAAAAAACCCACACACGAATGTGTAGCGATTCACACACGAATGCAGTGTGATCCACAAATAAATACATACAAATCCACATTTGTGCATTGGAATGTATTTGTAATTCATTCTTTGTGCATTTGTGAGTCAGATTTATTTGTAAAATGTATTTGTAAATCCTTCTGTGTGCATTTGTAAATCAAATATATTTGTTAATTGTTCTGTGTGCATTTGTGAATTATGAGACCGATCTGACCCCATACCACCATGCCACTCGCCCCATTATTCTTTTTATAGCCAGAAATGTTCACACACACACAACTAATTGGTCTCGGTCACTTGCTGCAGAACAAAACAGTGCAAGCGTTTAGAAGCATAATATAAATTAGGTAAAATTAGCGCGTATCTCTCTCTAGGAAGAGGAGCTTTCCCTGTTCCACCGGTCTGAGCATGTTAGTGACCGGTGCTAACGAATCAAAGCTAGCGTAACACGACCAAGCAAAGGTACAACTGTTTTTGATTTATTTATTCCGGAAAGTTAGACCATTTGTTTTTCACATCTTTGCCTTCAGGACAGTGTGTCAATATACACGCTCAACAGACACACACCCTAGTGTGGAGCACGGAGCAGACAGGCCTTCATGCTAATGAAGCCTGTTTAACTGCATTACTGTCACGGCTCGGCCGTGACTTATGTTCCTTTTGGGCTGTTTTCTGTTTGTCTCTGGTGTCCCCGGGTCGTCTTCCCTGTGTGTGTGTGTGTGTGTGTGTATGCGTGTGTGTGTGTTTCGTGGGCGTGGCTTCCGGCAACTGGCAACCATCTCCACACCTGCAACCCATCTCCGGCACCTGACGTCAATCACCTCATCACCTCCTCTCTGTTAAAACACCCTGGCTTCCATCTCTCCAGTTGCCAGATTATTGCTCCATGTCACGTGGTACTTTGATTCTTGGCCTCTCTAGGACTCAGTCTACGAGATCTACTCCGTTTGTGGTTCTTGTGTATTATTAATCTTTTGTTCCTTGTGCCCAGGATTCCCGTCCCGGTATCCAGCTTCTCCGCCACCGCCCACGCCACCTCACCGCTCTGCCTGCACCATCCGCTACCATTAATAAACTGTTTACTTTTCCCCAACCTTGCCTCTCCGTGTCTGCACTTGGGTCCATCTAAACCGCACCGTGACACATTACAGTAAATTTTCACAAAAGGCAACAACAGACAGTTACCCATATCCAATATTCAAGAATAGTTGCGCACCAGCTAAAAAAACAAAGATGCATAACTTTGTTTTTTTCCGTTTGTTTTCCCAGATTAGTTGTCCACTACAGGTGTTGCCACTGCTAATGTGCTCAGACCATTGAAACATTTACATTATGTAGAAAACAAGCAACTGAGCTCCGTAATGCATTCCCTGGATTCCCTCTGTACATCTATGATGAAGCCAGCTTCCTAAATGATTTGTGTAGTGGCAATAAATAATACATGCAGCATGAAGCCACATGCCCCAGGAACAGAAAATAATTCATCTTTTTTTTTTTTAAACAGGATCCTATGTAATCCAGTACATTTGTTTTCTCTCAAACATTTAGAAAAGAGCAAAGTGTTCATGAGACAGGAAAACACATGATGAACATTCATAATGAATGAAAAAAAAAAAAAAGAATTGCTTGCAATGGAGTCACATTTTCTCCAAAACTGTCCTAACCACATTGAGAAACAATCAAAGAGGAAGTGAACGGGAAAGTTGTGCTTCAGTACTTAGTGCGTGGAAAATGAACTTGGAGCAAGTTTTCCAAAAACGCCATTTCTTTGTTTGGACCTTTATTAAAGACACACCAAGGAACTGGGTCAGACTTCCTTGATACAAGCCCGGTGGTGGAACTCTGTCCCTATCTCAGCTGAATAGCATACATGACTTCTGTTTGTAATTGTTCATTAATGATTTGATGACTTGTATGCTTTAAATAATTGTGTCATATCTTATCCTGTAACAAATACTTTTGATTTCTCACAAGGAAATTTCCACCACATGGTCCGTACTCGCAATAACGGAATTGTGATAGACTTGCTGTGGGATTGTGAAAAGGTTGCACAGGGACAAAGGTGTTCCTGTGTGGGCAGTAGTGTGCTGTGGAGTCTGTTGCCGGGCAGTCCTGTGGTTGTGGAGATATGCAAGTGGCCTTATTGTTAACAACTAGGGATGCAGCGATACCACTTTTTTACAAACCGATACGAGTACGAGTATTTTTATTTGTGTACTTGCCGATACCGAGTACCGATACCGATACTTCTTAGATTTGGTCTCCATGAAAGTGCAATTAATTTGGAGGCAGATTTTATTTTATCCTCTGCAGATTATGTCAAGCCTATAGTACAAAATTAACAGAAGGCTATCCCAAGCTTTAAACTTCTTGTGGAAGTCCCTCTAATGTCGGACCATAAAACGCCCCCGTGTCCGGGTTCATAATATCATCCGTAGCCGCACAACAGCGTCTGAATGAGGCCGCTGCCAGCGCTGCTTCAGGTGGACCAGCAGCCGTTTGATTCAAACCGGCAGGACAGCAGTGATGACGCGCAGAGCTTCTCAATTATAGATATATTAAATATGGAAAATTTCAACTCTCGCGTCAAACGCGTCACGTTACTCGCGTCTAACGTGCCGCCCGCCGTAAATTTGCGTCTGTCGCAACCACACGCGTCTGTGCATAGACTTTACATGTAATCTGGTCGCGCGAAAAATTTGCGTCGCGTTCGGTGTGAACGCACCATTACTCTACACACCTTGCCGCAAGAGAGCGACGAAAGAACTGCATGCGGCTCTGGAGCCACGGGTTGCTTCTCCACAAAGCGTGACCAGTTTGTTGTAGTGAAATACTGTTGAGTGGTATCGGTTCTTGGTATCGGCAATTGAAAACGAATATGAGTATGAGTATTTTAACGCAGTATCGGCCCGATACCCGATACGTTAGCCTTGGTGGTGTGGAGCGTCGAGCCGAGTTGATCGTCTTGGCTTGCATCCATGAAATCTTTTATAATGCACATTGAGTCGGTGTAAGGCCCTGGAGCACACTGATTAAATGTTTATTATTAGCTTGCCTGTTAATAACAGCCATTGTCTTGGAGTGCTTGTGTAACATTGACATCTGGTCTAGTTCTACACCAGATACTTCCAGAAGTGTTCTCTTGTGTTGAGGCGGTGTGATGCTGCTTCTTGCTCCATTACAAAGTCTGCAAAATCTGCAAAAAAATACATTAAATACATTTTATTCGCAGCACCATTGATATATAAGCCTTTTATTGTTAACTGGGTCTATTGTGTGCAACACTACAGGTTCAGTGCAAACACTATCAGCGATAAAGGACGGCTTTGTGATTTCATGCTGCCAATGGGAATATTTAATTAATGTTAGTGCAGCATAATTCCAAGGATCCGTGATCAGAATCAGAACCATTTATTGTAATGTTTATTTTCACATTCAAGTTATTTGTCCTGGCGGAAGGTGCATACATTTAACATTTAACAATACACATTTAACAATAAACACAGTGCAATAAATGAGAATGAATGAATGAATGAGTATTTACAATTGAACAGTAGAATATAAAAGTGGCAAGTGTAGTGTTAAAGTGGCGAGTGTATTTAAATATAAGGCATGGGGGTGTGTGCAGGGGAGTGTCCGGTGGGAATTGTCTGGGGGTGACAGAGTCATTAGAGTCAGTGGGGGACCCTGGCTCTGTTGATGAGCCCGACTGCAGACGGGAAGAAACTGTTGGTGTGGCGTGAGGTCTTGGTCCTGATGGACCGCATCCTCCTGCCAGAGGGGAGGGACACCAACAGTTTGTGTCCAGGGTGAGAGGGATCAGCTACAATCTTCCTCGCCCGCTTCAGGGTCCTTGAAGCAAACAAGTCCTGGAGGGACGGCAGATTGCAGCCAATCACCCTCTCGGCAGAGCGAATGATGCGTTGCAGCCTGGCCTTGTCCTTGGCAGTGGCTGCAGCGTACCAGACGGTGATGGAGGAACAGAGGATGGAGTCGATGATGGCAGTGTAGAAGTGTAGAAGAAAATAGGAGACTCCAAGACAGTAGTGTTTTATAGAGGCTGAGGGAAAATCAATCTCATCTCTGAAGGATTTGGGGTACTGAATTACCATCTTCTTTGCTATTTCAGTGATGTGCCTTTTTTCGTGGTTTCTTGCACACAGTCAGTATTTCAGCAACCACAATCCTAATAACCTCCCTTCTCTCTGCTGCAGACAGCCTCTTCTCAGTATCCAATAACTTTATTGTAGTTGAGGGCATCTTACGCCAGGGTACGTCAAAGCTGTAATGCCAGCCATTATCTCCTCTGGCTAAAGGTGAGGACACATTCTGATGTAGTGGGTGAGGCTTGACTTCTCATGGCTATGACCAAAGCTGAGCTTCTTGCTGAGCTTCTTCGACGTGGAGTGATTGCTGGTGACGAAAATCCAGACAGTGTTCTGCATTTATGCAGCACATTTCCTCAGCTGCTTGTTTGACTTCATAGAGTCCATACTCAGACAAATACAATGAAGTGTGTGGTGTCACCAGAAAGCACACCTCTTTGTCATTTTTAATCAAAACAAGCTCAATCTGACCAAACTTGATTGACTCATCGGACTCACATGTTAGGCAGAGAAAAGATCCCTTTTTGTAAAGGGTGGCCTTCAAGTTTACCTCAGTGGACACAGACTCGGGTTCTGTAAACGTGTGCTTCAACTGCATTGTGCACTGCATCACTGTACAGGTGAGAATGATATGGAGTTGAGTTATTTTCCCTTAGAATTGGTGCAAAAAAGGAGTTTGCGGGTGCAAGACTAGTTCCAGAAGTGATAACTAGTTACCCTGCTGGGTCATGAAAGATTCTGCTCGTTATCCCGGTCAGTCCGTGGGAGAAATGCTCAGATATTCAAATTTACGTAATTAAAAGATTTAATAAAAGATGATGACAAAACAGTTATACATTACTCGATTCGAGGCCTTCCTCCTTTCTGCAAATTCACAGACTGTAAACAGTTAGCTGTCGCTTCACGTCCAGGAGAAAAGAGGCCGTACATCCCGCTTTATTAGTTTAAATACTCTCATTCACGGAGCTTAAGGCCCTCTCATTGGTTAGTTATTCTTCTCGATTGTCCATAGGTCCATTTGCTTCGGGAAAGGCGGAGGCAAAGGAATAGTCCGTCTTCCAAGTATCCATGCGCGCGTCCTTCCGGTCCTCCAAGTATCCATGCGCGCGTCCTTCCGGTCCTCAATGTCTGTGTCTCACTCCACCTTCCCCCAGCAACACATGAAGGAACCATTTCTTCTTAAAGAAACAGTCCCACATTCCTAACTCCTATAGAATCATTATATAAAAAACCCATTCACACCTAAACATTAAACAATATGACATACAGTGACTTTCTTAATACATACAATTACATATCCTATTTATCATATCCTTCTTATGCATTGTAATGTACACTTAAACAATCCTTTATTACACATGTACAGGTAATTTCAAGCTCACTAATCTATTAGAACTTAACAATTCCCTCTCTTGATGCTATTTCATAGTATCAACACAAACGTAATAACTCTTTATTGTCATCCACAGTGCAAACATCATAATACATTTCATACATTCATCAACAGTGAAAAACATCAACAGTGAAAAAAAACTTCTCTCCCTCTCTTGACAGTGTAATATATGCTGTCACAAAAATATAATATGTATCAGTGTGGTTCTATTCATCACACAGGTAAAAATCTTAAAATCTGGAACTGTAATGACTATGTCTGCTTATCTGTGTGCGTCACTATATGTTCTTATGTGTGTGTTAGTGGGTGTCTCTCTATGTGCGTGTTGTGTAAGCCCTGTTACATCCTGTTCCTCTCCGCATCACACTGGCTCCATCAACTCCAACTGCTTGCTTCAACTCCTCATCTCCTCGATCTGACTCCATCTCTCCTTCATTCTCCAGCAGACTCCATTCTCCAGTTATCTCGAAAAAAGATCAGAAAAACAGGTCTAAACACTGCATCCTATCATTTCGTTTGACAACTGAGTATTGTTATTTTATTAAAATTGTATGATACTCCTTCATACTACCCGTCACCCTGGGTTGTAGCGCTCTTCTTCCCGTCAGCGCTCCGATGTGACACTTGGAGTCTCTGGTCTGATGTTGCGGTCTTCTTCTTCCAACAGAAGCATGGTGGAGGTTGATGATGGGGTGGTGAATGTAGCTGTGAAGGAAAGTTAGAACATACAGGGAGGCCTCCGGACTGGCTCTCATTATACTTCCGCCATGTCATAATACTCCGGCGGTGAGGCTGAACAGAGCAACTCTCCATCCATGTTTTCCTCATCCACTTGTACTTCTGGAACCATTAACGGCAGCATCAACTGTTGGTCCTCTCTGGTCAGGGCTACAGAAATCAAATGGGTTATTAAAGTTCTCAGGCATGGGATACAACAACATCCACAGAGTATCAAAATCACTACCATAATACCTACTGCAGTAATTACTGAGAGTATAAACGATTTATACTTACCAAACCACTTTTCCATGAATCCTGTGAACTCATTCTCCACTCCGGAGTTCTCAGCCAATTCTTTGCTAAGTGAGGTAAGTCCTGCTAATGCCCTGGACACTGAACCATCTGGGGCGGTATTATTTGGAATAAACGTGCAACACATTAACCCAAACATTTTACATACCCCTCCCTTCTCAGCAAGCAACATGTCCAGAGCCATTCTATTTTGGTAGGTCATAAGGGATGTTTTGTCCAACTGCTCTGTGATGCCTTTAATTGCATCCCTGCTGTAATTGACAAATCTTTGCTGATTATAATAAATGTAGTTGATCCAGTCTACGAACCCTCTCTATGTCTATTGAACATAGCATCCTGAGTTCCAAATGTACTTTTAACTTTTCTTTGCTGCTGTACCTCCCACCAAATGAAGGGAAGCATTATTACGCTTAATAAGAATACTGCCCCTAAACAGTATTGTAGCTGTGAATTCTCTTTTCTTACTGATTCTGCATTTCTCTGAGTCTTCCATTTCTACTCAGAATCTCCTTCCGGCTCAGTCACACCTTCAGCTGTTGGTTCTGCTGCTTTGGCAGGTGGATCTGCAGGCAAACAATGGGTTAGATGATGCCACTTGATCTTATTGTGTCCTCTTACCTGGAGAGCATATGAAGTCTTTGCAACGACTTCAAATGGCCCAATCCACCTAGGTTCAGTCCACTTCCGCCTGTGCACCTTTATTCTAACCCAATCACCTGGACCTACTGATGGCACGTTCCCATCAGCTGGCACTTTCTGAGCTCTTGCAACCTGTCGAGAGAGAACTTTGATCTGGTCAGACAATTTCCCAAAATATTCTGTTTCTTCTACCTGAAATATGTCTAACACAGGACTCTCTCCCAATTCTCTTCCTGGGCTGGGCATCGGTCTTCCTGTCAATAGCTCATGGGGAGAAAGAAAGGTTTTCCCCGCTTTTGAGGATCTCATTGACATCAATGCCAAAGGAAGCGCATCTAGCCAGGTCAACTTGGTACCATGGCATATTTTAGCTATCTTAGATTTAATTGTTCGATTAGCTCTCTCGACTATCCCCTGTGACTGTGGGTGATAGACTGCTCCGTGTGCGTGTGTGATACCTAAGTATCTTTCTACTTCTTGTAAGTGTTTGTTTGCAAAATGTGTGCCATTGTCAGACCTTATCCTTCTCGGGACACCATATCTTGGAATCAGCTCATTCTTCAGCCATTTTACAACTGTCTTTGCGTCTTCTTTTCTGCAGGGAATCGCTTCAATCCATCGGGTATATCTGTCGATCATCACGAGTAGATATCTGTACCCTCTCTTTCTGTTTTCTGCACCCATGTCTGTGTAGTCTATGCATATTTCCTTGAAAGGGGCATCTGGCACTGGGAACTCTCCTTGGGGACTTTTATACGGTCTTCTCATGCCAAAGTCATTGCAGGTAGGACATTCGTGGTGGTAGAGTCCTACCATCTCTTTCATATATGGATGCCACCATAGGATGGAGACTTCTTCTTCTGTCCTTTTGGGGTTCACGTGTGATGGGCCATGTGCCTGCTTGATTAGTCCTTGACATAATGCTGCAGGTGCCACTAAGCGTCCATCATGTGATCTCCAGAGGCCTTCCTTCTTCGTGGCTCCTCTGTGTATCCACTGATTCTTTTCATATGCTCCTGCTGCTTCTTGCATGAGCTTGATGTCTTCCATCCCAAGTTTAGGGAGTTCTGGGGTGGCTATGGCTATCATTTGCTTCACATAGCCTGCTACCTTCTTTGCCGCAAGGTCGGCTGCTTCGTTCCCTTTTGCCACTAACGACTGATCGTTCTGATGTCCTCTACACTTCATCACTGCTACTTTGTGTGGTAGCAAAATGGCTCTCAATAGTCGTTCTAATTGATCTTTGTGTTTTACAGGTGAATTTGCTGTAGTCAGGAATCCTCTTCTCAACCACTGGGGCCCATCGACATGCACAGCTCCATGTGCATAAGCTGAGTCTGTATAAATGTTCACAGACTTTCCTTGGGCATATTCCAGTGCGATTGTGAGTGCCACTACCTCTGCGAGTTGCGCTGATGCTGGCTGTTGAATAATCTCAGCTGCAATGGTTGTGTGCTTCTTTCCTTCTTGTTGTACCACTGAATAGGCAGCAACGTTTCCTTCTTCACCTCTGTGACAGCTTCCATCTGTAAACAGCGTCAGCTCAGGATTGTCCAGAGGTTCTGTCTCCAGATCAGCCCTGACTTTGAGATCTGTTCTTGCAATCTCTTCACAGTTATGGGGCTCTTGAAGATTCACATGTAGTCCATCAGCCATATTGATGGACTCATATGAAAACCTGATGTGTGGCTGTTGCAAAACTCTTGAAATCTTATCCTGTCTTGCAGCAGTCATGGTGAATGCACTTGAGGTTAAGTAGGCGAGAACACCATGTTCTGTGTTGACTTTGAGCTCATGACACATTACCACATGAGCGGTCTTTTCAATTGCTCTCTTCAGGGCCGCCAAGTGTCTTGTACAACCTGTTTGGCCCTTTTCAATGTGGTCTAGTTTTGAGCTGTAGTACATCAATGGTCTCCTTCCTCCCTCCTTTTTCTGAAACAATACTGCGGATATCATCCCATTTGATTCAGAAACATCCAGATGGAAGGGTTTGGCATAATCAGGTGCAGAGAGCTTGGATGCTTGACCAAGTTCTTGTTTTGTTCTTATGAAGGCTTCTTCCGCATCAGGGGTCCATGTGAGCATGGCTCTCATGTTTCTATTCCCTGCTTCAGTCAACATGTCTCTGAGTGGTTGTGTGAGAGTCGTATAGTCAGGAACATAATGTCGGCTGTAGCCAGTGAGGCCAAGGAATGACAACATGTCTTGTACTGATTTTGGTTTTGCAGCACTCAGGATAGCAGATCTCTGCCCTGCAGACAGAGAACAGGAATCTCCTGAAATTAGCCTTCCCAGGAAAGACACCGTTCTTCTTGCAATTTGTGTCTTGGATCGTGTCACTTTGTAGCCAGCTTTTGCCAGCAGGGTCAACAATTCTTTGGTTACTTTGAGGCAGGTTTCAGCAGTTGGTGCAGCCAGCAGTAGATCATCAACATACTGGATCAGGATTGTGTCTTTAGGCATGATGAGGTCTTTTAGGTCTTGCTTCAGTGCTGCGTTGAACAGTCCTGGACTGTCCCTGTAGCCTTGAGGCAGTCTGGAGTAGGTATATTGTTTGCCTTCAAATGTGAAAGCGAACACGTCTCTACTCTCCTCATCAAGGGGCAGGCAAAAGAAAGCATTTGCCAAGTCAATGACAGTAAAGTACTGTTGTTTTGGTGACAATCCTGCCACTGCTGTATATGGGTTTGGTACTTGTATGTTCTGGGGAACTGTTGCTTGGTTTATGACCCTGAGGTCATGCACCATCCTCCAGCCTCTGTCACCGGATTTGGGAACTGGGAGTATGGGTGTGTTCCAGGTTGATTCTGCGTCAATCAGTACTCCTGCTGCATACAAGCCATGAATTGTTTCTCGAATGCCATCTTTTTGGTTTTGTTTTAAGGGAAATTGATGTCGCCACACTGAATCTTGATTTGGCTTCAGGGTAATCACCACATTGTGTTGAGTGGTGTGCCCTACATCATATCCTCCTGTCGACCAGATCTGGGGCGGCACTTCCTCTAACATTTTCTCTGTAGAGGGATGGTTTGAGTGCTCCCTTCCATGATGTCTGTCCAGTTCAAGTTGTTGGAGCTGTCCCTTGGCATTTGAGCAGTGGTGAATTTTCCAATAGTCGCCATCAGAGGTGTGGAACAGGTACGGGTTCTTGGTAGGAATCCACCTTTCTCTCGATATTTTCTTCATCATGGGGCCGAGATTTCTTGCTTCATGTCCTGCTCCTATCATCAGTGTAATATGAGGGGCAGAATCCGGCTGCAGCGCATACCAGTTTTGTTGTTCAGGAGACAACAGAACTTCAGCTGCAACTCCTTCCTTCGCCACTATTATGGCTCCAACTTTGATGATTTCAGTTTCTCCCTCCTTTTCTTCGTCCCAGGCTTGTTGATAGGCGTCGTCGTCAGTGGTGGTATAATTGTAGGTGCAGTGGCATGGATCCTCTGGCATGACATATGGGTGTTGTGTCATAATCCATGATTTCCAATCCATAAACTCTCTGATTAGACCAGGAGCTTCTGGGGTCTCTGGCTGTAGTGCAGACCAGTACACTCTGGTTGAACTCACTGCATTTGGCGACGTGTCTGGGGCCATAAACATGATTCTGTGTCCGGCCTGTTGAGGTCCCAACACCAGTCCTCCTGGGGCTGTTAAGTAGAGACCATTTGGTGAACACATTACAGAGATGCCTAGTTTTCTCAGTAGGTCTCTGCCTGCGAGGTCAATGGGTGTATTTGGGGCATGAAGGTAGGAATGGTCGAGGATTGTTCCTCCCACTCTAGTCTCTAATGGTTTTGTGAAATATTGTTTCTGTGGTGTTCCCGAGTACCCTACCACTGATAATGTTCGAGCGGAGAGTGGTGGTACTGCGTGATGTAACTTGGCAATGCAAGACGCCGAGGCACCGGTATCCACCATTAAATCCTTCTTCTCTCCGTCTATGACACAGACAATAGTAGGTTCTTCTCCAACTGGAACCATTATTCCCTGTGCCGGGTCCTCTGGGCCTCGTCAATATTCACTTTCCTCTTCTTCCTGCGCTCTTACAGGCATTTGGGCACGATTGGGGATATCCTGTCTTGTTCCTCCTTCTTTATTTGAGCCTCCTCTATCTTTTCTAACGAACTTGAAGCAATCTCTAGCCCAATGTCCAAATTTTCCACAATTATGACAGCTGGACTTTCTGCTCACTTGTCTCTCTCTCTGCCAACGAGGTCGGTCTTCTTGTTGTTCTTTCTCCTCCTTGACCTTTAGAGCTCTGGCCACTGCTTCTTCTATCTGGATGGCTAGATCACTCATAGCAGCCATCTGTTTTTGCACTTTCGGTCCATTCTTCGCAGCTTCAGTGTCTTTTTCTGCTAATTTTATCTTCAGCAGTCTTATTGACATTTTTTCTTTGCCATCTCTGTCTTCCTTTTCATCCTCGTGGTACTGATTTATGTGATGGGTGATATGTTCTTCCCACACCTCAATTGTGGCATTCTTAATGCCCACTGTTCTTCTCATCTTCTCTTTGATTGGAGATGGGAGACCCAACACAACAGCATTCATCCAGAGAGACAGGGAAGTCTTGTCCTTGTCATGTCTTGTGCCTGTGGATAATTCCCAAGAGTCAGCAGCTCTTCTCAAATATTCCATTGCTTCTTCGTTGGGCTTGAGCTTGATGCTGTCCAAATTGGCCAGGTTGGGGGTATAGGGCCACTGTAGTCTGATTTGTTCGAACAGTGTGGTACCGATTGTGTCCAATTCCTGGCTATCCGCGAAGGATCGGCAGCCAGCCTTCCTCTCCAGCTCCTGCAGTTCACTCAGGCTGGAGCATTGTACCAGGATAGCTCTCAGATCTCCCACTGCTAAGGGGGTACCAATGGTAGCAGTGTTCAATGCCTTAATCCACGGAGATCCTCCTCTTGTCAAGGGAGGCAGCTTGTCGACAATGTACTGCACATCTCTGGGATTATATGGTTTATATTGTTTTGTTCCATCGCTCAGAGTCAAGATTGGTGCCATCATTTTATGATGCCGATATTCCTCCCCCTCGTCGACCCATTCTTGGTCACTGTTTGTTGGTGACTGTAGGTCATGGTACGCCTTTCTTCTCTGTGGTCTCAGGAACCTGGCTTTGGATGTTGGTTCTGGGACATCGCCGTCCTTTTGTCTGCACCAACCTAGTTCTGGTGGCACAGATAGTCTGCCAGTGAAATCAAGGCTTATGAGCTGTGGAGGTGAAATGAGGCTTATGGGCTGTGGAGGTGAAATGAGGCTCTCAGATGGAGGTGGAGGTGGAGGAGGAGTCGAAGAACCACCACATCTTTCATCCTGCCTTCCCTCTCTGGATGGTGTTGGCAAGTGGGGATGGGACGCTTGGATGTTTTGTTGCTGTTGAACTGGCTGTATCGGTGACAATTCTTCCCAATTCTGTCTGTGTGGTCGATCTGGGCCGTGGAGTTCAAGATTGGATGTATCCACCTGTCTCTGTGATTGGAGCCCACAATCTTGAGCTTGATCTCGGGGGCTCGTCGGGTGGGGGCTTGTTGGGTGGAGGCTGTCTACACACAGTCTCCTTAGCTCTTGAACTAATTCATCTCTTTCATTTTTTCTCAAAATATCTTCCTCCTCCAATCTGGACTACTCTCTGATTTCATGAAGGGACCTCTCTAGGTGTGCCACCTTGTTCAGCAGGATTGGAACTGCACGGCTTTCCAGGGAGCTTAAATCACTTTCGATCTCCACAGTGCCTCCCTTTATTTCCACTATTGGCGCCATGGTATGTGGGGTGTCTCCTGAATTATACGGCGGAGGGTAACTTGTTAGGGTGGGGTAGATGAGCTTGGTGGGAACTGGGAACGTCATCAGGGATGCATTGGCTGCTTCTGCTGTCGGCTGCTTCTGCTCCTCCTTATTCGGGGATTCTTCCATCAGCAGGGATTTCACTTGACTTTTCCTGGCGTCGCTTGCTTCCACTTGCGCCAGACCATGGAGCAGTAGTCTTGCCTCCACTATGGCAATACTGGTTTTATTTACTGCCTTTGAGGGGAGCTTGAACCATCCCACCTTGTTCTGCACTTTCTTTGCAGCGCTGCTTCTCAGCTTGAGCACTTTCATCAGTGCTATCCTTTGTTCCTTGGTGGGCCCCTCCTGGGTTGTTACATCTAGTAAACCCTCAGCATACCACTCCTGGATGTGCTTCCTCAGCCTCCTGTCGGCTCTTCGTTGGTCACCTGGGATTGTCATGTTTAGGGCAGCATCGCAGGCTGCATCAACCCATGACAGTGGGGTCTCCGTATGATTTGGCTCTGACATCCTGAGAGAATCAGGTACTGACTTTGGCTTATATAAGGAAATGTAAATGTAGAAAATAAAATAAACAATATGTGTCTAACGTGCAAATGTGGTGCAAATGGGAAAAATACAATTGGTTAGGTTTTGGGGAAAAATTTCACAGTTATTGAGCTGGTCGAGAAAAACCCACACTGCAATTAAAGAAACAATTTAAAACTCAACCACTGCAATTCAACAAACAATTTAAAATCCAAACACTGCAATTGAATACACAATCCGAAATCAACCACACTGCAATTGCATTCAAACACAAAAATATTCACACTGCAATTCAACACCCATACAGCAATTGGATCACGATCCAAAAACAATCACACTTGAATCGAATAGCTATTGGATAGGTACGATGTATTTATAAAAACTACAATCCTGTTAAAAAAATTTAAAATTATTAAATTACCAAAATGTTATTAATATAACTATCATTAATGTGTAAAATGTTTTATCTATCTCCTCTATCTCTGCTATCACTATTTTCATGTGAGACTAAGTGTGTGTTAACTGTGTGAAACTAATTAACTGTCAGTTCTATTATTGTAGTACCCTATCTAACCTCAGTAGTCTAACCGCTGTAGTACCCTAGCTTTACCACACGATGGTGCTATTTTATTATACCATGTAGTACTCTACCTGCCCGCTGGGGTATTAGTCCTCCAACCACCAGAGGCGCTATATCCTATCTTTGGATACACACTTCCTCTTCCTGTCTGTCTCACGTGCCTGATCTTATCTATTTTTATGACCCTTTGTTCAAACTTTCCTTTGAGGCCTACGTTTCTTACTTACAATTTAAACTATAAAATGGCAGTTTTCAATATCTTTTACACTCAAAACATACAACAGGCAATCACCCTGTACAACAGATACAACGCTTTCTCTCCCTTTTCTTATTTTTTACAACAAATACACTTTTCAACTGATATGTCTTCCTAGATGTGTTTTTCCAATTCGTTATTTTTTGTTATCTTAATCATACACCTTAGCCATAGCGCATGCGTCGTCCTATTCAGATTAAATTTCGTTATCTAGCTGTGAATCTCTTGAAGGCTTACACTCTCTTCAATTTTTATGAGGAACACACGTCGTCCTTTCCAGATTAATATTTGATATGCATTTTAACAGTAACCTAAGAATTGGTTCATGGAGCTCGGAGACTATAAAGGGCCCGTCGACTTACTAAACGTAACTCCTCGCGCATGCCAATCCCCAAAACTTACTGACGATACTTTATCTCAGGCCACTCGTGGACTTTTAGTTCTGTTAAAATTTTTGCAAAACTGGTTAAAATACAGTTCCAATCATTCATCTGCCGCGTATTATAACGATTGCGGCCACGAAAAACCCCGTCAGTTTATGTATTTATCATAAAGAAACTAAGTAGTTACTCATCGTTGCGAACACATTCACACCTCTTCAGGTGGAAGAAACCTCTGTGAGCTTCACAAACACATAAAATCTCTCACTCAACATAAAGCTTCCACTCATGCACGTGCAAGCATCCATACAACGTACGCTATGTACACTGATTATCACCTCTTCTATCTTAATGATATATTTACTTTATTTAATAGTTATCACGGTAACAATGTATCACTGCGTCAGACCAGCCTTCCTCTGCTCACATCTAAATGTCCTAGTTCTACCTAAACAAGGTTCGTTATTAACAGGTCCTTGTCATTACCTTTTAGTGAGGCCTCTGTGAGCAGAGACGAGCCGATGTGCCGCAGGCTTGTCCGTCTAAAATCACTATCTCCACACGAAACAACACCGGAATCACGTCGGGAGTCACCAACTGAAAGATTCTGCTCGTTATCCCGGTCAGTCCGTGGGAGAAATGCTCAGATATTCAAATTTACGTAATTAAAAGATTTAATAAAAGATGATGACAAAACAGTTATACATTACTCGATTCGAGGCCTTCCTCCTTTCTGCAAATTCACAGACTGTAAACAGTTAGCTGTCGCTTCACGTCCAGGAGAAAAGAGGCCGTACATCCCGCTTTATTAGTTTAAATACTCTCATTCACGGAGCTTAAGGCCCTCTCATTGGTTAGTTATTCTTCTCGATTGTCCATAGGTCCATTTGCTTCGGGAAAGGCGGAGGCAAAGGAATAGTCCGTCTTCCAAGTATCCATGTGCGCGTCCTTCCGGTCCTCAATGTCTGTGTCTCACTCCACCTTCCCCCAGCAACACATGAAGGAACCATTTCTTCTTAAAGAAACAGTCCCACATTCCTAACTCCTATAGAATCATTATATAAAAAACCCATTCACACCTAAACATTAAACAATATGACATACAGTGACTTTCTTAATACATACAATTACATATCCTATTTATCATATCCTTCTTATGCATTGTAATGTACACTTAAACAATCCTTTATTACACATGTACAGGTAATTTCAAGCTCACTAATCTATTAGAACTTAACAGTCATGTGGATCAACTTTGTCATCAAAATAATGATAGACAGGAGTCTAAGAGACACCAGTTCTGGGCTGCTTGGCCACCTATTCTGTTGGCCTTTTTGCTCACCTGAGATGAGCTGGAATCTGAGTCCTTGTAGGCAAATTGTGTGATTCGTCTGTTCAGTTGAGAGTATGTAAACCACTGCTTGACCTTTATAAAGTAGCACAGTTAATGGCTACGTCATAAGCTATAACTCCCTCAAACAAGTCATGCCCTATGCATGGAGGAAGGCCTGGCTGACATACATGGAAATATTTCAGAGAGTTAAAGAGTCACAAGATATGCCTTTGACAGCATCCACATCACTCTCCTGCAATAACTGCACTGCTTCTTTGTAGGTATCAACTGTTCATACAGGAAAGCTCTGACTCACATTCTCAAGTTGGTCTCTTTGTACCTCACAATATATGCAGAAGTACTTGGAAGTGCTGGAATTCTGTGAGTAGCCACCAATGCAGTGTGACCCCAAATTGCCACCTACAAAAGAAATAAGTGTTGTTCGAACCACATAACCAGAAGTGGTCACAAGTCTGTGTTCTTCCAGCTGTCTCAGGTCTGACAATATTCTAGAAAAAACTGTCCTGACCAAAGGATTCTCTTTGCACAACAGTACTAACTGCATAATGTCAATACTGGAACGATGGAATGGCTCAACGTCAGCAAGTGTGAAGTATACTCCCACCAGCTTGTGTTTTTTCCTGGTTGACCCAAGTGGGTTGACAACTTCAAATGCATCCTGATACAAGATCAGTTTTAAGATGATGTCACCTGCTTGCAGAAACGGCTCATTGGATTTGAAGACTGAGCCATCACAAATATCACTTTAGATGCCATCAGAAAATACTGCCTTCTAGTGTATTCAGTGGACTGATGAGAACGACATGCAGCATGCAAATCAGTTTCCTGAAGACTCTGAAAAACTGAATCAATCTCGGTATCTGACATGTCAATATTACCTCTAATTATTAGTAGTATCAAAAGTAATGCTTACTCAAATGTACCTTAAGGTGTGTAAGAAGATCTATCAGATAATTGCATTGCTTCTTACAATAAACAGCATCAAATTACCTTTGTGTGTCATCCAACTGTGATAAAGGGCTGTTGTGGGAACGATAGACATGAGCTTTTAAGGCAGTGTACTTAGTGAAATTTAGTTGTGTCACAGCCCAGCTCAAAGACTGCAACATGAAGTGGGAGACAAACGAGCCAGCAGCTAATGAGAATCAATTTATTGTTAACACAGTCAAACAATTTAAAGGTGAGGTATCAGTTATCAGTAGTGAAGTGCATGTATGGGTGTGTGGCAGTGTGCACAGAGGAACCAAACAAAAGATGAGGGCAGCAATGGTGTTAATGCCAGCCACACACCGGATGTCCTCCCCCAGAGACCCAGGCTACCCAACCCAGAAAGTATTTTATATCCAGGCCTATCCAGCTCAGGTGTGGCTCATCCAGGCTGACGACATTACACCACCTGTAACAGAACCAAACAGTGACACATAGGGTATGGGAGGAGGAGGGTCGTCACATTTTGCAGTCTGAAAAGCAACATGTATAGTAACTATTTGCCTCATGTCTTTGCAGAATCTGATGATCAACATAGGTTTTAATACTTTTCAGTAACATACCACATAAGCGGCATTTGTAAAGTTTGGCATAACATGCCATTCTAGCCCACCGTTGGAAAATCTTGACTCAACTACTCTACCAAACACAAAAGGAAAATACAAACTAGAACAAGCCTAAGAACTCTGTTATGTATATTTAATACTGTAAATCCTGTAAACCTGCCAATTACTAGCCAACCGTTGGCTATTCTAATCTATTTGTTTGTATAAACTTTTTGGCTGCCAAGAAACTAAACTGTATTACCCAGTAGATAAGACAAAACAATTTACCCTCTGATTTAATTGCATTGTTGTCATTGTGTGTGTGTCAGAGAGGTTTAGGACCATTTCATGTAAAATGGATTATGTTCTTTATAATTTGCCTTCCCAGAATGGTCAAGGACTGACAGCTCTAATTGAGAGCAAGGCAGAGTGTACTACCCGAATATATCAGGAACACTCCGACATTCAGAAAACTGATTGTGAAGCTAGGTGTCAGAATTAACTCACAATCCCACCAGATCACTAAGTTTTTCCCTTAATTAGAGGTTATGAATATAAAGATCTTGCATTTCTATTGAACCATTCAAATCATTAGTGACAATTAAATACAGTATTTTATACTTCTGAAATTGTGCAGGACATATTCAGGGAAACTAATGTGACCATTTAAATCACACGGTAGTTTTAACCATGCAATTAACCGGGGTGAAAATCACTCCTTGTGAATGCATTGTCACAAATGTATGTATTCTCTATACAAGCCTTGTGTTACAGTTGAGGTAAAGAGAGGACCCAAACGCCTGAGCAACAGTGTAAAGTAAATGTATTCCCGCGGCAAAACAAGGCGCCGCACACAGCCGCACACAGCCGCACACAGCCGCACACAGCCGCACACAGCCGCACACAGCCGCACACAGCCGCACACAGCCGCACACAGCCGCACACAGCCGCACAACGATCCGACGAGGGACAAGAGACAAACAGGGCTTAAGTACAAGGGGAAGGTGATTGGACACAGCAGGGAACAATCAACACACAGGGCAGACAATCAGACAATCACAGGGGAAGGAAGTGCAGGGACACAGAGGAAACACAAGACAGGACTTCACAATAAGACAGATAACAACCACATCATGACACCTTGAACAGTTATCTATTTTTTCTGGCCTCAAGATTCTTCATTTTGTTTTCAGTTACCCTTCAAATTGATTTTGGCTAAAAGCATAATAACAGTCTTCTCATCACTGAAGATCAAGCTGCAAGAACAGAATGAAGGATTTTTTTAAACGGATGACTCAAATGTTTTTGATGTATTTATGTCATTCTTACCTTGCTATTTACTCTCATTTGAATATGCAACAGTATTCTGGATTTGATTAGATTTAGTATAATAATGTTACTGTATGAATTATTTCCCACATAATTTATCAGCAGTCAAGAAATGGTCAACCAGCAAATTAGTCATTCATGTACTTGGTATTGGTGGAAAAGCATATTGTCTGAAAGATAAGGTTGCATTAAGGCAAGAATAGCATGGCACTCGCATAAATAATTGTGGAGTCATCCTTTTATTAAACTATTTTTCTTTATTTAAACTGCGTCCAGGAGCACTTCTATGTCCCAGTGTCCCACTGTGGATTCATCGAACTGAAACTGAGAAACTGTCACGATGTATGGTGGAAGTGGATGAAGGAGGGCCCAAACGCCGGAGCAACCATGTAACATAAATGTATTCCTTAACAAAAAAGGCAAAACACAGTGCCGCAGTTCCTTGTTCCGGGTTTTGCCTAACTCAGACTACACATACCCACAGGACATCCATACACGACAAACAACGATCCGACAAAGAACACTAGACAAACAGGGCTTAAATACAAGGGGAAGGTGATTGGACACAGCAGGGAATAATCACAGACATGGCAGACAAACAGACAATCACAGGGGCAGGGACACAGGAAACACAAGACAGGACTTCACAATAAAACAAATAACAGACACCACATGACAGAAACCTACGGAGAACCCTCCATGATGATAAGCGATGCTATCGCAAGCGAGGGAGGTCTAGTACTCCCTCTGGAGTTAGCATAACACTGGAAGTGATTGCAGACGGAGAAGAAGTGTCCATCAAGGAGTGGATAACTTCAACCAAAACGATGAGACCATCTCCTGAGAACCTTGCATCTATCAATATGGGTATGGAGAAGACCTACACCAACCGATAGTTCTGGATCACAAGCAAGTCACCAACAGTAGCTGAGGTTTTTCAGCAGTACCCTCGCTTTGTAGACATGCCATACTTGGTGAGTATAGAGCATATTGTATGGCATATGCACATCTAAAGATAAGACAACTGGCATGAATACCCTTTTGTATGCTTTTAATGATACATTTAGCTATGTTTCATTTCATTATTCAAGGTAAGACCACCTGAAATTAATTTGAATATGGTATTTAACACAAATTGTACCCATATACTCAGAACATTCCCCTGGGTGCTCTGTCATTTATAACATATTTCATAATAGCACTTTGGACACACACTGGATTTTGGGAGGGGGTTGTTCATGTTGACTAATATTTTAATTTTACGGTTTTTGTTTGGCAGCCATTGCTGCCCATTCACTTGACCTTTTTTTTTTACAATGTGAGGGTGCATGTGAGGGTTAATGTCAATAATGTCTGAGAAGGTTAAAGCCAACTAAGAACCAGCAAGCTTGAGTCTCCACACCTTGGGGGAGTTTTAACTTTAAAAATATAATCGCAGGACTGCCTGCTTTGATTTTGTCGACGCAGAACTGCCATCGAGAGGCGTCTTTATTTCAGGCTCCACCGCAGGAAGGACGGATCCCAGCGAGGAGCATGCGGTGAATGTGAAATGACAGTACTTCGTTATGAGGCAGATTCCAGCTGCCATGTCAGGAGGAGTTTGGGATTTGAGTCCACGTGGACTTCTATAAGTTGTTAAACTTATTGATTTCAGGCCCTTTAAAACACTTTCATGGACCAGCTTCAGATGGTTTCAACATATGAAAGGAACTTAAAGAGCTTTTTCTCCTCTTTACTCAAAACTCACAGATGAGACTTGCATGCATTTCCCCCCTCTATTCAATTATATTGCCCAAAACAAATACTAATTCCTGCTGCAGATACATGGTGTGGATCTCAAATACGACAAGTAGAGAAAGCTGAAAGGATATTATGTACTCAGCCAACATTTCTCATTGAATACATGTGAATGTTATACACATCCTGTGTTGAAAGAAAGTTGAAAGTTATTTGGTTTAGATAAGGTTATTTTGCAAAGCAAATTAGTGGACGTTGTAACATATGTTGGGTGCATTTGTAGTTGGTGGTGAAAAAGTGTTTCAAATTGTCAAAGTCATAAAATAAGGCTTTTCAAATGTCTAATTATACAACAAATTATGTTTGAGAGAGAATTTTCAGATAATCGTCGGCTGTCCATCTTGATGCTGAAAATTGAGCCCAGGGTTGAAACTGGTAAATATGTGTAGGGTCGGACAGATTTCAGACTGTGTGTGTGTGTGTGTGTGTGTGTGTGTGTGTGTGTGTGTGTGTGTGTGTGTGTGTGTGTGTGTGTGTGTCAAAGATGAGGGGGGAAAAACATGGAGACAGACAGCAATATAACAGAGGAGGGAAGCAAAGTGAGACTGAAGGAGGTTATGGGTGACAGAGAAGATGAAAAAAAAAACACGCTGTGACTCATTTTTTCGCTCGTCTGGAATCTTTCCTGCAGCGTGGTATGCGCTCACTTGTTGACCTGTTTCATCTTTTGGTATTTATAAAGAGCCACTTAACATTCACTGAAGAAGCAGCATCTGAGTAAGAACCCCAACACAGCCGCTATCCAAGGCGATCAGCTGCCAGGTGGATGAGGAGAAAGACATCGCCGACACCGAAATTGGTCGCGAACTGAGAGAGCGGTGTTTTTCCTCCTTCGCTGGAGGGGGGGAGACCAAGTCGCCTTTTCCAGTGTGACGGAACGTAGTCGTCTCCAAGGCAACCTTGTCAATTGTAAGTCCGTCAGCTGAAATGTAGGATGACTCGCTTCAGGCTGACAGGAGGAAATAACAAAAGACAAAGGATGAGAAGATAAAAAGGGCAAAAAGGTAGTTTTAACACAGGTGATCCAATGGCGTGATTTGTTAACGGGCCAATGAGGCCATATCCTAACCGCACCTGGGCCCCGTTCCTCGTACGTGCTTCAACTAAGTCGATCAAATGTCCTATTAGCCAGCTAAAATTAACCCGATGATTGAAGTCAGGCTAACATTCGGTTCCTCAAAGGCTGATCCGCGCTCAAACG
This sequence comes from Cottus gobio, assembly GCA_023566465.1. Taxonomy (NCBI): domain Eukaryota; kingdom Metazoa; phylum Chordata; class Actinopteri; order Perciformes; family Cottidae; genus Cottus; species Cottus gobio. Next base: position 759,777 of record CM042220.1, on the reverse strand, counting down.
GTCTCGTTAATTCGAACCAGACGTCAGTAATCAGGATGATTGCGCGTGCCCGTGCACTTCAAAAGGGGGAAGCGTTGATCACCAAAACCACGATTACAGTCCAACGTCAAATAAACTCAAAGAAAGAGCCTCTTTTTTCTCCGCTGACGAGCAGGAGATGATCATGAACGCTTATGAATTCAAGACCATAATCATCAAAATATAACAGCGCCACTGCTGAGAACTAGACAAGCAGGGCAAAATATCAGACAAGTTAAATGTATAAGTGTTGGGAAATATATATTGGCTAATTTGAAGTCCCTCATCACCCCAATCAATCAGATTATATATCTTTTTTTTAATACAGGTAGATGAAATCAAGCATTCTGATTGGTTGAGAGTGAGTCACGTGGTGTACTTTATTGAGCCATAAAGTACTGTAGCTACACCTGTTTACATTTACCTGAGCGTTCCATATCAGTGCACACTCACAATAACAGTTGGAAGCAGAGAAGTCATGTCAGTGAGGACATGAATCCCTTCAAAGCTACTGGGCACCAGATCTCAATGAAAGACAGCGTTGGAGTAATATCCTCCTGGAGAAGACACTTCAACACCGAGCCACCGCAAAGAGAGCAAGAGTGGAAGTGATGTCATCAGAGAGGAAGGGGACGTGGGAAACGTTTTCCACGATGCACAATTAATGGAGATATCCAAATCAACATAAACAAACATTAACAACATCCTGATGTTTGTCTATCGAGTCCGACGTCACTCGTAACTTTAGTTCATTAAGTTTAAACAGGTTACGTGTATTAACCTAATGGTGTTATACCCAATGCCCACGATGCATTTATGATTGATTTAGAAGGTTTAAATTAAATATTATTTTATTAAAAGTGTCCCATTGTCATTTTTATTATTTTAATGGCAACTTTTATAAAATGAGCAGGAGAGGGAGATGGACAGACATATCGGTGCGGCTGCAGCAGTAAAACAGGCGTTGCACCGGGCCTTAGAGATAGGGTAAGGAGATGAGTTTCCTCTGTAGGGCTCAGCCTTAGAGATAGGGTAAGGAGATGAGTTTCCTCTGTAGGGCTCAGCCTTAGAGATAGGGTAAGGAGATGAGTTTCCTCTGTAGGGCTCAGCCTTAGAGATAGGGTAAGGAGATGAGTTTCCTCTATAGGGCTCAGCCTTAGAGATAGGGTAAGGAGATGAGAATCCTCTATAGGGCTCAGTCTTAGAGATAGGGTAAGGAGCTGAGTTTCCTCTGTAGGGCTCAGCCTTAGAGATATGGTAAGGAGCTGAGTTTCCTCTGTAGGGCTCAGCCTTAGAGATAGGGTAAGGAGATGAGTTTCCTCTGTAGGGCTCAGCCTTAGAGATAGGGTAAGGAGACGAGTTTCCTCTGTAGGGCTCAGCCTTAGAGATAGGGTAAGGATATGAGTTTCCTCTATAGGGCTCAGCCTTAGAGATAGGGTAAGGAGATGAGAATCCTCTATAGGGCTCAGCCTTAGAGATAGGGTAAGGAGATGAGTTTCCTCTGTAGGGCTCAGCCTTAGAGATATGGTAAGGAGATGAGAATCCTCTATAGGGCTCAGCCTTAGAGATATGGTAAGGAGATGATAATCCTCTATAGGGCTCAGCCTTAGAGATATGGTAAGGAGATGAGAATCCTCTATAGGGCTCAGCCTTAGGGATATGGTAAGGAGATGAGAATCCTCTATAGGGCTCAGCCTTAGAGATATGGTAAGGAGATGAGAATCCTCTATAGGGCTCAGCCTTAGAGATAGGGTAAGGAGCTGAGTTTCCTCTGTAGGGCTCAGCCTTAGGGATATGGTAAGGAGATGAGAATCCTCTATAGGGCTCAGCCTTAGAGATATGGTAAGGAGATGAGAATCCTCTATAGGGCTCAGCCTTAGAGATATGGTAAGGAGATGAGAATCCTCTATAGGGCTCAGCCTTAGAGATAGGGTAAGGAGCTCGGACATCAGAGCTTGGAGTTGAGCCGCTACTCCTTCGTGTTGAAAGGAGTCAGCTGAGGTGGTTCAGGCAGGTGCCTGCTGCCACCGCAACCCGACCCTGGATAAGCGGACGAAAATGGATGGATGTATAAAATGAGCATTGTGAATGAATGAGATGGTCGAGATCTAGCTAGGCTAACAAACGTGACGTTCCCAATGTTGTTTGTTTGTTGCATAGCAACAGCCACACATACAGGGGTCTCGTAAATAAATGATTCCTTGTTGGCAGAATCAATGGCACTCGTACAGGAAGTCAACATGATGTGATAACAGGAAGTCATGATGTGATAACAGGAAGTCGTGATGTGATAATGGATCTTGACGATCTCGTAGAACTCTCTCCTATAAAACGTTAATCTAACTAATATCGCTCCTTCATCAAGGTGATCTCTGATGAAGGAGCTACCATTTGTTTCCGGGAGAGTGGCAAGCTTATCCAGCTTAAGTAAGCCTGCGCTGGAGCAGGATCAAGTTTATGGATGTGTTGCTACAGTGATTTGGCCAAACTTGCTTTGTGGAACCGAAAAGCCAGACTTATGTAATCTTATCCTGAAAATGATCCGGCTAAGTCAGTTAGCCAGGTACGAGGAACGGGGCCCTGGTGTCTCATCGGTGGATGCATAATTACAGCTCCCATCCTTTTTGTTTCGGTCCTGATAGAGCCACACAGTCCCAGATGCTGTGACTGCTACTTACTGAGGACTTCCGTGGCCTAACGGTGAGGGTCTTATCTGCACTTATGATATGGTTAGCATGCACTAAATGAGGGCATGTGTGGTGAAGGGAGCCTGCCTGTGCCTGATTGAAATGATTTCTGCCCTCTGCTACAGAGCCAAAAACCTCAGGTGCAGATTCTCTATGATTAGTTTCCAGATGGCGTTTCCTGGTGTCTTCAAGAAGCCATCAATGGGTCCTTTCCACTGCTGTTGACGAGGAAACTTACATACATACATACGGAAATATTACCAGTTATATCATTGAGATTCATATGCCACATGAAACTAAAAAGAAAACTGAGATAAAGACCATAAATGAATGTTTAGAATTTTTACTGAGGGAATAAATTCATATCTCATAGATTCTACTTCTATACAACCAGAGGCGTCACCCCCTGGTGGCCAGTAGAGGTGATGTAAGTTTAAAGACACTTCTGCTTCGGCTGCACTGTTAAGAACCGGAAGTTGCCGCCAGGCGACAACACTGCTGCTAAAAAGCGATGAGAAGCTCAGTTAACAACACACACACACACACACACACACACACACACACACACACACACACACACACACACACACACACACACACACACACACACACGGAGAGTGACTTCCTCCTCTGCTCAGGTAGACATTACTCCTCTATATCTTTATCAAGCTATTTCGTAGATCTCTCCTGTAAAAAAATAAATGTCACAGCACAGCAATTGTGTTTCCTGCAGAGCATCCCTCTCTTTATTCTATTTATAGGCTGACATTTCACCATCTACAGAACAACACAGTGATGGATAGATGCGTGTGTACATTCACAAAGAGCTGAGGGATGTGTATCTAACTTTTCAACTCTTATACTGTGTGTGTGTGTGTGTGTGTGTGTGTGTAGTCTGTCCCATTGTATTGGGCATTGGTCTTTCTATTCATGTTATGTCTGCCAGCCGTTTGTGTGTATATGTCAGAGTCGCTGCACTGTGTCTCTCACTGTGTTTGATCCCTTGTTTAGCTGCTGGTTAATCCACCCTGAACTAAAGGACCAAGACACACTCAGAGTGGTGGGAGACACAGATGTAGAGCAGAAACATCCTCATCAGCATCCATCATAACATGGGTTGCTGATATTTCGATGATGAATAAGTGATGTGTTAAGAAGACTTTCCTCCTGGCCCCCACCCTCCTCCCTCCCATAGCTGTGAGGAGAGGTAGGAGGAGGCATGCTTGACTCCCATCCAAAGACGCGCTCCCTGGGGTGCTTTGTACATGTACGCCAAACCACACATACCTCCACCCTCTCTGCACCCCGACCCAAAGCTTGCTGAGAATAGATCAATGCCTCTTGACTGTGCTTCCAAAAGATGATTTAGTCCATTTTGGGGATATTTTCTCATCTCTGTGTGCCTTGGTTCTCCTTCCCTTTTTCTATATTTGTCTACCGTGATGATTCCATCCAGGAGCAAAGAATTTGGAAGGTCAGGTGTGAAGAAGCTGTCCATTTTTGATAGGCTATGTGAGGATGGGAGTAGGTGGATAGTGTGGCTGTGCAAGAAAGGTTTTTATTTATTTTAACTTCCTGTTGTTATCCGCACGGAAAAAGTTTGCATTACCTTCGAGAGAGAGAGAGAGAGAGAGAGAGAGAGAGAGAGAGAGAGAGAGAGAGAGAGAGACAGGAAATAGATCACAGAAGGAGGGCAGGAAAGCAGAGACATTTTCAGGAGAAGGAAGACTGACAAAAGTTGGGTGAGCCAACTTGATTTGAAGGGGGCGTACAGTGTGTCCAGTTTACCAAATGCAAATCACTTCTGAATATTCAAAAGTAGCACAGATGATATTGTTGAAAGTTTGAGAAAGATCCACCAAGATAAAACAACTTAACCAAACAAAAACAATCCACCTACAAACTGGACCCAAAGGCCGACGCCAGGAAAAACAGGGAGAAATGATTTCTGGCTCGTTTGGCAGACGGCAGCGTTGAGAGCAGAGGGCCTGAACCTCCAAGCAGGATTTGGGGTCAGTGAGGTGTCTTCAAGGGTAACCATGGGGGGTTTTTAGTCCTAAGACTGCTATACTTGAGATGACAGGTCCACTTGTATAAAACAACGCCTGCTGACTTCAACAAACGCTCAGATCACCAGATAATGACACAAAGTATTTCTAATCCAGGCTGAAAACAACACCGTTCAAAACTGCCAGATGCAGAAGGGACAGCTGGGGAAAAACATGCAGACTCTGAACGCAATAATTAATGTGCTCGTACTATCACTGCCCATCTCACTGACTATGATACATATATGTACGGCTTAGATGTTTTCTTATGTGAGCCTTACTCTTTCAGCAGTAAGACTTTTAAAATCTTATGAATGGAGCTGAACATAATAGTTCAAACCGTGATTCATAACGTTGACATCTGAATTTGACAGCGCATAAACTCATACTACTGCAGAGGATTATTTCAGAGTAATGTGACCCAAACATTTGCAATAGCTCAAGAGCGTTGAAAGGTTCAAATTTAAATGTTTATTTAAAAAAGATTGATGTGATCAATTCCAAAATTCACAACATCTAACAAAATATTCAGCTTCGATCCATATTTCTTGGAGTGCGTCGTCTTTGGGTTTCTCAGTGAATGTTCATTTTCAGTTTGGTCTCGGTAGTCTAGCATAAATCTAACAGCACCATAATTTTAATTTATATAACCACAAAAAAGATAATATATTAATATTGAATATTCACTTATTTGTTTCACCGACACAGCTTTTGAAAGGAGTTGGAAATGGATGGGATCACCAGTCTCCAAACACCTGTTTTCCCCTCAATAAAAGATGATTTATTAACCCGTAAATAAAAGTTTTATAATGTACAGTCAGGCACCATTAAATAAAAAGCCATGACATGTCTAGGGACTGATATCACATGACAGACATGAACATGAGAAAGAAAGAGATGAGCGGTTATAAAAACAACCCCTCAACTTCACACTTACACAACCCTCCAATAGATCCAATCCTGGGTTATTTTCTGCTCTGCCGTGGTCGTGTGATGTGTGCGCTAATTTTATCATCTCAACCATTTTGTCAGAGTGGCACTTCTTCCCACCGGCTGAGTGTCTTTCCAACTTGTTTAAAATATCCCCTCACTGTTCAGCCGCAACATGCATTGAGGCTGCGAAGACGCCGCACAGCGCCTCTGCAGCTGCGCCTCATTCGGGGCCGCGTGTCAGGCGAGTTAAACACTCGTCGGATATCAAACTGAATATTTAATCAACCCATCTCATCACTGTAGTGATGAATAGCAGAGCCCCATTATTTCCCCTCTCCCACATTCACCCCGTTCCCCTTTCATCATCCTGCCATGGGCTTCTGAAGCGCTCTCAAACTTGTGTTCCCTCCTCACTTAAAGTACCTGAAACGACATCAGAAGATGAGCCTCTCCTGTCAAACAGCTTAATATTTCCTCTTACGTCTCCTGCTGTGATTTAATCCTCTTGAAACACAATGTTCTGTATGTGCAGCTGAAAACCAGACATGGAGCGATGCTTAAAGTGAGAAGCCAGAATAGAGAAGATATGACTCTTTAGTTCCTAAAATGACATCCGTTATCCAAGTTGCTCATTATTCTTAATTGATTTATAGTTATTGTTTCAGCCCCTCATCTCCTGTGATTCTCTTTTTACATGTGTAACTGTGGTTCTATGAATTCTGGGTGTTCACTGGAGATTTTATACAATAGCTGAAAAGGTGACATTGGACCTCGAACAAGTAGCGATATTATAACTAAGTTCCTCATATTTATGTTCGTATCTGTGATTTGTTCCTACTTTGTTAGTAACCCACTGATTTTTCTGATTCACAACCTTTTCTTGGTTGAAAGAACTCTTAGCAAGTTAAGAAAGAACTTCTGTTCACAGCCCACACATTGTTTGTCCAACACAAGGAAACATAGGTTTTCAATTTAAGCATAGACAAATGCAAGAATATCATATAATTATGTGTTAAATTATAATGATTGCATTATTGCATTTCTGTGGAAAAAGCCTTGGCCAGGCATCCAGCCTCTGAATGGCTGACGTACAGATCCAAAGCTTTGGCCTTCCAGGTCTTTGATATTCCAGTAACACCAGTACTGTAGAAACATGGCGGCCTGCTGATTCCAATGCAATGAAAACGCAACAATTCTCAGATGTGTTTTGGTGATTCAAGTATTTGCACACGCCACAAGACAAGCTCTTATATAGAGTTTAGGGGGCGTTGCCAATGAGAATGGTTAACAACTGGCCACAACACTGGCATTCATCATTCAGCACCCCTGGGTGAGAGCGGGTTAGAGGGTTTCGAACATTCGGTGCCTCTGCAGTGAACTTCTCTTATTTTTGGAAAATAAGTTCAGAGAAAATATAAGCCATTGCTGCATGAGATCAGTTATACTTCTAGTGTGGTGAGTAACAACAACAAAATGACAGTACATGTCATTATTATGGATATAGTTTGACATTTACTGAGCTTATATTATTAACATAAATTACCTGTTGGTTGATGTCATCCTGGTGTTACTGGTGACATATCCAGTAAAAGGAATGGACAATTACACTAACATTACAAACATGTTATTGAATATATATATATATATATATATATATATATATATATATATATATATATTATTCAAAAACATGGGGTGGGGCGGGATAACATATTGGAATAAATCCAGCTACTTTCAGAACACAACTATCAATTTTTACATTGTTTGAAAAATCAATGAAACATAACTGTTAATCTCTGACAAGAAAAAGGTAATGTTTTCGGTTTGGTTTGTTTGTCTGTCAGCCGGATTAGTGACACACCTTTGGTCCAACTTGGTTGGAAGGGTGTGGCATGAGCCAAGGAAGACCCCATTCCATTGTGGCAGGTTGGCCTGGCCTTTCAGAGTTATTGCATACTTCATCCTTGACAGAATTTATTTGAAATGTATTCCCATCCTTTTTTAATTTGCTAAACTGCCATTTCATGGACACATTTCAACCAGATTTCCCTGCATCAGCACAGCTTGTCAGAGCATTGAAATAATGAAACATGAAAACAGTGTCTCACAGATGGAGGGATGGTGTCCTCCATTAGGTCCTCCAGGTAGAGTGACACGTTGAAATGAAAGTGAAACCAAATGCTTGCCTCACCGACGCACAGACGGCTGGAAATGAACCTGTCATCTTTTAATTTGCTTTTCGTTCTGCGCCTGTCTGCCCATCCATCTCTCTACATCCGTCGGTTTCTGTCGTCATCATTCCCCTATTCCTCTCCGCTGCTGCAATCCCCATCGTCTGCACCCCCTGTGGATTATTACCCTCCCCCACCTCCCCCCTTCCCACAGCACTCGGCTCCCCTCCACACCTCTCATACTCAGCACTCTACGACCAGCAACCCACCCCCACTCCAACACCTCACAGCTCCACTCCCCAAGTGTGTCCCTTAACCAGGTGAGGAAGGAGCTGAGGAGGATCAAGGTGAGGAAGGCCACAGGTCCAGACGGCATCAGCTCAAGGCTCCTAAAATCCTGCGCAGACCAGCTGTGCGGGATAGCGGAGCACATCTTCAACCTGAGCTTGAGGCTGGGGAAAGTACCACAGCTATGGAAGACATCCTGCGTGGTGCCAGTACCAAAGACCCCGCGGCCCAAGGACCTCAACGGCTACAGGCCGGTGGCACTAACATCCCACCTGATGAAGACCCTGGAGAGGCTGGTCCTTGCCCATCTCTGCCCCCTGGTGAGCTCATCCCTGGACCCACTTCAGTTTGCCTACCAGTCTGGCATCGGGGTGGATGACGCCGTCATCTACCTGCTACAGAGATGCCTCTCTCACCTGGAGAGAGGTGAGAGGGCAGAGGTGAGAGGGCAGTCGCCCCTTCTCCAGTGCCTTCAACACCATTCAGCCTTTGCTTCTGAGGGACAAGCTGGAGCAGACCGGGGTGGACCACCACCTCACTGCATGGATCCTGGACTACCTCACCAACCGTCCACAGTATGTGCGGATACGGGAGTGTGAGTCAGATCGGGTGTCCTGCAGCACGGGGGCTCCACAGGGAACCGTTCTGGCTCCATTCCTGTTCTCCATTTACACCTCGGACTTTAAGCACAACTCTGCCAACTGCCACCTGCAAACGACTCTGCAATCGTCGGCCTCATCTCTGCCGATGATGACAGGGAGTACAGGGAACTGAACCAGGACTTTTTAGGATGGTGCCAGCGGAACCGCCTCCAGATAAACTCCAGTAAGACCAAGGAGCTGGTGGTGGACTTCCGCCGGGGCAAACGCTCTCCTCCGCTACCATTGAGCATCCAGGGACTGGACATTGAGATGGTGACGTCTTACAAGTACCTGGGTGTTCACTTGAACAATAAACTGGACTGGTCCAACCACGCACACGCACTTTATAAAAAGGGACAGAGCAGACTCTATCTGCTGAGGAGACTAAGGTCTTTTGGGGTGCAGCTGTCTGGCAACAGGTCCAGACAACATCCCTGGTCGTGTGTTGAGGGACTGCGCAGAGGAGCTTAAGGACGTCTTCACGGACGTCTTCAACACTTCTCTGAGACAAGCTGTTGTTCCATCGTGCTTCAAGGCCACCACCATCATACCTGTGCCAAAGAAATCCACTCCATCCTGCTTCAATGACTATCGTCCAGTGGCACTTACCCCCATAATCATGAAGTGCTTTGAACGACTAGTCATGTCACATATCAAATCCATTCTCCCCCCCACCCTGGACCCTTTCCAGTTTGCATACCGTGCCAAACGGTCCACGGAGGATGCAATCTGCTCTGCTCTCCACCCAGCCCTCACCCACCTGGACAAAAAAGACTCATATGTGAGAATGCTGTTCATAGACTTTAGTTCAGCATTCAACACCATCATCCCTAAACAACTCGTCTGCAAACTTGACCAGCTGGGACTCAACGCCTCGCTGTATAACTGGCTGCTGGACTTCCTCAGTGAGAGGCCACAAGCAGTATGCGTCGGCAACAACACCTCGAGCAGCATCACACTGAGTACAGGGGCCCCTCAGGGCTGTGTGCTCAGTCCACTGCTCTTCACTTTGCTGACACACGACTGCAAAACCACCTACAGCACCAATCACCTGGTCAAGTTTGCAGACGACACAACGCTGATAGGTCTCATCACCAAGGATGATGAGACCCTCTACAGGAAGGAGGTCAACCTTCTGACCACGTGGTGCGGAGACAACAACCTCCTGCTCAACAACAGTAAGACCAAGGAGATTGTTGTTGACTTCCGGAAAGGCCACACTCATCACCCACCACTGACCATCAACGGTGCGGACATTGAGTGAGTCAGCAGCACCAAATTCCTGGGGGTGGACATCAGTGAGGACCTCTCGTGGACAGCCAACACGTCATCGCTGGCAAAGAAAGCACAGAGGCGGCTCTACTTCCTCCGCAAGCTGAGGAAAGCAGGAAGCCCCCCATCCATCATGTGCACCTTCTACCGTGGCACCATTGAGAGCATCCTGACCAGCAGCATCACTGTGTGGGGCGGAAGCTGCACAGACTACAACAGGAAAGCCCTGCAGCGCATAGTGAATGCAGCTGGACGGATCATTGGTGCCTCACTCCCCCCCCCTCCCCTCCCTGCAGGACATATATGACACCCGCCTCACCCGCAAAGTGACCATGATTGTGAGCGACTCCTGCCACCCCTCACACGGTCTCTTCAGCCTCCTGCCCTCCGGTAGGAGATACCGGAGCCTCCGGGCTCGCACCACCAGGCTGTCCAACAGCTTCATCCACCAGGCTGTCAGGAAGCTGAACTCTCTCCCCACCCTCCCACTCCGTCCTCTTTAGACACACATGTCTAAATGCTGCTGAACTCTGTCTGACTGCTGCTAACATACATAGTCATTCACAGTTCCTAATTTATGTTATTTATGTTGTTATAACTGCTTATGTTTCTCTTTCTTAAATTTGTTTTTGTCTTTTGTTTTTTTAAAACCTATTTGCACTTTATTATTATTATTATTCACTTATTCACTTTATGTTGGACAGAAGAGAAACGTACTTTCAATCTTTTGTATGTTTGCACATGTAAAAAATTGACATTAAAGCTGACTTTGACTTTGGAGGCAATTTATTGTCTGGCGATAGTTCCTTTTGCAGGCTTTCCTTATCTCCTCATAGAGCCGACTTGATCGAAGGCAGCTGTGTCTCCTATTTGCTCGTTAGCAGCATCCATCACTAAGCTGCTGAGGTGAAGTGTCCGGCTGATCCTGGGGAACTTCTTTCCAGTCATGACCTTTTTTGGGAACGGCAAGCTGTACAGTTTACCCCTCCCCAGTAATCTGTAAATGCACAGTATTTCACCAGACCAATGTAGACCACCAATGACATGAATGTAACATGTCCTCTAATGTGTTTGTGTGACAAGTTGAGCCAAACTCATTTGTGTTTCGAATTATGTTTTTTAAGCTGGAACAGCTGCAGGGCTGAGTACGTAGCTGTAGGAATACGCTGTGGTTCTGGTGAATGGGTGGGTCTGAAGGTGGGTGTAACAAGGTCCGTTCCTACCGGGGGTCTCCAGAGGCTCAGCACAGAATGACGACACCAGCGCTGCTCTCTTGGCACGTTTAATCTTTTTATTCGGCATTCTCACAGGCATTCACATCTCTCATGCCCTGTCTAGCCTACCACACTTCCCCCTGACTGCGTGGCTCTGGGAGCTTTTATAGCTCCTCCCCTGCCCACGCAATCCCACGATCATGTGGATCAGCTGTGCCTCCTCACGAGACACAGCTGATCCACATGCTCGTCCCTCTCCCTCTCCGTGCTGCAGGCGCGCTAGCCACGCCCACAGTGGGCTTTGGTGGTGTTATGTCGGGAACGTTTATCGATCCATCTCTCTTCAGCTCTGCCGGTTGACCACCCGGCCTGCTGGCTGCTGATTCTCCCTCTAGCCCCACATCCTCTGCCTCTTGGTGTTCTCCTGCTGGCAGAACCTCTTAGGGGAGTTGGGTTATGGGGCTCCTCTTCCGATGAGGTACTTTCCTCTACTCTACATGGCCGCTTGCTGACTGGACACGGAGTACCCGGCTCCCAATCTAAGTCAGATGATTGCCTATTATGTCACTTATAGAACCTTTCCTTCTTTTCTGCACAATGAAACACAGAGGGAGGGAAGGCACACAAACACACCACACCCAGATTAGCAGAAATACCTAAAGACACACGCAGTGAAACAAAGGGTACACACTAACTTCTCCCACCCCAACAGGTCAGCAGCCTCACTCGGGAAACACACGGAAAGGCAATCTACAAAATGTGTATTCATAATTCAAACTAAAGCTTATTTTTGTTGAAATACTATAAGATACACTTCACCACTACTACAAAATATAATACAATAATAAATTACTTCAAGAATAATGTCTCCTCCCTCCAGAAACATTTCCTCTGTTGATGCTATCACGCCGAAGACACATTCCCATTGCATCTTTGGTCGAATATTGTTATTTCCCCATTATTTGTTAGGATAGTTCACTGGACCCAAGAGCAAAGACGGAGACACGACAGGGTTTTGGCAGTTTCAAAAGTGGAGGACATTTATTTTCGGACAGAGCAGAGAAAAAGCAGACGGTGGAGTTACTCAGCCACGTGACGTGTACTCGCGACGCTTCCCGTGGCGCTGGCTTGTGACGGTGCTCCGGCGCTGGATTGTGACGGCGCTCCGGCGCTGGCTTGTGACGGCGCTCCGGCGCTAGATTGTGACGGCGCTCCGGCGCTAGCTCGTGACGGTGCTCAGGCGCTGGCTCGGGAATAGGTTCCGAAGGCACTCTCTCGGCGTGGGGAAGGCTCTTCTCACAACGAGCCCACGCTCGGCAATATCCCGACGCGGAAGTCCGGGAGAGGGCTGATCTTATCCGCTGCCTAACAAGGAAATGACGCGCAGCTGCGCGCCGGCAAGCGTGCTCCCCCCGGCTGTGCTGCATCTGTGTAATTATAAACACACTTTGGCCGAAGCCGGGTTAATTCAGCACCACCCGGTGGTAGTGCTCCCAGGATCCCCACAGTACCCCCCCCTCAATGACCGCCTCTTGGCGGCCTACCGGGCTTCCCCGGGTTAACCCGGTAGAACTCCTGAAGCAGGGTGGGGCCCATAATCATGCGCCGGGGAAGCCAGGACCGTTCCTCCGGACCGTACCCCACCCAATCCACGAGGTATTGGAACCCCCGTCCCCGGGGCCGCACGTCCAGGATCCTGGAAACCTCGTAGGCCGGGTGGTCGTCGATCAACAGGGGGGGTGGCGGGGGAACGACCGGCGGGCTGAGCTCGCCGACCGCGACCGGTTTGAGGAGAGAGACATGAAAAGTCGGGTGGACCTTCATGGCTGCCGGAAGGGTGAGGCGGACAGCGGCGGGGTTGATGACCTTCTCGATCAGGTACGGCCCCACGTAGCGGGGCATCAACTTCCGCGACTCCGCCGGCAGGGGCAAGTCCCGGGACGACAGCCACACCTCTTGCCCGACCTTGTACTCCGGAGCTGGGGAGCGATGCGCGTCAGCCAGCCGTTTAGTCCTCGCCGTGGTCCGGTCGAGGGCGGCCCGGGCCTCCTTCCACACCGCCCGAACCCGTCCCAGATGCTCCGCCACGGACTGGACTGCTACCTCTGCCTCCTGGGCGGGGAACACGGGAGGCTGAAACCCAAAGCAGATCATGAACGGGGACATACCTGTCGCCGAGCAGGAGAGGGAATTGTGGGCGTACTCTACCCATGGCAGGAGCGTACTCCAGACCGTGGGCTGCTGAGCCGTGACACAGCGGAGAGCAGTCCCCAGGTCCTGATTTGCCCTCTCCGTCTGGCCGTTGGTCTGGGGATGGTACCCCGAAGAGAGACTGGCGGTGGTGCCCATGGCCTTGCAGAATGCTTTCCACACCATGGACGAAAACTGTGGCCCCCGGTCTGACACGATCTCCACGGGGATACCGTGGAGCCTGAACACATGGAGCGTCAGCAGTTTCGCGGTCTCCAGGGCAGATGGCAATTTAGGGAGAGGGACGTAGTGCACAGCCTTCGAGAACCGGTCCACAATCGTCAGGATCACCGTGTTCCCTTCGGATGGAGGTAGCCCGGTGACGAAGTCCACCGCGATGTGCGACCAGGGCCGACTGGGGATGGGCAGGGGGCGCAGCAGACCCGCGGGCGGCTGGTGGGAAGCCTTACTCCGTGCACAGACCGAACACGCCGCCACGAATTCCCGGACGTCCCGATCCATGCCTGGCCACCAGAACCGCTGACGGAGGAGGAAGTTGGTCCGGCGAGCTCCCGGATGACACGCCAAGAGGGAAGAGTGCCCCCACTGCAGGGCCTGGGAGCGGGCCGCCGGAGGCACAAACAGGCGGTTAGGGGGACCCCCCCCAGGATCCGGACTGTCCTTCTGAGCCTTCTGAACCACCGCCTCAATCTCCCAGTTCGCCGCCCCCACGACACACGCGGGGGGTATGATGGGAGCGGGGTCAGGGGACCCGGCCGCGGGATAGAGCCGGGAGAGGGAGTCCGGTTTTCCATTCCGGCTACCGGGCCGATATGACAGAACGAAGTCGAACCGGCTGAGAAACAGTGCCCACCGGGCCTGACGAGAGTTCAGCCGCCTAGCCGCTCGGAGGTAGGCCAAGTTTTTATGATCCGTCCATATCAGCACCGGCTGTTGGCCGCCCTCTAGCCAGTGCCTCCATTCCTGGAGGGCCAGAACCACTGCCAGCAACTCCCGGTTCCCCACGTCGTAGTTCCTCTCCGCTGGACTCAGGCGACGGGAGAAGAAAGCGCAGGGGTGCAGCTTCTGGGTGGCCGGGTCCCGCTGTGACAACACCGCCCCCGCGCCGGAGTCCGATGCATCCACCTCCACGACAAACTGGCGGGACGGGTCCGGGTGCTTCAGGATGGGGGCACTGGTGAAGCGGGTCTTGAGGATGGTGAAGGCTCCGTCAGCTTCGGAGCCCCAAATGAACGGGGTCTTTGGGGAGGTCAACCGGGTGAGCGGTGCAGCAACTTTACTATAGTCCCGGATGAAGCGCCGGTAGAAGTTTGAGAATCCCAGGAACCGTTGCAGCTCCTTCCGGTTGCTGGGAGTCGGCCAGTCCGCCACCGCCTGGATCTTGGCCGGGTCCGGTTCCAGCTGACCCCGGGCAATGATGAATCCCAGGAAGCTGACTGAAGGGGTGTGGAACTCACATTTCCCGGCCTTGACATACAGCCGGTTCTCCATGAGCCGTTGAAGCACCAACCGCACATGCTGCCGATGCTCTGCGAGAGACTGGGAGAACACCAAAATATCATCCAGATAAATGAACACAAACCGGTTGAGCATGTCACGGAACAAGTCATTCATTAGCGACTGGAAAACGGCGGGGGCGTTGGTGAGACCGAAAGGCATCACGAGGTACTCAAACTGCCCCAGGGGTGTGTTGAACGCCGTCTTCCACTCGTCTCCCTCCCGGATCCGGACCAGATGATACGCGTTCCGCAGATCCAGCTTAGTGAAGACCTGTGCATGACAAAGGGGTTCAAAGGAAGGGTCAATTAAGGGCAGCGGGGTCTTGTTCTTGGCCGTGATTTGGTTGAGGCCCCGGTAGTCAATACACGGCCGCAGGGACTTATCTTTCTTCTCCACAAAGAAAAAACCTGCCCCCAACGGAGCGGAGGACGGACGCATCAACCCCGCCCCCAGACATTCCTGGATGTACTTCTCCATGGCGAGCTTCTCCGGGCGTGACAAGTTGAACAGCCGACTAGTGGGAAGGGGAGCGCCCGGCAGGAGGTCAATAGCGCAGTCGTAAGGGCGGTGGGGGGGTAGAGCCTGCGCCAGGTCCTTGCTGAACACCCGTGCCAGGTCCCAATACTCCGGAGGCACGGAGGAGACGTCGGGAGGCGGCGGCGGTGCAGCAGGGGAATCGGTCTCAGGGGCTGCTGCCCGGAGACACCGGGCGTGACAAGCGACGCTCCATCCGGCGATGGTCAGGGTCTTCCAGTCCAGCTGGGGGCCGTGAAGCTGCAGCCAGGGTAGGCCCAGGACCACCGGGGAAACGGGAGAGGAAATAACAAACAGCCGGATGGTCTCGGAGTGGTTTCCCGAGATACGGAGGGTGAGGGGAGCTGTACGATGGGTCACCCGGCCCAGAAGACGACCGTCCAGCGCATTGACAACCTTGGGGCTCTCTAAGGGCTCGAGGGGGATTCCCCGTTGGGCCGCGAAACCCTCGTCCAGAAAGTTGTCGTCTGAACCGGAGTCGAGGAGTACCGGGACCGGATGGGACCGGGACTGAACTGTCAGGGTCGCCGGCAGGGAGATCCGGGCAGGGGACCGAAGAGTCGAAACGTTGCTCACCAGGCAGGTCCCCTTTCCTGGTGAACTTCCCCGTTTGGGGAATCGGGACAGACGGCGGCGTGATGCCCAGGCCGGCCACAATACAAGCACAGCCGGTGTTGACGCCGCCGCCGGCGTTCAGCCTGGGATAGGCGTGCTCGTCCCAACTGCATGGGTTCCGGGGAAGGCAAGGGCGCGGCCTGGTGTTCCGTCCAGGGTTCGGTGCGGCTGAAGGTCGGCTGAGGGGTCGGTTCCGGCTGCCGGACCTGTCGGGATCTCTCTCTCCGGCGCTCCCGAAGGCGGTTGTCCAGCTGCGTGGCCAAGGTAATGAGCTCCTCCAAGGAGGTTGCGTTATTCCGGGAGGCCAGCTCATCCTTGAGGCCCTCGGACAGGTTCCGGGCAAACAGCGTCATCAAAGTCTTCTCGGTCCAGTCCCCCTCTGCTGACAGGATCCGAAACTCTATGGCGAACTCCGCCACGGATCCAGACCCCTGCTGCAGTGAGAACAGCCGGTTCATCGCGTCCTGGCCCCGTACTGGATGGTCGAACACCCTCTCAAGCTCCGTGGAGAATTCTGCGAAAGAGGACAGGAGGGGCGAGCGGCTGGCCCACAGTGCCGTAGCCCACTGGGCCGCTTTTCCGCGCAACAAGTTAATGCAAAAAGCTATCTTTGCCCGATCGGTGCTATAACCATGGGGTTGAAGGTCAAACACGAGCGTGCAATTCAATAGGTACCGGCCACAAGACCCGGGCTCCCCCGCATATGGTTCCGGCAGGGGAACCCGCGGTTCTCTGGTGAGCGCCGGGGTAGGGAGAACGGGAGCGTTACTCACGGCGGCAGGCGGAGATGGACCGGCGATCTGGGCGACTTGCACCGACAGCTGCCGCACGCTCTCGACCAGAGAATGGAGGGTCTCCCGCATTCCACCCAGCTCCAAGTCATGTCTCCCAAGCATAGCTCCTTGCGCACTGAGGGCTTCGTGGAACGTCTCCGGCTTCGCTGGGTCCATGTCTCTTGGTCGGGATATTCTGTTAGGATAGTTCACTGGACCCAAGAGCAAAGACGGAGACACGACAGGGTTTTGGCAGTTTCAAAAGTGGAGGACATTTATTTTCGGACAGAGCAGAGAAAAAGCAGACGGTGGAGTTACTCAGCCACGTGACGTGTACTCGCGACGCTTCCCGTGGCGCTGGCTTGTGACGGTGCTCCGGCGCTGGATTGTGACGGCGCTCCGGCGCTGGCTTGTGACGGCGCTCCGGCGCTAGATTGTGACGGCGCTCCGGCGCTAGCTCGTGACGGTGCTCAGGCGCTGGCTCGGGAATAGGTTCCGAAGGCACTCTCTCGGCGTGGGGAAGGCTCTTCTCACAACGAGCCCACGCTCGGCAATATCCCGACGCGGAAGTCCGGGAGAGGGCTGATCTTATCCGCTGCCTAACAAGGAAATGACGCGCAGCTGCGCGCCGGCAAGCGTGCTCCCCCCGGCTGTGCTGCATCTGTGTAATTATAAACACACTTTGGCCGAAGCCGGGTTAATTCAGCACCACCCGGTGGTAGTGCTCCCAGGATCCCCACATTATTTCCCCTTCTAAAATCTTGTAAACTCTCAAAAACAACACTGTTGGTCTTTTACGCACGGACACACCATGAACTTGCATCGACCGGTAACCGTTATGCAGTGAATTCCTTGTTGATTGTCTGCACCTGGCCACTGATGCTTCATATTGTTTTTTTCCGTCTTTTAATTGACTATATGAAACAAGCATCCACAGAATTAGGCTGGTCGATACTCAATGTATTCGTGGGCCAGTCCAAAGTCCTTGCCTTCAGTAATCCGACCACGTAGGAAACCTTGGACAGGTCAAATACCAGTCAAATACCTGTCGCCATTGAGACAGGAAGCCCCGGCACCTCCCCAGCGTTCCATCATAGGAATCCGGAGACAGCACGGGGGACTCCCGAACCAGCGGGGCAAGGACTGGAGAGGAGGGTGCAGGAGCCGGCGGAGGCTGGACTGTCCGAGCCAGTTCCTGCACGATGCAGCCAATCTGAGAAACCTCAGCTGTGATGGATCTCTGTGCCTTTAACATCTGCTGGTGTTCCTCCAGCAGCGTGCTATGTCCAGCCAGCGTACTACTTTTGTGGTTGCTGGATCCATACTGGTCAGTCCGTTCTGTCACGGGAGTTCAAGGTTAGGGCCCAATAGCATGACCACAGGAGACAGTATCCGGTATACAGATTTTATTTATACCCAAACGAGAGGACAGGAATGTGTGGAGCCCATGGTCCGAATCGATGGTGGATGTCCCGTGGCTCGACATGCACCAATCAGGGAAACAGAGGTTAACACACAAATGGGTCAGACAGTGGTCCTGACAGTAGCGGTTACAGACACCTATCCATACAGAACTACATAACGAAAATAAACATAATTTTCGGTACAATGGACATACATTAAATGTTCTCAAACATGAACGATAACGGAATTTATCCCTTATAGAGTTGTAATAGTTTATTTTGATTTGCACAGGTATCTAAAGGTCTATGTTTAAATTACAATACTTATGATGGATAATAATAATTAATATGGGATATTAATGAAGCATTATGAAGATGTGTATTGTACATTTTGTTGCTTCGCAGGAGGGCGGAGGTAGGACTTCAATCACCGGAAGTAAGAAAGTTACGGGTACACTGTAACAAGATTACAGTAGAATTTACAGTAAGTTGCTGGCAGCAATTAGCAAGTAAGTAGCTGTTTTTCATTTCACAGTATGCTTACTGTAAAATTAATCACAGTACCCATTTACTGTAGTCATGTTTACAGTAATAATCCCAGTACCGTAATTGCTATCACAGTAGTGTACTACTGTAATTGTCAGTAACAGTAACAGTACAGTACAGTTTACAGCAAATCCTAGACTACTGTAAATGAATAACAGTAAAATAATTACATACTGTAAAATGAAGACGCATTTCTTTTTCAACAAAAGTCATTTATTTTAATATTTTAACATTTTAAATACAAATTTTAAATTTCTTTAGTTTAAAAAATGTTTTGTAAACAACACTTTTTAATGGTATTCCTGAACATACAACATTTTAAATGTTCCTCTTTCTACAAGTCACTATGACAATTTAAAGTAATTTGACAGTAAAATTCAAGCAGTGGAAGCAATAACATATTCAGGTCAAGGGGGAAATCTATAAAAACAATTTGAACTGGAAAAAGTGCAATTTCAAACAATAAAATGTGCATGAAGGACTTAATTGTTACTGTTTTGAACTGCAATCCTCTCCCTGGTGGTCGTCTTCTCCATGAACTGGAGTCTCTCCATGAACATGTCTTCTTCCTGGGCAGGAGTCCTCTTCCCTACAGTGGAAGGACAGAGATACATTAGTTAAAGATTCCCATTAGAAATACCACCATATGTTTCTACTACAGACCATGTCAGCCTATGTCTGGTACTGGGATCTTACCAGCACGATGCGCCTAGAAGTGCTTGGCAGGGACAACTGGGCCTCAACATCAGCCTGGGTGGAGGTTTCCTGTGACACAAAATATAAACAATAGTACTGTAGTTATTATGAAAGACATGAAAGAAACCTTTACTTTGGTGTTCCTGGTCAAATAAAGGTGTATTTAGGGGGAAAGTGAGAAGATAAGAAGCATTGTTTAGTCTGGAAAGTGTGGTTCACGTGGGGTGATGGGCACGTTAAGCAGGATAGAGATGGGTTCCCATAACAAACACCTGTTTCTTCTGTTTGAAGTTTGAAATGTGTACAACTTTATAAATGGGTCTGCGAACAGGTGTTCACACAAGTGTGTGTGTGTGTGTGTGTGTGTGTGCGTGTGTGTGTGTGTGTGTGTGCGAGCAGGAGGGGGAGTGATCAGCAATTTTACATGTTCACATGCATATTCACAGGATATCATAAGGTATTGAGGTAAACAGATGTAAAACACAACATTTATGATTGATTAAAGTTGTAAATCGATCAGTTTAGACCCGAACACGACAGGAGGGTTAAGCTAGCAACAATGTACCCAAGTTTATACCAGCTGTTGCAGTCTACCCTGCGTGTAGCTCAGAAAACACGTCATGTGTGTAGGTCTCACCTGTTGTGTTGTTGTGGTTCACCTTCAGTGGTGCTCGTGAGGCCTTCATAGCCGCACGTTAGCTAGCAAGAGAGAAAAGAGTCAAATCTTCTCTTAGCTAACGAAACCTAGCTAACGAGCAGCAACACATACACGACGATGCCGTTACATAAACAACTCCAATTAATTTAAAAGATACACTATAAGAAGCCAAATAATTTATATCACAATTCAAATAGCAAATACTATATGTTGGTAATATTAGTAACACCGACGTTAGCTTACTAGTGCAGGAACATGTGTCCCTACTCCCCTCTTAAAGTCATGTAGCGTTACACGGTGACTTTACTTGATAACACTGTGCTGTCTGTAATTAATGTACAGTTGCAAAATGCCCTGCAAAAGGGAAATATGAAGGGATATTAATGAGCTTCGTTACCTTGCTGTTGCAGAAATGTTGTAGCTCTTGCTCCAAAATTTTGTTGAGAGTATCAAATGTCCATCGGCACACAACGTTATAGTCCACTGTCATGGTTTGTGTAGCAACGGAGGTTTAACATGTCGTTTACTCCTCTGTCTGCGTGGCAGCAAGAAGTAACATCTGTGTTAGAATAATGCAAATTTTGTTGTATTGCTGAAAAAGGAAAAACCGCTCAAAAATACTGTATTGTGATTTACAGCAACATGTATTACTGTATTGTGATTTACAGCAACATTTATTACTGTAATGTGATTTTCAGCAACATGTATTACTGTATTGTGATTCACAGCAACATTTATTTACAGTAAGATTTACCCGGGAATGAATTTTGACCATGATGCATTGCAGATCTACAGTAACATACTGTATAGGAGTTCTACAGTAAGAATATGGCCAATATACAGTAATATTACTGTAAAAACTACAGAAACTTGTTACAGTGTAGGACTGTTTACCTGAGTAGGACTCCGCCCCTGTGAAGCGGTTATCCATTAGCATGCTATGTTATTTGTAGCTATTTGTATGCTGGGGAACAAACCAATGGAGAGGCCTTAAGCTCAGCGAATGAGAGTATTTAACAACTCGCCCGAACGCATAGACAGCAACTGTTTACATTACAACTGTAAGTGGACTGACGAAGCGAGACGCCCCCGGCTGGGAACTATATACTGTTCATCATCTTTTTATTAAATACCTTTTTAATTATAACTCACAGAATTCTGTACTTCTCTTCGCGCGATTGCCCAAGGTTTTTGAACCCTGTACCTTTAACCCTTAACACCCTGTAGGATGGTCTAAAGATGCCAAACATAAGCTTTACCACTAACGCTCCACCGGCTCGTCACTTGAAGGACTTTACTTCTTGCTTCGCTCTTTATGCTGAATTGTCAATTTCTATTGGAAGCCGTGTTCATTGTTTATCGTGACAGCTGGAAGGAAGGAGCTCCAGTTGCTCTCCTTCTCGCACACCACGGGCACAGCAGCCTGTCACTGAAGGAGCCTTTTATACAGCCTGCATGCCATCGCCAAGCAGATTCCATGGGGTCATGTTAGAACGGCCTCTGGAGGCAGGCAGCGCTCACATGGTTCTACACATCAGAATCAGAATCAGAATCAGAATCAGAACCATTTATTGCCATGTATGCTTACACATACAAGGAATTTGTCCTGGCGGGAAGGTGCATACATTTAACATTTAACAATACACATTTAACAGTTAACGCAATGGTTGGAAGTAAGTCCGCTGGAGTTGTTCCCCTGATGTTCATGAGCTCATCTCTGGTGAAAGAGCTCCGGGAATAGCAGCAGAAGACCGAATTAAAAACAAAAACAATACAAAACAACGAGCACCGACACACCGAGGCAGCCATCAGCGGCGCCATCTTGAATTACTGCAGTCCTGGAAAGAGAAAGGGAGGAGTGAGGGAAGGGGGTATTCGCTTCGTTCAGCAATCTGCAACTAACGGACACTGTATCCTTAAACAAACATTTGCATAGCAACCACTTATCATCATTACCGAGGGAGCGTGTACGTGAGAAGCTAAATGTACTAGACTGTGGATTACAGTAGGATCCTGTTTTTATTAAATCATGCAATGCTTTCTGTTCCTGGAGGCATGTGGACACTTTATGCTGCATGCATTATGTATTGGCACTATACAAAGCGTGCATGAAGCTGGCTTCAAAGATGTAAAGAGGGAATCCGTTTGTGTCATTTTCACATTACAGAATTCACTTGCTCTGTTTAACACGCAGTTAACACGCAATGTAAAAGTTAGACCATACGATTTGATAAGATACAGTGCTCCTTTTTTTCCTGCGGCACAACAACCAAAAAAAGTTACAAAATGTCACATTGTAACATAATAGAGCATATATGCATACAATTTAAGTCTCTTAATTAGTTTGATACTTACTCAGTGTGAAACCTAGGCCTGTTTGGATGTACACAGAGCTGATAACCTGGCAGAACCTGAAGAAAGGCACACGCAAATCTCTTCAACAGATCTGTCTCTCTCTGTTTTTAGATTTTATAGCAGCTGTGCTTGAATAGCTCATCTCACACAGAGGTGTCGGAAATGGGAGCAATGTTACATTTTTGCCAGAATGGGGAGCTCGTTGGCAATAGTCAACCAGAAACTGTACAAAGGTAGATCAGCAAAGTTAGTCATGTCCTTTCCAAAAACTGTTGCTGAGCTGTATGGGTCCCTAACCCAGTCAAGGCATTCAGTGGAGGTTGAGGGGAAAAAGACAACTCAAGAGTTTTTAAGTGTCTACCTATTATCTCACACAGTGCAGCAGTGTTGACATCTCCTTGCCACTTCTGGGTGAGGGGAAGATGTCAAGATTGGCACTTTGAACATGTTGCCAGAGGTGCACTTTTGGACAGAATCCATTTATTTGTTCTGCTTGTCAGCATGTTTTCATATCGGCCTGGCATCCGTGTGTTCAGTTCATTCAGGTGCTGAAATATATCCGCCATGTATGCCAGCCTTGCACAACACTCATCACTTGCGAGCAGCTTTGCATCATCACACCTCGTCAGTCAAAAGCACTTTTAGGTCCTCCCGCAGCTCATACACATGGGCCAGCACGTTGCCACGCGACAACCATCGGACCTCTGTGTGGAGCAACAGGCCTTTATGCTCCGCTCCCATTTACACACATAAAGATGCAAATATGCAGCTTTTCAGAGGTCTTGTCTTTACAAAGTTAACTATGCGCACAACATCAGTCAACACAGGAGCTAGGTTTGCAGGTAAAGTCTTGGCGCCTCGCGGTGAAAAAACAGAAACAAGAACATCTGGGCGTCTGCTAACAAAGCCTTTTATGCGCCTGACCGTGGCTGCTCCTCCATCAGTGCAGGTCACTCATGCAGTTTTCCCACTGAAGTCCTTCTTGTTCCAGATATTCTGATGTGACCGAAACATTCCCTCTCCTGTGTTTTGTTTTTTCTGGCAATGACTTGCAAAATAGGAAGTTGTCTCTGATGGCGTCTCCATCCACAAACGCACATTGGCCAAGAGTTGAGCATGTCCACTGCTCAGCAGACTCTAGTGGCGGGCCGTGCATTTTCTCCCTGTGCCGTCTGATATTGTTTACATAAATAAGCGCATGACGGGATGCTGCGTCATTAACACTTCCTTATCAGATAATGCATGCAGTCCATCAACAAGAACCAGTCACATTTAGTTAAAGCTAAACATGCCAAAACAATCCAACAAATCTGTAAAACACCACACACTCAAGAGCACGATCCACAATATAAGTTTGTACCGATTTAGTGAAATTGGACATTTTCCCACGGCACACCTGACAGTGGTTGAATTCACTGGTCTATGTGACTCTAAATAGACCATTATTTACTAAATGAACAATGTTTCGTTTTTTAATTTTATTTCTCACTGTACAAGCAGAGGAACCGCTCCCTACTGGTCAGTAGAGAGAATGCACATTTTAAGACGCGTCTTTATTCACCTGTGGCACTCACACGCAGCATCTTTCAGTGTGACGTTACAGTTTTTGCCTATTGCTTACACACGTTTTGCTAAATTTGGCTCATTGTGTCAAAACTCTACACACAAGCAAATAAGACACAACACTGGGAAATAAACCATTCGCATCCATGTCAAATTGAAACTCTGCTATCAAAACCTAACAATCCTTTGTCAAAATGTCACTCTGACAAAATGATACCCACTTGCATCATATGAATGCACTTTCAGATCAGCAGCAACACACTAGTCTACTTTATATAAAAAACTGCAGTCTTTTGTTTTCAATGTTTTTATTCAGTTCCATAGAGGGCATGTTTTCACAACAACCAAAAAAATGAAATACTGAATTCAAAATCATTACATTAGTATATTTTACAGTACAGTAAATTCAGTTAAATCAAAAATAAAACAAACAATACACTACTGTAAACACAGAAAAACACAATTGTGCGCAAGTGGGCTTATTGATCCTGCCGTCTGTTGGGGTCTGGCCACAGGATCTCATCAACATCACAAGCAATGTCTTTTCTCGCTAAGCATCGGGGAAAATATCCCCGTGTGGCGAATCCATCCCTGGATTGACCTCACCTCGATGTCTCCGCAGGCCTGTTCCATTGCCTGCAGAAGAGGCATTCGGGCATGTGGTTGGCGGTCATATACGCGCCATCTCCAAGCGGAAAAGAATTCCTCTATAGGATTTAGAAATGGCGAGTAAGGGGGCAAGTACAGAAATTCAAATTGATCAGAATCAGCTTTATTGGCCATGTGTGTTTACACTCACATGGAATTTGACTCCGGTTACACATAGCTCTCATTGTACATATATACACATTTACAATAAGCAAGATAAATATTTTTTTAAAAGACATTAAAAAGAAAAAGTAGTCCAATTAGTGCAGGTAGTGCAGATGGGGGAGTCTGATTAATTGTTCATCAGGGTGACGGCCAGTGGAAAGAAGCTGTTCCTGTGTCTGGTGGTCTTGGCGTACAGTGCTCTGTAGCGCCCCCCAGAGGGGAGGAGGTGGAACAGCTTGAGTCCAGGGTGTGAGGGGTCTGCAGTGATCTTTCCAGCCCGCTTCCTGACTCTGGAGGTGTACAAGTCCAGGATGGAGGGCAGGCTGGAACCAATAGTTCTCTCTGCAGACCTGACTATCCGCTGTAGTCTGCCTCTGTCCTGTTTAGTGATCCAAACCACACAGTGATGGAGGAACAGAGGACAGACTGGATGATGAACAGAGGACAGACTGGATGATGAACAGAGGACAGACTGATGAGGAACAGAGGACAGACTGGATGATGAACAGAGGACAGACTGATGAGGAACAGAGGACAGACTGGATGATGGAAGAACAGAGGACAGACTGATGAGGAACAGAGGACAGACTGGATGATGGAAGAACAGAGGACAGACTGATGATGAACAGAGGACAGACTGGATGATGGAGGAGTAAAACAGGATCAGCAGCTCCTGAGGCAGGTTATACTTCCTGAGCTGGCGCAGGAAGTACAACCTCTGCTGGGCCTTTTTCCGGATGGTGTTGATGTTGGAGGCCCACTTCAGGTCCTGTGAGATTGTGGTTCCCAGAAACCTGAAAGACTCCACCGCAGAAACAGTGCTGTTGTGGATGGTGAGGGGGGTAGTGTTGGGGGGCTCTTCCTGAAGTCCACTGTCATCTCCACAGTTTTGAGCTTGTTGTTGTTGAACCATGGTTGTTGAACCAGTTCTGGACCAGAGCAGCCCGATGGAAACTAACATTATCCCAGACAACAACAAACCTGGGCTGCTCTGGTCCATCCTGTACAACTGCATCATGAAGTGCATCTAGAAATGTGATTATGTGTTGCGCATTATAGGGACCCAGTTTGGCATGATGGTGCAGTAGCCCTCGAAGACTTATGGCAGCACACAATGGGATGTTTCCCCCGCGCTGCCCCGGGACGTGCAAAATTGCCCTTTGGCCAATTATATTACGTCCCCGTCGTCTGTTTTTGCTAAGGTTGAATCCAGCCTCGTCAATGTAAATACATTCATGCGGCTGGGCAGCTCCATCCATGTCCAAGATTCTCTGTAACAAAAAACACATATTGTGGATGGCTTTACTCAGAGCACACACTTACACTACTACATATACAGAACCGACCCACCGCACCACACATGTACCTGAATGTATCTATGTGGTACTAATCCAGTGGTACATATTCATCTGTTACTGCACCCATTCTTTATTGTATATGTAAAGGACTGAAACACTTACCTGTACATATTCATGTTGACGTTCTTTGACCCTGACACCGTTCCTCTCAAATGGGACCCTGTACAGTTGCTTCATGGTCATGTTGTGCTTTACCAAGATCCGTCTGATAGTTTTAATGCTTAATCGATTTATGTTGTTGAATACTTGCCCATCTGCAAGTATTTGTTGCTGTAGCTGGTGGAGACGGATTGCATTGTTTGCTCTGACTAGGTTCACTATGGCAAGTTCCTGCTGTTGGGTGAACAGGCGTTCAGTAGGTCTGCTAGCCATTCTGTAGAAAAATGCAACCACAAATTGTTCTCGTTTGCTTCTTTTTTACAGTACTGTGTATACTGAACTTTACTGTATTTACCATACATCACGGTATGTTTCACAAAACTACCACTTTTGTTGTTAGCCACCCTGGCATACAATACATGTGATACAGTAACGTGATATGGTACAGTACTGTAAATACTCTAGATACAGTCTGAGTAGAGTAGAGAGTTGAAGACATACCTGTTTTCCAGTCGGAATGTCCTTATTATGGATGAAACTGTGAAGCGGCTTAGATTAGGATGGTCTCTGCCCAGCTTCCCTCATAGTCAGGCCATGGTTTATGGCCATGGTCCACCAAAGTTGCTCTTATGTCATCCAAAATAATGGTCCTTGCGTGGCCTCTTTGACCACGTCCTCCTCTCTCTCTGTCCTCCTCTTCCTCTGCCTCTGCCTCTGCCTCTAGCTCTCCCTGCCTCCATGCTTGCAAAGTTGTCAAAATGGCTTACAGTTTTTTTCAGGCGCTACCAAGCGTTTGTCCAACCAGTGGTTACATTTTCAAAACTCTAAACACAATTAGCACAGCATCGGTCTTTTGTGGCCATACCATTCACACATTTCATGTCGTTTTCAAACAATATGCAGTCAGTGAACACATTTCCACAATGCTTTCATTTTCTTAACAGACAAGCTATACCTCCCAACAAAATTATGGATTGTTTTTGTATTATTTACGAATGTTAACACACAACATCCCACAATGACAAAAACAATATTCCAAACCTTAGATACAGTCTAAAAACATCTTCTGCAATGATATCAGTTCTAAAACAATATATCTCAGCTGATAATAAACACACAATTGAATAATTGACACACATCTGATTTATGTTGGGTAAATTGGGCAAACCACAGCTGATTCCAGTCTGGCTTAGACTCAGTGGCATTACTTATACAGTAAAAGGAGGACTTTGAGGAGTGATGTTCCCCCCTTTTTATCTGGGCTTTTTGCCGTTGTTTTTTTGTTCAGAATGCTCTTGTGTGTTTCATGGATATTTTGTTCACTGTAAGCAATACTGTAAAACGTTTTCTGTTCTATCATACTGTAAACAGTATTTATACTGTACCTCCTGTAGTAAACAGTAGAGGGAAAAAACTGATTTGGTTTTTACTGGAATGCTTTTGAATGTGAACATTACATGTGGACATACAGTCCCCAACCAAGACATTTAGTGTAAAAACAGTGGATTGCATGTTTTGCATGCAAATACCTGTAAAACTGAAACATAAAAGTCTATGCAGTGTTTGTAATATCAGCAATAGCCAGTATTTTGAAACCTGGTGTACTTTGATTGACTGGAAGGACCTTGTGAAGTGAAAACAAGAGTTATTCTTTGACAGAATAATTTCATTTTGAGTCAGATTTCCAGTGTTTTGGTAAAGTGAGTGTGTGCAGAGAAAGATGTGTTCTATTTTGAAATGAAGAGTTAGTATACATTTAACAAAATGTGTTTTTGAGAAGAAAATTATCCATTTGGCCAATTGTGGTTTGTAGGTGTGAATCTGTGTTAAGAGTTTAGAAAAAGTATCTGAAGTATGGGTAAGCGCTTGTTAGAGATTGAAAAAAACAGTAACTGAGGCCTTTTTGTAGCTGGCTGATTGGTGTTCAGTTTTGTAAGTAAGTGTTTTCAGGTGTGTGTCTATGTCTTTTCAATTAACCAATGTGTGTTGTATTTAGAATAGATGTGTTTTCCCAATGGTACCCTGAGATTTCATTTTTGAACTAAGTGTCTTATGTATGAAATAGTGTGTAGTGTCTAGGAGCAAGTGTGTTGCAGAAAGGAGCAAGTGTGTTGCAGAATTGCAACTAAAGTGCAAAGCAGCGCTTTTGTTTAAGGTATGGTTACACTTTGTTTAAGGTATAGTAACAACAACTTCAAGTTATGTTACCTTGTTTTAAGCATGTGTCTATAGTGTTCAAGCAACGGACAAAAACTGTAAGCAAGACAAGAGCCACACTGGTAATCACGGTAACTGTCATCACTAAAGATGGCAACAGCTGTAGCCTCACAATTCATACATGATATATCAAGAGAAATGCAAATGCAGGTAGAACTTACTTGAATAATGTAGCTAAAACAGCCTATTTTTTATAGATGGTTGTTGTACAGTTATATTGAATGCAATGGACATTTTTTTTAATCAAAATATTCTTTAAAATAAAAGCTAGGACATGCTGCTGGGAGCCATAACATATCCTCTGCTGGTACTGTGTGTATGCACGCCCTCTACTTTAAAAGAAAACATGAGCAAGATAATCAGAGCTTTAGAAAAGACTTATCTCATTCTGTGTTCTGTGTGTGCGTGTGTTCTGTGTGTGCGTGTGTTCTGTGTGTGCGTGTGTTCTGTGTGTGTGTGTGTTCTGTGTGTGTGTGTTCTGTGTGTGCGTGTGTTCTGTGTGTGTGTGTTCTGTGTGTGCGTGTGTTCTGTGTGTGCGTGTGTTCTGTGTGTGCGTGTGTTCTGTGTGTGCGTGTGTTCTGTGTGTGTGTGTTCTGTGTGTGCGTGTGTTCTGTGTGTGCGTGTGTTCTGTGTGTGCGTGTGTTCTGTGTGTGCGTGTGTTCTGTGTGTGTGTGTGTTCTGTGTGTGTGTGTTCTGTGTGTGCGTGTGTGTGCGTGTGTTCTGTGTGTGCGTGTGTTCTGTGTGTGCGTGTGTTCTGTGTGCGCGTGTGTTCTGTGTGCGCGTGTGTTCTGTGTGTGCGTGTGTTCTGTGTGTGTTCTGTGCGTGTGTGTTCTGTGTGTGTTCTGTACGTGTGTTCTGTGTGTGTGTGTGTTCTGTGTGTGTGTGTTCTGTGTGTGTGTGTTCTGTGTGTGTGTGTGTTCTGTGTGTGTGTGTTCTGTGTGTGTGTGTGTGCGTGTGTTCTGTGTGCGTGTGTTCTGTGTGCGTGTGTTCTGTGTGCGTGTGTGTTCTGTGTGTGTGCGAGTGTTCTGTATGTGTGTTCTGTATGTGTGTTCTGTGTGTGTGTGTTCTGTGTGTGCGTGTGTTCCGGTGACGGCGGTAGCTCAAAGCTTTGGTAATAGAAGCTTTTCAGCACAAAGGTTTTTTCAACACCTGCTGGTAAATCTGAACTCCTTTGGCCTCAGCTCAACTTCAGTCCGCACACGCTACAAAGCGAGTGATTCATCTGAGCTGCCTGAGGCCGGTCTAGACTTAATCCTGAGCTGCCCCACTGAAGTTGCCACTACATGGATGAAGTGCCCTGCTCAGTGTCACCTTGGCACCATGTTAATTTGACAAATACTTGGCCTAATGCAATTGTTTTCAATGTTTCAATCACTCTGGTTCCCTCACAGAAATTCTCTTCAGCTGCTCCATCCATCCATCCATTTTCCACCGCTTATCCGGGGTCGGGTCGCGGAGGCAGCAGGTCAAGCAGGCTGACCCAGACTTCTCTCTCACCCGCAACATCTACCAGCTCATTCTGGGGGATCCCGAGGCGTTCCCAGGCCAGCTGGGAGATATAATCCCTCCAGCGTGTCCTGGGTTTTCCCCGGGGCCTCCTACCAGATGGACGTGCCTGGAAAACCTCTAAAGGGAGGCGTCCTGGAGGCATCCTAATTAGATGCCCGAACCACCTCAGCTGACTCCTTTCGACACGAAGGAGTAGCGGCTCGACTTCAAGCTCCCTCCTGATGTCCGAGCTCCTTACCCTATCTCTAAGGCTGAGCCCGGCCACTCTACGGAGGAAACTCATTTCGGCCGCTTGTATCCGCGACCTCGTTCTTTCGGACACGATCCAAAGCTCGTGACCATAGGTGAGGGTTGGGACGTAGACCGACCAGTAAATTGAGAGCTTTGCCTTTCGGCTCAGCTCCTTCTTCACCAAGACGGCCCGGTGCAACGCCTGCTTTACTGCTGCAGTCACACCGATACGCCTGTCGATCTCCCGCTCCATTTTACCCTCACTCGTGAACAAGACCCCGAGATACTTGAACTCCTTCGCTTGTGGTAGGCACTCTGTCCCCACCCGGAGGGACAGTCTTTGGGCTGCTTATCATCGAGGTTTTTCTCAGCTGCTGTTTATCACAAACCAAAAACCCATTCAAAACACACATTGCCTTCCAGACGAGGAAACTAGAAGTGCAAAAAGTGCTGACTCCTTTGAATATTTTTAGGACTCATTCCTGCAGCACTCTTTTTTAATTATATCAGAAATTATTCATGTAGTTTCCCTGCCTAAGAGTTCCCATTCAAATGACCCGAAACTCATTACAGAATACAAACAGCCATACAAGCAAAAATCCAGTATGACCTGCACGTTCTTACCACAAGGGGACCAAGAAATAAGCATTATACAGCATTTACATTTGTATAGAGAGGTCAATGTCATCATCTAACTGGTATCATGTTTGTCTTCTCAGATTCCATCTTCAGTCCAACGTTTCCTCCACTCTTCAACCACTGTCCATATTTAATAACCAATCACTTCTATATTCCAACACTTCTGCGTAGACGGTTGTGTTGTAGAGGTTTTACGGTATTTAGAAGACAGGCCATTGACGCTCACCAAGTCAACGTTGGTCGGTTAGTCTTAAACCTGCCGCTGATTGGCATCCCGACAAAAATAAATACATTTTGCAGACAGCTGAGTCAGTCAGCTCTAGTCCAGTATTCACGCTCCTCTTTGCTCTGGTTTGGTCTCGACCGACTCCTGAGGGGAAAGAAAATACCTGTCTTCAGCTGCTTCTGCCTGCCGTTTGGTGCTTCAGCAGGCACAGATTGTTTGATGAAACCAGCTTCCTGCTGCTGCTGAAAATGAGGTTGATGAGAGATGCTGAGTAAGTGCTCAGTAAAACCCCAAACTCTGAGATAAAGGAGGCGAAAAACATCCAAAGAGCTCCAGATTTGGTTAGACTCCAGATACCCGACCGTTCTGTGTTGGAAAGAAAACATTGGGAGATTGTGCCATTCCAGTTTGTCATAGACCGTCTCTGTCCACGCAGCAAACACAAGTTCATAGGTTTTGTTCTAGAGTGGTCGTGTGACAGCAAACGTGCAACAGGAGGGAGCAATCCACCGGTTTCCGGCAGAGCACCATGGCCTCAGATTTCGTGGTGCTGACTCTCATCCCCGCCGCTTCACACTCGGCTGCAAAACGCCCCAGTGAATGCTGGAGGTCATGGTCCGAGGAGGCAAACAGGACCACATCATCTGCAAACAGCAGAGAGGCTATCCTGAGATCCCCGAACCTGACATTCTCCGCCCCACGGCTGCGCCTAGATATCCTGTCCATGAAAGTCACGAACAGGACCGGTGATAAAGGGCAGCCCTGGCGGAGGCCAACACCCACCGGGAACGTATCTGACTTACTGCCGAGGATACGAACACAGCTCCTACTGCAGGCGTACAGAGACCGGATGGCCCGTTGCAACGGGTCCGGCACACCATACTCCCGCAGCACCCCCCACAAAAAGCCCCGAGGGACCCGGTCGAATGCCTTCTCCAAGTCCACAAAGCACATGTAGACTGGTTGGGCAAACTCCCAGGACCCCTCCAGTATCCTTGCAAGGGTAAAGAGCTGGTGCACTGTTCCACGACCAGGACGAAACCCGCACTGTTCTTCTTGAATCCGAGGTTCGACAAACGGTCGGAGCCTCCGTTCCAGCACCCTGGCATAAGCTTTTCCCGGGAGGCTGAGTAGTGTGATACCCCGATAATTCGAGCACACTCTCCGGTCCCCCTTCTTGAAGATGGGAACCACCACCCCGGTCTGCCAGTCCATGGGCACTGTGCCCGACCCCCATGCGACATTGAAGAGGCGTGTCAGCCAAGACAGCCCAACAAAGTCCAGCGCCTTCAGCATCTCAGGGCGGATTTCATCCACCCCCGGCGCCTTGCCACCAAGGAGCTTTTTGACTACCTTAGTGGCCTCTGCCAGGGATATGGGTTCATCCAACCCCAAGTCTTCAGGCGCTGCCCCCTGTTCAGGGGACATGTTGACCGGGTTTAGGAGTTCCTCAAAGTGCTCCTTCCACCGCCCGACGATATCCTCTGTCTGGGTCAGCAGCAACCCTCCCCCGCTGATAACAGCCTGGGGAAGGCCCTGCTTTCCCTTCCTGAGTCGTCGGATGGTTTGCCAGAACCTCCTTGAGGCCAACCGAAAGTCCTTCTCCATGGCCTCCCCGAACTCCTCCCATGCCCGAGTTTTAGCATCCGTGACCACCGCAGCTGCAGTCCTTCTGGCCTGTCTGTACCTGTCAGCTGCTTCAGGAGACCCCTGGGCCAACCAAGCCCGAAAGGCCTCCTTCTTCAGCTTGACGGCTTCCCTCACCCCCGGTGTCCACCACCGGGTTCTCGGGTTGCCGCCACGACAGGCACCGATGACCTTCCGACCACAGCTCCTAGCGGCCGCGTCCACAATAGAGGCTTTGAACATGATCCACTCGGATTCCATGTCCCCAACCTCCCTCGGGATGTGTGAGAAGTCCTTCCGGAGGTGGGAGTTGAAGACCTCCCGGACAGGATCCTCCGCCAGACGTTCCCAGTTCACCCTCACTACACGTTTGGGCTTGCCAGGTCTTTCTGGCCGACTCCCCCGCCATCTGATCCAACTCACCACCAGGTGGTGATCAGTTGACAGCTCTGCTCCTCTCTTCACCCGAGTGTCCAAAACATACGGCCGCAGATCAGATGATACGATTACGAAGTCGATCATTGATCTCCGGCCTAAGGTGCTCTGGTACCAGGTACACTTATGAGCCACCTTATGTTCAAACATGGTGTTTGTTATGGACAAACTGTGGCTAGCACAGAAGTCCAACAACGAAACACCGCTCGGGTTCAGATCAGGCAAGCCGTTCCTCCCAATCACTCCCCGCCAGGTTTCTCTGTCGTCGCCCACGTGAGCGTTGAAGTCTCCCAGGAGAACTATGGAGTCGGCAGGCGGCGCCCTTTCCAAGACCCCTCCCACCAACTCCAAGAAGGCCGGATACTCCGAAATGCTGTTTGGTGCATAAGCACAAACAACAGTCAGAGCCTTACTCCCCGCAACCCGTAGGCGCAGGGAGGCGACCCTCTCGTTCTCCGGGGAAAACTCCAACACGGCGGCGCTCAGCCGGGGACTCGTGAGTATCCCCACTCCCGCCCGGCGCCTCACACCCTGGGCGACTCCAGAAAAGAACAAAGTCCAACCCTTCTCCAGGAGTTTGGTTCCAGAGCCAGCGCTGTGCGTGGAGGTGAGCCCAACTATATCTAGCTGGTACCGCTCCACCTCCCTCACCAGCTCCGGCTCCTTCCCCGCTAGCAAGGTGACGTTCCACGTCCCTAGAGCTAGTCTATGTCGCCGGCGATCGGCTCGCCCAGGCCCCCTGCCCGGCCCGCCGCCCGGTCTACATAGCACCCGACCCCGATGTCTGTCCCTGCGGGTGGTGGGTCCACAGGGTGGCTGCACCATGATGTTTCTTCGGGCTGAGCCCGACCGGGCCCCATGGGCGAAAGCCCGGCCACCAGACGCTCGCCGACGAGCTCGCCTCCCGGGTCTGGCTCCGGGAGGGTGCCCCGGTTTCCCTGGTCCGGGCGAGGTAGCTACAGTCTTTGGGCTGCTTATCATCGAGGTTTTTCTCAGCTGCTGTTTATCACAAACCAAAAACCCATTCAAAACACACATTGCCTTCCAGACGAGGAAACTAGAAGTGCAAAAAGTGCTGACTCCTTTGAATATTTTTAGGACTCATTCCTGCAGCACTCTTTTTTAATTATATCAGAAATTATTCATGTAGTTTCCCTGCCTAAGAGTTCCCATTCAAATGACCCGAAACTCATTACAGAATACAAACAGCCATACAAGCAAAAATCCAGTATGACCTGCACGTTCTTACCACAAGGGGACCAAGAAATAAGCATTATACAGCATTTACATTTGTATAGAGAGGTCAATGTCATCATCTAACTGGTATCATGTTTGTCTTCTCAGATTCCATCTTCAGTCCAACGTTTCCTCCACTCTTCAACCACTGTCCATATTTAATAACCAATCACTTCTATATTCCAACACTTCTGCGTAGACGGTTGTGTTGTAGAGGTTTTACGGTATTTAGAAGACAGGCCATTGACGCTCACCAAGTCAACGTTGGTCGGTTAGTCTTAAACCTGCCGCTGATTGGCATCCCGACAAAAATAAATACATTTTGCAGACAGCTGAGTCAGTCAGCTCTAGTCCAGTATTCACGCTCCTCTTTGCTCTGGTTTGGTCTCGACCGACTCCTGAGGGGAAAGAAAATACCTGTCTTCAGCTGCTTCTGCCTGCCGTTTGGTGCTTCAGCAGGCACAGATTGTTTGATGAAACCAGCTTCCTGCTGCTGCTGAAAATGAGGTTGATGAGAGATGCTGAGTAAGTGCTCAGTAAAACCCCAAACTCTGAGATAAAGGAGGCGAAAAACATCCAAAGAGCTCCAGATTTGGTTAGACTCCAGATACCCGACCGTTCTGTGTTGGAAAGAAAACATTGGGAGATTGTGCCATTCCAGTTTGTCATAGACCGTCTCTGTCCACGCAGCAAACACAAGTTCATAGGTTTTGTTCTAGAGTGGTCGTGTGACAGCAAACGTGCAACAGGGTTTTAAGGAGAAGCGATGCTGAGAGATTTAAGATCAGTCAGCTCCACAGCTATGCTACTGGGCCTTACTGCCACCTACTGATGCAAAACAATAACTCTGCGGAGGCAAGAATTCTATTCAATTTTATTGTGTATAACCCAGAATCACAAATTACAAATGTGCCTCTTCCTATGCAGGCTTTTATAAGTATATGTTTATAAACTAAATCGTTATATTCTACATTAAATCAGACACTGATGGCATAGTGATGTGTCTTACGTCTTTTTTTTCCTCTTTTTTTCAACCAAATATGCTTTGCACTGGTCAGGGGCTACACGGATTTCCAATCTGTACACATACGACATCCCTGTCCCGGGACCTCACATCGGATCAGGAAATATTCTCCAAAAAACAGAAAAAACCTTTAAGGGGAAAAAAGGAAGAAGCTTTAAGGAGAGCAACAGAATGAACAGCATCATCATCATCAGGCCCAGGAGGCACAATGTTAAAAATGAAAATCACAAAAGTTCTCAGTGGGCATCTCAAGACAATGCTAAGAGAGGTAAAGACGGGAGACGGGAAGAGCGGAGCACGAGAACGGAAGGGGGGGGAGGGAGGAGCATGTGTCAGATTTCTGCGAGTCCACGTGGGAACAGAAGGAGAACAAAACAAAACAAGGCCATCATCTGTGCGGGCGCAGTGACAGCTGGGGGGATGTTTGGCTGCACTTCCAACACTTTTGTCTGTTGTCACTAAAATAGAGCAGCCGTCTAATGCTCTTCCCCCCTCCCCTCCCTCTGCCCAGCCCACCGCCGGGTAGAGCAAAAAAGAGAGGATCAAGAGCTTTTGCGAAAGGAGCGCCAAGAAATGCTTCTGTTGTAGCACGCAGCCTGGCTTCCTCTCACCTGGCACACGCCTCTGCTCAGGCAGCGACGGAGGACAAAGAGGCACTCGAGGCCATTTGTTCAGGAATGTAACACAGCCATCTGGAAAACAAAAGGACTGTACTTCTGCCTTTTTCTTTTCTTCAGTGAGAACTTAATTGAAGGTTTCAATTTCATTAAGACGCAGGAAGAAGTTTCCCTTTTGAAATTATTATTTTAATTCAATCAGTTTGGTTAATGGTGCGAGTGCGGCTGCTCCCACTCCGTTGGTAATTAGGTCAGCTGTTAATCCCACTACTTTACTTTATCTTTCACTTGGCCGGATGCTGCTGGTGTTTTACTGGTAATGAAGCCTCTCTTTTTCACTGTGGTACTTCTGCCTTTTACTAATGTAAATGCAAAAGTGTACTTTCACACACGGTAGACTCCCTTATTAACCCTAACTCAGGCCTGAAGGGGGCAGAGAACTCAAGTAAAACTTCAAAGATTGTTTATGGAGCCGAAGAAGAGTCCCTCTGGACCAACCACGGGTGTTTGTGTGTGTCCAACAGAGTGGGACGTCGTCTCATGTGGATTGAGTCATGTCACATTCACCCACTTTCATTCACATCATATCAATAATTTAAGCTGGTCAACTTTATAGGTGTGAACCAGGACCTCAAGTAAGCATCGGATTGGACCCAGTGTCAGCAGATACCTAGTAGTTTTAGGACTAGCACAGGGACTGGGCCCCACTTCTGAGAATCACTTATGAAAGTGGATCATATTTTATGCTGCCCATCTGGTGTTTCCTGTCATGACTCGTCTCCGACACCGGCTCACTATGGCGTCTGGTTCAAGGCTCCTCACGGCGGTAGAATGCCGTCTTCCAGGACAGAAGACTCACCAAGAAGACTTCCAGATCACACTTGCCCGCTTTTTGTGCTCTCAGCACACTTATTTACACGATGTCGCTCTTATTCGTACAAATTACATGTTGAGGTCAGGGGACTTGGAGGCAAGATTCAGAAATAAAACCGGAGACTTTGAGACAGCAGTATAGTAACAAAAAGTGTCCTTTAATAAATAGGTTAGGTTAAACTAAACAAAAGATTCCTCCGGGTCGGGGTCACGCCTGGTGTGAGACAGTTCCTTTGTCCTGTGTGGGCAGAGGAGTGAGGAGAGTTGAGGTGAGTGCGCTTGATTACCTCTCGTCCAATGCGGCTCTTCAGAGGTTCAGAAGATGCTCGTAGTCTCCTGTCTGCCGCCCCTGCTGCTTCCCAGCTCTGAGAAGATATGCTCCCTTTAATCACCTGATGGGCTGCATGTGTGTCCAGTGCCATGTGCCGATCGGCACCCTGAGCTCTGTCTGCTACGCTTTTCCCCCTGGTTTGCCACATTGTATATAATACATTTTGCAAGTGTTATTTTCATATAAAGATTATTGTAGCAGTGGAGGGAAGCACATACGCGTACAAGACATCATGCACAGGTTCCATCGGTCTTTATTCAGGGTTTCCACAGCACATCACTCGGTTCACTTCCCTGCCACCGGTCTACCCCCGACTGATTACCCAGCCGGGCTTAAATAGCCTGGCCCACTCAGTAGAATCAGCTGTGGCTAATAAGCCACAGCTGATTCGAGTGTTTTCTCCCTTCCCTCTCTCGCGCCGCAGGCGCGCTAACCACGCCCCCGCCCACATACCCCCACCGCCCGACTTAGGCCGGGGAGCCACCGGCCTAACCAACTCCCCCCCCCCTCCCTCCCACTGGGAGCGGGAGCGGGAGTCAGCCCCGACCATCTGCACCCCCGACCTATGGACCACCATGGAATTAACTTGCGTTTCCGCCAGATGCCAACGGGTGGTCCGGGCGTTGGCATCCTCCATCCGTGGGGGTCCGGGCGCGGGCCATGGCCCGGACAGAGGGCGATCGAGCGTCCCGGGGGCCGGCTCCTCACTCTCTCCGCCGGCCCCCCCGGGACCAAACCGGCTCTCCCCCTCCGTCCGACGCGGCAGCCTGCAACACAAGAGAGAGAGAGAGAAAATTAGGCACACTCTATTCTGGCATGTACCACCCCCATGCCCCCCCGGCCCGCTGCCCCTCGGCACGGGCCCGAGCCGCCTGTTCGGCCCGCAGCTGCCGGCTCAGCCGCTTAATAGTCGCCTTATCCCGGCGCCGGTCCTGCGCGGCCCATCGCAGCTCCTGCCGGAGCCGCTCAGTCTCCCGCCCTTGTCCCTTGCCGGTGTGCCGGCTGGGGGCGGGGCCCCTCTCGGCGGCCCGCCGCCACCATCTCCGGCCTGGGGCGGAGGGGTCCCCAATCCGGACCCCCTGATCCACCTCCATCACGGGGCAATCCGCTTGCCGGTGCCCCGGCTCCCCGCACGTCCAGCAAACGGGCCCCCCCAGCCGCGGGGGCCCCCCTGGATCCGGCCCGGCGTTGTCGCTGTCGGGGTTAGCCCCCTGCTCCAGCAGGCCCGGTCCTCGGGCCGGCCACCAGTCGTCGCGGGCGCCGATGCCCCACCTCCTCGTCGCCGGCGGGTCCCATGCCACGGGTTCCGGCGGCGCCTTCCGCTGCCTCCGCCCCCGCTCTGCTCCTCTCCCCGGGACTCGCTCCGCTGGAGGCGCGGACGTCCTCGTCCGGCCCGCCGGTGGCTTGGCGGCCGCCGGGCCCGGCGCCTTCCGGCGCGCTGTTGTCGCGCTCGCCGGCTCCGTCTGCGCCCCTGCCTCGGCCCGGGTGGGCTCGTCGCTGCCCGCCGTCGCGTCCCTCCGCGTCGGTGGGGCCGGCCGCTCGGTCGCGTCGGCGGTCTGGGTCGCCGCCCCGGCCCGGATGGGCTTGTCGGTGCCCACCCCCGCATCCTTCCGCGTCGGTGGGGCCCGCCGCTCGGCCGCGTCCGGGGTCTGCGTCGCGGCCTCGCGCCGCGCTGCCGGGCCGGCCTGGGCGAACTTCTCCCGCCGGATCACCCTGTCCGTCTGGACCCCCGTTCCCTTCCGCGAGGTCGGGGCCGGCCGGGACAGGACCGCCGGCCCCACGGGCGGCTCCTCGACCAGTCCCATGTCCTGGTAGTCCTCTGCCAGGGAGACTGTGACCAGCAGCCCCGCCGGCTGGCGGCCACGGACCCAGGTGGCCATCATGGGCGGCAGTCCCTCCAGGAACTGCTCCGTGGCCACCAGCTCCAGCGCCTCCTCGAACCCTCCTCCGGCCGCCGGCCGCAGCCACCGGTCCGCCTGGCGCCGCACCTCCAGCGCGTGCAGGTGGGGCGGAGCACCGGGCCCCAGCCGCAGCGCTCGGAACTCCCGACGTCGCTCCTCGGCCGTCTGACCCCGCCGGTTCTCTGCCGGCGC
This sequence comes from Cottus gobio, assembly GCA_023566465.1. NCBI lineage: Eukaryota > Metazoa > Chordata > Actinopteri > Perciformes > Cottidae > Cottus > Cottus gobio. The sequence continues at coordinate 720,324 of CM042220.1, read as the reverse complement.
CGCTCCCCCTGCCGCCGCTGGCGTCGCCGCCGCCCCGGCTCCCTGCTTCTTCCGGGCTTTCGCCCGCCGTCCCTCCGGGACCTCTTCCGGCCTGAGCGCCCTCACGGCGCCCACCATCTGGCCGTCTTCCGGACTTGTGCGTTCCGCCGCCCGCCGCTCGAGGTACTCGCGCCACTCATCGAACGTGCGGTACGGGATCGGCTTCCGCTCCCCCGCCTCCGGGGTCCGTTCTGGCCCCACGTTGGGCTCCACTGTAGCAGTGGAGGGAAGCACATACGCGTACAAGACATCATGCACAGGTTCCATCGGTCTTTATTCAGGGTTTCCACAGCACATCACTCGGTTCACTTCCCTGCCACCGGTCTACCCCCGACTGATTACCCAGCCGGGCTTAAATAGCCTGGCCCACTCAGTAGAATCAGCTGTGGCTAATAAGCCACAGCTGATTCGAGTGTTTTCTCCCTTCCCTCTCTCGCGCCGCAGGCGCGCTAACTACGCCCCCGCCCACAATTATGTATACTGCTCCACTGTGGTACATCCAAACGTTCAATATTTCAACATCCTGCATCCTGGAAAATGTAAAACAATAAATAAATCAGGCTTGAGATTCCTGCAAAGCTCCGACGACATGAAGCAGCTGCCTCTGAACCCTTTTCAATAGCGACTGGTCACTCTTTATTCCCTTCCCTATGAATCCAGCAGGCGCCATAGACTGTCGCGGCCTTATGGGTCAAGAGGGATGAGCTCCGTCGACACGAATGACAGGCGGGTCCTTCAATCAGCTGAGGTTTAGCCATCAACATCGACCCCTTAAAGACCCCCAAGGACACTTTTGTATTGAGTGATTTGTCGGTCCTTGGGGGGCATCTCAAACCAAATGTGAACAGCATCATGGGAGCATTTGACCCACATGATTGTGAGGAGTCCACGCTGAAGAAACAAAACGATTAACGGCGAAATACACAATGTAATTCATGTCCTGAGTTAACAAACCAACGCAGTTCTACTGAGTCGTGGATTTTCTTGTGTGGGTGTTTTTTCAAAATGTCAGCAATAATGTCAGTTGCTCACAGCTGATAACCACCCCGACGCTCAGTTAGCGCTTCGCTAGGAGACAATGTGTTTGGTGAGTTCTACAATGCAATGGTACTACAACAAAACTGTTCAAAATTATTTAAATGCGCAGTATGTCTGCAGCGGTAACGAGAGATGGAAGCAGACGATAAACAAACAAAGTCCTGTCCTCAGATCCTGTGATCCTGAGGACAGGACGAGGAGGGCAGACCTCACCGGTGGAGATGAGAGAGAGAGAAACATGTACGCCTTTCATCCAAATGTGGTCTGCATGCAGCTACTCTATGAGAATAATAATATATCTCTATAGAGCGCTGCAGCTCTGCCATGACGCTTATTACCAGGCCCGACAGCAACGCTGGACTTGTTTTCACCTCGCGAGTCTGTAAACGTCTTGTCACCGGAAAGCCTCCGGCAGGAGAAGACATAGCCACAAAAACCTTACAGGCGTGTAGTGTGGGCCGAACAAGAGTGCCAGGAAGTAGCCATTGATCAACCACACACACAGACACACACACACATACACACACTTAACAGAAGCTGCAGACACAAGAGAAACTAGAGACCATCTTGGGTTGAGATCACACCGGGTTGCGTCTCCTTGACCCTCACATCATGTGAAACCCAGCCACACGCCGTCCGGCTGCTAACAAACTTGGCCGGCTCTGTTGGGTCGTGTTTTCCTGATGCCCCTTTCCTCACAGAGATTCTGTAATACTGCTGAGAAGAATACTGCTTTACTCACACTGAACCAAACAACGGCAGCATAATGCTAAAGAGGCATTGATGTGGCTCTGTGACTACCTGTGCTGGTTCCGGTCTCAGCAGACACTCATACATGAAGACACTGAGGGCTGCTCAAGCCTCGGGGAGACACTTTGATTCAGACAGTATCCTCTGTTTCTCTAAACCAGCTCGCTGAGACAAATTCCTGGCATTTACACACACACACACAGAGAGAGAGAGAAAATGGTTCATCCGGCCTTTTAGCTCAGGTTAAAAATACAGAGACGTGCATTGGGACATGGAGGGACAAATATGCTAAATTATTCTAAAATAAATAGAGAACTTTTAAAACATGCTTTAAAAGGTTTACTCACTTTATTCATAAAAAGAGAAAAATAGCTATTCTGTAAATTGTGTTCTCTAGAAACCTTGTATCCACAACTGCAGTATTTTAAACTGACTCAAGGACACAACGACTTGGACTGGCTGATCCAGGGTTTGAACCACCGACCCTCTGATTGAAAGACTGACTTGCTAACCACTGAGCCACAGTCGCCCCCTTGAGATGGCACATCTCAAGGAGTTATTCCTAATAATATGGATATTCGCTGAAAGCCCGGTGAGGACGATGAGGACCAATCCAGCTTGGGAGGGAAAACTACTATATACAGTAGGTACATCATTTCAAGGTGTTTGAGACACACCAGCTTCACCTCCATGACGAGGTAACAGAGCCAGTAGCGGTGACAGGAGCTACATTAACTTATCGTGTGCTGCACAGCAACATGTTGCCAGAGACACGGAACGATGGAGGAGGATCAGTGTAGCTTTATGCCCCTCAGGGGACCAAAAGGATTATGAGGCTTTAAAACAGCTTACCAGGATACTATGACTACATTTTAATTAAAATAATAAAAATATAAATGCTTTGACCAAGTCTTGGTAGGATCACAGTATAGAATGCTATGTTCATTCTACTTTTGAGAGAGTTGAATGCTTGTGTTTGATCCAGGCAGGAACCTGTGGAAGGGTCTTGTATGTAAAACTTGTATTTTCTTATAGACTTCTATACAACCCGAGGAGGCGCCCACTGCTGGTTGCAAAACTAATTATGGTTGTATCATGTATCATGTGATCCTATCTTTATTTAAGAAAGCCCTCAAAACCCACCTCTTCAAACTCGCCTTCACCTGTTAGGGGTGGCTGTGGCTCAGTGGTTAGCAAGTCTGTCTTTCAACAGCATCAACCCCGGCTGAGCCAGTCCATGTTGTTGTGTCCTTGAGCAAGACACTTAACCCTCATTGCTCACCGTTGCTGTGTCTACAGTCTAATGTATATCATGTTAGTAACTTTGGATAAAAGCATCAGATAAATGTAATGTAACCCCTGCTCTCTACCCTTTACCTGCTAACCCCTGCTCTCTACCCTTCACCTACTAACCCCTGCTCCCTACCCTTCACCTGTTAACCCCTGCTCTCTACCCTTCACCTGTTAACCCCTGCTCTCTACCCTTCACCTACTAACCCCTGCTCCCTACCCTTCACCTGTTAACCCCTGCTCTCTACCCTTCACCTGTTAACCCCTGCTCTCTACCCTTCACCTGTTAACCCCTGCTCCCTACCCTTCACCTGTTAACCCCTGCTCCCTACCCTTCACCTGTTAGCTCTCTACCCTTCACCTGTTAACCCCTGCTCTCTGCCCTTCACCTGTTAACCCCTGCTCTCTACCCTTCACCTGTTAACCCCTGCTCTCTACCCTTCACCTGTTAACCCCTGCTCCCTACCCTTCACCTGTTAACCCCTGCTCTCTACCCTTCACCTGTTAACCCCTGCTCTCTACCCTTCACCTGTTAACCCCTGCTCTCTACCCTTCACCTGTTAACCCCTGCTCTCTACCCTCCACCTGTTAACCCCTGCTCTCTACCCTTCACCTTTTAACCCCTGCTCTCTACCCTTCACCTGTTAACCCCTGCTCTCTACCCTTCACCTACTAACCCCTGCTCTCTACCCTTCACCTGTTAACCCCTGCTCTCTACCCTTCACCTGTTAACCCCTGCTCCCTACCCTTCACCTGTTAACCCCTGCTCTCTACCCTTCCCTAAAGGACTCATTCCACACAGCTTCTCCTGTTTTCTTTTATACCAAACATGTTATGTTTATTTGTTTTGTTTGCTCCATTGTCTTTCTAATTTAGTTTTGTTCTGTTTGTCTCCTATGCCTATGTAACACATCTTTGAGTGTCCTGAAAAGTGCTATATAAAATTACAATATTATTATTGTCCTCATCTTCTGAGGACCATGAATGTCTGAACCAGGTTCCATCTCAATCATCTCATAGTTATTAATGGAGGGGACTGAGCCTTTGTATCCCTACAGCCTTCCAGATTGAAGTGAACCTTTACTGCAGTATGCACACACATGCAAATAAATCATGATTGCAGCAAAGTGCCAATATCACATTTTAATCATTTCAGTATCGATTGGTCATGATCTTTACTATATTGGGTATTTCTTCCACTCAGCAAAACCGGCAGGTTGTGCTGACTATAGTGTTTGTGTGTAATAAAAATGGGAAATATTGATTTCACATCTGTCAGTACACGGCTGACGGACCAGTTGTTCAGTCAGGTGAGGCTTCACCAGCAGCGTTGGTCCACGTTGGATGGAAAATGCCCCGGAGGAGACAGCTGATTGGTCCACTGGGGATCCATTGGATCCTTTCCACATCATGAAGCATCAGATCAGAGACCTGCTGTCCATCAGGATCTGGGTCATTACTGCCACAGGAGCTGCAGTCCCAGTGGAGGAGGAAGCATTGATGGATAACTGACCGGGTTGACCGGTATCAGACCCAGGGGCCAGATGAGTCAGAGGCCTCCCTGGCCTTCACTTACAAAATGTCACATAAAAGAGACACGTCCTGCCCAGAAACTGAGAATGACTACAAAGAGACACCAAGAGACTAAAAAGAGATGCAAAATGTGCAAACGAGTCACGGCAAAGAAAAAAAACCTCCGAAGGACACAAAACGATTCTAAATAGACACCAAGCAAATACAATGAGACCAAAAGAATGACAAAGAAATACGAAATGACCCCAAAGACACACAATGACCACAAAAAGGTCCTAGACAGTTACAAAGGGATTACAAAAAACTACAAAGAGAGACATAAAAATGAAGCACACCCTCACAATAATGCTGGCAATAAACAAAGAAATATGATGAAGAAAATAATACATGTGAGTCTACACTGGTGTGGCCTCTTACTGTGACCTCTCTGCTTTTCTAGACCAAACGGAGCCGGCAGTCAGAGGCCTCCAAGTATCGCGGGGATGACTAGCATCCTCTAAATGCTCCTCCTTCATCCTTCAATAAGCGTTCAATACGAACGAATAAACGGAGCTCATGCTTGAAATGTTAATTGAAAAGACATGTAAATGAATATATCATAGTAATAATTGTTCCTTTGCCACAGTAATGCTGTCATTGTAAATCATATATATGTGACAGGAACATGTATTCCTGGAAAATGAAGTAAGCAATGGTGTAAATCATAAGGCATCAGCTACACTGTATGAATCTCATGTATTTGTGCAACTAATAAGATATATGAATCAATAACAAAGCCTCAGTATGAGAGTGCACATCCTATACATAAGTTCCATATGTAAGGACATAAATATATGTATCTTTATGTTTGTATTTCTGTATGTGTTGTGGTAACCAGGGATGAGATGGCAAGGTTCAGGAGTAAAATAGGAGACAACACGATAGGTATGAGTTTAACAAAAAGAGTAATTTAATGTCAAAATGTGGGGAAGCGGGGATGGGATAAATCCAACTTAAAGCTCTTCCCGTCCGGGGTCCGTCGGCTTACTCCGTAGTGGGGCAGAGTCCTCCTTCCTACAAGCAGAGCAGAGCCGAGAGGTGAGTATTCGTTTTACCTCCCTTCCGATGCGGCTCCTCTCCTGGGGGTTCCGTGTCCTCTTGTCGCCTCCTGTCGCACTCCCCCTTCTCCCGGCTTCCCAGCTGCAGATATACCTCCCTAATTGGGGATTGCTGGCAGGTGCGTCCAATGCCAGTTTCCTATTGGCTGTAGTACCTGCACTGGGAAGTACCTGTCGTTGATCACCTCCCCCAACCGGAGCCTGGGGCTCCTCCCCCTGTGCTCCATCTTCCTCCCTGGTCTGCCACAGTGTGTATATATGTGTATATATATATATATATATATATGTGTGTATATATGTATGTATGTATATGTATATATTTGTATATGTGTGTATTTGTATATATGATGATATATTTATATTACAATAGGTGCATGAGTTTTAAAATAATTTAACAATAATGTAATAAGTATAAGCTCTCATTTATTCCAGGCACCAACGTTTGTTGTATGTGTGTGTGTGTGTGTGTGTGTGTGTGTGTGTGTGTATATGTATGTGTATGTGTGTGTGTGTGTGTGTGTGTGTGTGTGTGTGTGTGTGTGTATATGTATGTGTATGTGTGTGTGTGTGTGTGTGTGTGTGTGTGTGTGTGTGTGTGTGTGTGTGTGTGTGTGTGTGTGTGTGTGTGTGTGTGTGTGTGTGAGAGAGTGTGAGAGAGAGAGATTGCATGAAAAACAGGGTGGAGCTAGCTGGTCAGGAAAAGGGTATTGGCCAGTGAAAGAGAGGCTTCACAAAGGTGACAGTTAGAATTGGAACAAGGAACTAAAGAATGGGATGGAATAATTCCAAGTGGAGTCTGAAGTGGAGCAGACGTTATCAGAAGGACCTAGAGTCTGTTTTCCTGCAACCTCGTACCCGACACGTGGTCTGAAGATGAGCCCTGCACAGGAGAACATGATCCAGCTGCCTCTTCTTGATGCAACTGGACTCTGTGGCTCATTGATGGTTGTAAGAATTCATTAGATTTGTGTGTGAGTTTAGTAACATTGGTGTCTGATAACAAGGTCAAATTTATATTCTTACTGTGAAAGTTTAAATGTTTTGTTGTTGTTGTTGTTGTTGTTGTTCCTCTCTTTTGTATCTTTGAATGCCCTCCAAAAATGTTAGAGCTCTTAATCGCCACCGGCCAAAACATACACGTAACTCTCTGGTGTAAAACTGCCTCTTTCAACCTCTCACACACACACACACACACACACACACACACACACACACACACACACAGAGAGTAGGTAAACCGCATCTTGTAAGTTGTTTTCTGAAGTCAGGTTATGCCCTGGAAAGAAAATAAGTTGTTTTAAAGTCACTGAGGTCAGACAGTACACATAAAGTTGTGCTTTTTTTTCATAAACATGCTTACTGTAACATCATAGAAAACTATAAAACATGAAGAAAATCAATTGTACAGTATCCAAATGAATCTGCCATTTGTGTGAAGCATGTATATATATATATATATATCATTCATCTGAATTATTCTCAGTGTCTGTTTGGTTAAATGCTTTTTATTTGACAGCTTTCTCATCACGTTTATTTCTCACATGGATATTAATAAAGCTGCAGCAGGCAGAGACAATAGATCACATGGTTGAACCGAAGCTGCTCCACATTAACGGCCAACGCTTTAGCTTTTCTCTGCTTGTCTCTATTTGATTTTAAGACATTGCAGCTTGGACCTCCTTTGTAATGGCTTGTAATGCCTGGTTTTAAAATGCCTCACGCTGTTTATTCCTGGTTAACTGTTTTATTGCTGACTACGGGTTCTTTCCCCCACTGCTCGGCTCTGGTCTCTGTCCTTATGGGACAGAGACCAGATCTCAAGCTGGATCACATAATGACCCACTACATTATACAACATTTTCAATTATTGTGCCCAAAGCTGACTTATCTTACATTATTCTGCTGATATAGTATGGTTTTGACCTAGACTACCCCCCCGGCCCCTCCTCATATATTTCTTATTTGCACTAATGCAGCCTTTTTTTCACTGTAAGAACACAAACTGTATGTATGGTGTGAGGTATGTGCTGAAGAGGAACAGTTATTACTTTCAAGTGCCTGTACAGTATTTTATTTTTATGTGCATTTGTATGGCTGTGCTGTAGCTCCATCCTATGCATGACTAAGCTCTTTCCCTACCTGCTAGCACGCAGTGTGATTGACAGCGGCGTATTCCCAGGCTAGACCCTGAGGTGGCACCTAAATGTTGAATAATGCATGCCGTCTTAGACATAGACATATAAGCAATACATTATTGTTGATTTAGTTGGGTCCCGAGGTGATAGCAAGTTCCCTTCATGTGTCAGTGACAAAGTCTGCCGTCAGCGCGGGTTGTCTGGGGTTGAGTTTCTGCATCAGTGGAAACATTCCCAAACTGAAGTAACTCGAAAAGCTCCTGTCACTCACCGGCGTCCTACGAAGGCCTTGTAGCTCCGAGTCTCTGATTCTTTTTTGTTTATTTATTTCAGCAGTTGACACTTTCTCCTGTGTGGAATGCATGAACTTAAAAGCCCCTAAACCCTTTTAAAATGAGCCCGAAATGTCAGCAATACAGCTGTCTATGGAAATAAAAAGAAACAATGAACCGTGGTTGGTTTGTTTAGTCTTTTATTTTGTATTTCTTTCAGTACAGCCCTTTACAAAAGCCACAAGATTCAGATAGCGAGTTAATACTTTCCACCATGACTTAAAGAAGGGCTCTGGAGTGGTTTTATTTCTCTGATGAATGATGTGCTGAATACATAAAACTCAAACCAACTTTCTGCTATCATAACCTTCTGTAGCCTGTTGACCACAGAGAGATTCATTCATACGTTTTGTTTCATTTGCAGGTGAAAAGACATCTCAGTCAGCGGTGCTAAATTCAATATTCAGAGCAGATGGATTGCCCACTGCTCTCAACATGTTAGCATGTTAGAGTGCATTTAACATATACATACACATATACATACACATATACATACACACACATATATATATATACATATATATATAAAAAGGATGTCATGTAGTGTGACCCATGGTGGTCTGATCTTGATGGAGAGACGAGTGTTGCCATTGAAATTATATCTCCATACATAATGATAAACATCTAAACCAAATGATTTCTCATACAATGCACTCCATCGTAATAGGATAGTAATAGGATCTGAATACTGAGTGTAAAAATGAACTCTCTCCATTTCTGCTAATGGTCCCACAACCTTTATTATTAAAAATAACAGCCGTGTAAGATTACAACTATGATAAAAAGAAAAACATCATTCATCCGTGTCGTAAATGTCAACTTACTGCCCAAATAATGAGCATATTAAACTACTTGGAGTTTATTATTCCGGGACTGGGTAAGGAGGGCTGGATGTGTGCAGTCTGAGGGTTAATGAGCAACCCCTCCAGATAAACGCTGCAGTGCTGCCGTGACCTGAAGCCTACAAATGTTTAGCAGTATTTTTTTACAATAAATCCACGGTTCATCTTTTTCCCTCCTGTGTATTCGACAGAGGGAAAAAGATGAACATTGGATTTATTGTAAAAGGAAGAAAAAACCCACCTTGCAGCATCAGCTGACCACTCAAAGATAACAGCGGCATAATGCACAGGTGATCAGCACTGAGCACCTGATGTATCTGTATCAGTGACACGTGAGGAGGGTGCAGACCATGTGACTGACTGCAGCCGTTGCTCTTCAAACAGCGCAGCTTCTGTTTGGTCCAGATTGCCGTTGGCTCACTGGGGTAGTGACCCCAGGGTCCTCCTCTTGTCTGGAAGTGCGCCCAGAGATAAAACGTGCGAGTTAACGTAGCATGAGTGAGCTTTAAAGAACGGATAAAAAGGGTGAACTGGCAAAGAAAAAAAAGAAAAAAAGTACCTGTTGTTTCACTCAACAGCGTCAAAAACCTTGACGCGCATTTATCCCGGTTTTAATCTAGACATCCAGAAGGGACTCCACCGGAAGATATATGCATCCTGGGATGAGGGGAACTTGCCCATATTTATACTGACATGGTCACACACACAAATAACAAACCATTACATTACATTTCATTTAGCTGAGGCTTTTATCCAAAGAGACTTACATGCTATACAGTAGACCGTAGACAGAGCAACGGTGAACAATGAGGGTTAAGTGTCTTGCTCAAGGACACATAGACATGGACTAGCGGAGCCGGGGTTTGAAACACCGGTCCTCTGATTGAAAGTCAGACCTGCTAACCAGTGAGGCACAGTCACCTCTGTGACATGAAACCGTGACATGAATGTTGGCACTGTGAGGGCCTTCTCCCTCCCTCTTGGGAGGGAGATAAAAGTGTCAACTAGCTGCTTAAAGTATTAATAGTCCCGCTCTAATCCGACCCAAAACGTTGGTCTAATGAGGATCATTTGTTTCCCCCTTCACACACTGGAAATCAGTCATTGTGTTGTGATGTTTGCCGTACAGCGCGGCATAAGAAATGAAGGGCTCGAGTGCGATGGCGGACCAAATAGCTTCCTTTATGGCGCCTATCAGGATGTAGTCGGGCCTTTTATTGCAGCCTGAATGGCATCATTAACCTCGGCCTGCCCGGATGCTCGACATGGAGATTTAATGAAGTGTCAAACGTTACGCAAGAGGGGACGTCTGTGTGTGTGTGTGTGTGTTTGATGTTTATTACCAAGCTTTTTAGATAAGGCAGTGGGTGTATACCTGTGTATATATATATTTACCTGTGGTGTGTGTGTGTTGTACCACAATGTTATGGTACAACAGAGAGCCGATATCAGGATAGTGAACATGTCAGCATCGCCTCATTAATACCCCCCATTCAATGTTTTTAGCCAAAATTACGGATGCTTTTTCTCTCATTAAATCCTGATTATCTCCTCATTCACAAGGTCTTGTTACGGGTTTTCTCCGACCCCAAGTGCACGACAAAGTCAGTGTCTAGTTTAGCCAGTGAGCTGGCGTTGTTTATTATATAAACACAGGTAATCACAGTCCAAACCAAAGAACGAAAAACTACTGTTCCAAAACTAACAGCGACAGGAAAATAAAGTCCAACACAAATGTTCCCGGCCACACCTGCCTCCTTAAATGGCAGTGTGGCTTACTCACGAGTCTCCTCCAAACCGGAAGTAAAGTCCAACACAAATGTTCCCGGCCACACCTGCCTCCTTAAATGGCAGTGTGGCTTACTCACGAGTCTCCTCCAACACATGCAGCGTTACCTCCAAGAACGCACTCACGTCGAACTCTGTCCGCTCGCTGCTCTTATTCTCGGCAGCCGCTCTAACGAGCTCCAGCTGCGAGGAGCGCCGATTGTCTTCAGGTGTGCGCCGGCACGCGCCCTGCTCGTCCCCGTCGCCTGGCGCGCAGCTCCCTGGCCGCGCGCGCCGAAGTCTCGGGCGCCTCCGCGCGCCCGGGCTGCGAGCAGGCTGGTGGGTCCCTAACAGTACCCCCCCGTCTACGGGAGCCACCTGGCGACCTGCCAGGCTTCCCTGGGTGGGCCCGGTAGAAGGCCTCCAGCAGCCTCGGGTCCAGGATGTTCCGGCGGGGCAACCAGCTCCTCTCCTCCGGGCCGAACCCCACCCAATCGACCAAGAACTGGTACCCACGCCCTCGCCGTCGGACGTCCAGCACCTTGCGAACCGTCCACTGGGGGTGTCCGTCCACCATCACGGGTTGCGGAGGGTCCGGGGTCGGCGACCCCAGTGGGCTGTGGGCGACAGGCTTGACCTTGGAGACGTGGAACACCGGATGGATCGGCATGGACGCCGGCAGTCTCAGTTTCACCGCCGCTGGACTCAGCACCTTGACCACCTCGAACGGCCCCGTGAACCGAGGACCCAACTTCTTGGCATCCGGCTGCTTGGGGAGGTCCCGGGTGGACAACCACACTTTCTGCCCTGGTAGGTACGCCGGAGCGGGGGTGCGGCGACGGTTGGCTCCCTTGCTGCTCCGGTCCGCCGCTCGAAGAAGGGCGGTCCTGGTGGTCTCCCAGACACGGCGGCACCGATCAAGATGGTTCTGTACGGACGGGACTGCCACGTCGGCGTGCTGCGCTGGGAACAGCGGTGGTTGGTACCCCAGGGCCGCTTCGAACGGGGAGATACCTGTGGCGGAGCTCACCAGGGAATTGATGGAGTACTCCACCCAGGGGAGGAACCGGCTCCAGGCGGACGGGTTCCTGGCCACCATACAGCGGAGCGCCGACTCCACGACCTGGTTCGTCCTCTCCGACTGCCCGTTGGTCTGTGGATGGTAACCAGAAGAAAGACTCCCTGAGATCCCCAACCCCTTGCAGAACGCCCGCCATACCTGAGAGGTGAACTGCGGGCCCCGGTCCGACACGATGTCCTGCGGGAGGCCGTGGAGTCGAAACACCTGGGCCGTCAGCAGCTCCGCTGTCTCCGTCGCCGAGGGGAGTTTGGGGAGGGCCACCAGGTGGACCCCCTTGCTGAACCGGTCCACCACCGTCAGCAGAACGGTCCTACCCTGGGAGGGGGGTAGCCCGGTCACGAAATCCAAAGCGACGTGGGACCACGGACGGCTCGGAACTGGAAGGGGCTGTAGCAGCCCGGCCGGTGCCTGGTGCGAGGGCTTGCTGCGGGCACACACAGGGCACGCTCGCACGTACACCCTCACGTCGCTTCTCATGCCCTGCCACCAGAAGTGCCGGGCCAGGAAGGAGAAAGTCCGGTGGACCCCGGGGTGGCAGGCCAACTGACTGGCATGCCCCCACTTGAGGACCCGGGCCCGGGCCACCTCCGGGACGAACAGCCTTCCCGTGGGTACGCCGCTTGGTGCCGGATGGTCGCGCAGTGCCCTCCTCACTGCTGCCTCTATTCCCCAAGCCACCCGGCCGACCACCTGGGCTTCAGGAACGATGGGCGCCGGCTCCTCTTCGGTCGGGCCCTCCTCCTGGTGCCGACGGGACAAGGCGTCCGCCTTCGTGTTGCGGGACCCCGGGCGATATGTCAAGGAGAAGTTGAAGCGGCTGAGGAAGCCGGCCCACCGTGCCTGTCGACCGTTGAGCCGCTTGGCCGCCCGGATGTACGTGAGGTTCCGGTGGTCGGTCCACACGACGAACGGTAGCTCAGCCCCCTCTAGCCAATGGCGCCACTCCTCCAAGGCCGCCACCACCGCCAGCAGCTCCCGGTTCCCGATGTCATAATTCCTCTCCGCGGGAAGAAAGCGTCGGGAGAAAAAGGCGCAGGGATGCACCTTCTGGTCCGCCTCCGCGCGCTGCGACAGGACTGCCCCCAGTCCGGCGTCCGAGGCGTCCACCTCCACGATGAATTGTCTCGCCGGATCTGGGTGCAGCAACACCGGGGCGCTGGTGAACCGCCGCTTAAGGTCCCGGAACGCTGACTCTGCCGCGGAGGTCCAGGTGAATGGCTGGGCGGGGGACGTCAGGCTGGTCAGGGGTTGCGCCACGACACTATAGTTGCGAACAAACCGCCGATAGAAGTTGGCGAACCCCAGGAAGACCTGCAGCTCCTTCCGTGAGGCTGGTGTGGGCCAGTCCACCACAGCCTGGATCTTCCGTGGGTCGGCCCGGACCTGCCCCTTCTCGATGATGAACCCCAGATAGTCCACCGAGTCGACGTGGAACAGGCACTTCTCCGCCTTTACGTATAGCTGATTCTGGAGAAGGCGCCGGAGCACCCGGCGAACGTGCTGAACGTGCTCAGCGAGGGTCTTGGAGAACACCAGGATGTCGTCCAGGTACACCACCACAAACTCCTCCAGCATGTCCCGGAGCACGTCATTCATCAACGCCTGGAAGATCCCCGGGGCGTTGGTTAATCCGAACGGCATCACTCGATATTCGTAGTGCCCCCGGGGCGTCTTGAAGGCGGTCTTCCACTCGTCGCCCTCGCGTATTCGCACCAGGTGGTAGGCGTTTCGGAGGTCTAACTTGGTAAAGACGGTCGCCCGAGTGAGGGGCTCCATGGTGGAATTCATGAGGGGAAGAGGGTACTTGTTCTTGACCGTGATATCGTTCAGCTGTCTGTAGTCAATGCAGGGGCGGAGGCTGCCGTCTTTCTTCTTGACGAAGAAAAATCCTGCCGCCACCGGGGAGGACGAAGGCCGAATCAACCCCGCTGCCAGTGACTCCGAGATGTAGTCCTCCATGGCCGACTTCTCTGGTATGGACAGGCTGTACAGGCGGCTGCCGGGCAGAGGGGCCCCAGCATGGAGGTCGATGGCGCAGTCATACGGCCGGTGTGGGGGAAGAGACTGCGCCCGGGCCTTGCTGAAGACCTCCCCCAAGTCATGATACTCCGCAGGAACCGCTGTCAGTTCCGGGGGCGGCCCCTGGGGGACATCTTGGGGCGTCCTACCTGGAGCGGACCGGAGACACTGGGCGTGACAGGAAGCTCCCCACTCCAGTACGGTCCCGGAAGCCCAAGAGATGCGGGGTTCATGCTGCACCAACCAGGGATGGCCCAAAACCACTGGAGCCCCCGGAGACTGAAGCAGGTAGAATTGGCGGGTCTCGACATGGTTGCCTGCCACCGTGAGGGCGATGGGGTGGGTACACTGGGAGACCCGGGCCATCCGACGGTCATCCAGCGCAAATGCCTCCCGCGGCTCCTCCAGCTCCATGGTCGGGACCTGGGCCCGTGCCGCGAACTCAGTGTCCATGAAGCAGGCGTCAGCCCCAGAGTCGATGAGGGCCCCCACCTCAAGGTGTCGATCAGCCCAGGCTAGGCTGACACTCACTCGCCGGACTGGTGGCGCAGACGCTCGGGAGTCGGAGAGGCGGCTCACTAGGCCCTCCCATGGTCCTAGCGAGCCTGGGCTTTTGGGTGGACGGGACAGTCACGGCGGAGGTGGCCCTTCTGGCCACATGACAGGCACAGCCCCGCCCGGAATCGAGCCTCCCGCTCAACCGGGCTGAGACGCGTGCGCCCCAGCTGCATCGGCTCCTCCCCTGTCGTCGCCGGGGCCGAGGATGAACCCTCCCGGCTTGGAGAGTCCGCTCGGGAAACCCCGGGGGGCCTCTCCCAGGCTCTGGAGTGCTGGGGACTCGGGGCCCTCCTCCTGGGCGTCCGCTCCCGCCTCCGCTCCTCGAAACGTTCGTCGATGCGGAGGGCGAGAGCGACGAGTTCGTCAAAAGAGCTGGGCTCCTCCCGAGTTGCGAGCTGGTCCCGGACTGCCTCGCTAAGCCCTGCCCTGAAGGTGACCCGCAGGGCCGGGTCATTCCACCCACTCTCTGCCGCCGCCAGCCGAAACTCCACCGCATAATCCGCTACCCGGCCATTCCCCTGCCGAATGCCGGTCAGTTGAGCTCCGGGTTCTGGGCCCCGGGCCGGGTGGTGGAACAGCCATTGAAGCTCTGCCACGAACTCCTTGTATGAGTGCCGGAACCCAACTCCCCTTGTCCAAGACGCGGCCGCCCACTGCGCCGCCCGGCCGGTGAGCAGGTTCGTGATGTATGCGATCCGGGCGGCATCCGACCCGAACCGGCTAGGTTGGTGGGTGAAGACGAGTTCGCACTGCATCAGGAAGATGCCGCATCTCTCGAAGTCCCCCCCGAACGGTTGCGGGCTGGCCAGGCATGGCTCAGAAGAGGCCGGGGGTGGCCCAGGCGTCGACGCCGGCGCGGGTTGCTCCCGTGGGGGAGCGGGGCGGGCCTCCGTCAGCCCCCGAAGCTGTGACATTAATTCCGCGTGCTGGGCCGCCGACGCCGCCTGGAGTCGCGCCATGCTCTCCACTGACGTGCTGAGGCCCTGGACCTGGTCCTGGAGGGTCTTTATGGTGGTCGCGGCTGCCTCCAGCTGGTGAGAGTGACCGTCAGTCAGATGATACTGCCGCTCCAGTGCGGTCCGGATCCTCGGGTCTATGTCGGCTGGGGCCTCCATTGGTGAGTGCGTACTGTTACGGGTTTTCTCCGACCCCAAGTGCACGACAAAGTCAGTGTCTAGTTTAGCCAGTGAGCTGGCGTTGTTTATTATATAAACACAGGTAATCACAGTCCAAACCAAAGAACGAAAAACTACTGTTCCAAAACTAACAGCGACAGGAAAATAAAGTCCAACACAAATGTTCCCGGCCACACCTGCCTCCTTAAATGGCAGTGTGGCTTACTCACGAGTCTCCTCCAAACCGGAAGTAAAGTCCAACACAAATGTTCCCGGCCACACCTGCCTCCTTAAATGGCAGTGTGGCTTACTCACGAGTCTCCTCCAACACATGCAGCGTTACCTCCAAGAACGCACTCACGTCGAACTCTGTCCGCTCGCTGCTCTTATTCTCGGCAGCCGCTCTAACGAGCTCCAGCTGCGAGGAGCGCCGATTGTCTTCAGGTGTGCGCCGGCACGCGCCCTGCTCGTCCCCGTCGCCTGGCGCGCAGCTCCCTGGCCGCGCGCGCCGAAGTCTCGGGCGCCTCCGCGCGCCCGGGCTGCGAGCAGGCTGGTGGGTCCCTAACAGGTCTATTTGAAAAATTTAAAAAGCTATAAAATACAGAAGACCCTTGTGAAGATAGATAATAAGGCCATATATGTGTTAGAGGTATATTGGTTTATGATACTATACATACAAAAAAAAGTAAAAGTAAAAGTAAAAAGATGTATTTTTCTTAAGAAAAATGATTTTAAAAGTTAATCTTTATTACCTTACACATCGATATGAACACTTTTTACTTTTTTAATTACTATAAAATAGCTCAAAGTTGTAGGAGTATCTGTGCGAAGTTTGGCTTTGATTGAGTGAAGTTAAGTATTTTTAATAATTATTTAGTTCAGAAAAATGTCGAGAACTCATGTTAACTCCGCTCAAGCATGAAAGTTCCCACAGTCCTCGGTGGTCCCTGAACGGGGCTCGTTTCACTGCAGCATGGTGCTCCGTGGCCTTAGCTTTCAGTAGAGAGCAGGAAGGCCTGGAATATTCATATTTCAGCCATAAGTAAGTACATTTTCATATTTTTTGCTGGACACAAATTACATTCTTGTGCATATCTTTGTGATGCTTTGTGTGAGAGTGGAATGGTTGGTATTGACTCTGTAGGCTCTAAGGATTCTAAAACCATTGAGTTGAGCCTTCTAGCTAGTCCTAACTTTTTTAATCAGCATTTTTTCAAAACTCGGGGTCCATACTTAGTCGTTTTTTAAGTCATGCTTATGGTTTATGTTTATAACTATTGTGTAATAGTGTTATAAACATGACACAATTAACTTATACTGACTTGTGAGGCAGGGATTTGACATTTATTTGGTTTTTATTTTTATTGATTTGATTTTTTTGGGATTTTTTTTTTATATGCTCAGTCCCAGAGGCTGAACCCAATGCTCCAAGATCGGTGCTGACGGGGCCTATATGGTTAAAACATAGTGCATGCAGGTCTTTCCGTCCTTCTTTCCTTCCTTCCTTTTTCCCTCATATCCGTCCTCTTATGTCCCACCTGTCTCCTTTTCTCCTTATCTACTCTCACTCAGCTTCTCTTGGGTTTTCCAATTCCCTCTCCTGTCTATTAACGCCGTAAACTGCCGTCTCATCCCACCCCACCCCCCCACTAAATCTGATAAATCTTCCTTCTCAGCAAGTGACTCTGCTTCTGTCTGGAGAGGGCTAAAACAGATCACCAACTACAAGCCCCAAACCCCCCACTCCATGAACGACCTCCGCCTGGCAGACGAGCTGAATGGGTTCTACTGTAGATTTGAAAGTGTTGAGTTGTAATAGTTATTTTAACTTGCACATGAATATAACGAATGTCTATGTTTAAATTACAATACTTATGAAGGATAATAATAATAATTAATATGGAATATTAATTAAGATTATGAAGATGTGTATTGTAGCATAGTAGAAAGACACTGGGTTTTATGTTACTGTGGTGAGAGGTTAACACGGCATGGCGTAAGAAGGGACTATTCTGTCGAAGCACAGGATGGCGGAAACACCGGAAGTAAGAAAGCTAGCAGGAAGTAGGACTGTTTACCTGAGTAGGACTCCGCCCCTGTGAAGGGTTTATCCATTAGCATGCTATGTTATTGTTATGTTATCTTGCATGCTGGGAAACTAACCAATGGAGAGGCCTTAAGGTCAGCGAATGAGAGTATTTAACAACTCGCGCGGACATTTGTAAGATGTGAAATGTTCCTTCTCATGAATCGCACAGACAGCTAACTGCTTACAGCATGACTGTAGGTGGCCTGTGGACTGCCTGAAGCGAGACACTCCATCATCATCCTTTTTATTAAATACTTTTTTATTATAAGTAATTGAATCATGGACTGCTCCTTCGCGAATCGCCACCTTAACGCGGTGAAGGAGTTTGAGTGGCTCAATGATCCTGGGAGCTATGTTGTCCGGGGCATCTGCCCCTGGTAGGGTCTCCCAAGGCAAACAGGTCTCGGGGGAGAGCCCAGACTAAGAGCGGTTCAAAAAACCTCGATGATAAGCAGCCCAAAGACTGTAGCTACCTCGCCCGGACCAGGGAAACCGGGGCACCCTCCCGGAGCCAGACCCGGGAGGCGAGCTCGTCGGCGAGCGTCTGGTGGCCGGGCTTTCGCCCATGGGGCCCGGTCGGGCTCAGCCCGAAGAAACATCATGGTGCAGCCACCCTGTGGACCCACCACCCGCAGGGACAGACATCGGGGTCGGGTGCTATGTAGACCGGGCGGCGGGCCGGGCAGGGGGCCTGGGCGAGCCGATCGCCGGCGACATAGACTAGCTCTAGGGACGTGGAACGTCACCTCGCTAGCGGGGAAGGAGCCGGAGCTGGTGAGGGAGGTGGAGCGGTACCAGCTAGATATAGTTGGGCTCACCTCCACGCACAGCGCTGGCTCTGGAACCAAACTCCTGGAGAAGGGTTGGACTTTGTTCTTTTCTGGAGTCGCCCAGGGTGTGAGGCGCCGGGCGGGAGTGGGGATACTCACGAGTCCCCGGCTGAGCGCCGCCGTGTTGGAGTTTTCCCCGGAGAACGAGAGGGTCGCCTCCCTGCGCCTACGGGTTGCGGGGAGTGAGGCTCTGACTGTTGTTTGTGCTTATGCACCGAACAGCATTTCGGAGTATCCGGCCTTCTTGGAGTTGGTGGGAGGGGTCCTGGAAAGGGCGCCGCCTGCCGACTCCATAGTTCTCCTGGGAGACTTCAACGCTCACGTGGGCGACGACAGAGAAACCTGGCGGGGAGTGATTGGGAGGAACGGCTTGCCTGATCTGAACCCGAGCGGTGTTTCGTTGTTGGACTTCTGTGCTAGCCACAGTTTGTCCATAACAAACACCATGTTTGAACATAAGGTGGCTCATAAGTGTACCTGGTACCAGAGCACCTTAGGCCGGAGATCAATGATCGACTTCGTAATCGTATCATCTGATCTGCGGCCGTATGTTTTGGACACTCGGGTGAAGAGAGGAGCAGAGCTGTCAACTGATCACCACCTGGTGGTGAGTTGGATCAGATGGCGGGGGAGTCGGCCAGAAAGACCTGGCAAGCCCAAACGTGTAGTGAGGGTGAACTGGGAACGTCTGGCGGAGGATCCTGTCCGGGAGGTCTTCAACTCCCACCTCCGGAAGGACTTCTCACACATCCCGAGGGAGGTTGGGGACATGGAATCCGAGTGGATCATGTTCAAAGCCTCTATTGTGGACGCGGCCGCTAGGAGCTGTGGTCGGAAGGTCATCGGTGCCTGTCGTGGCGGCAACCCGAGAACCCGGTGGTGGACACCGGGGGTGAGGGAAGCCGTCAAGCTGAAGAAGGAGGCCTTTCGGGCTTGGTTGGCCCAGGGGTCTCCTGAAGCAGCTGACAGGTACAGACAGGCCAGAAGGACTGCAGCTGCGGTGGTCACGGATGCTAAAACTCGGGCATGGGAGGAGTTCGGGGAGGCCATGGAGAAGGACTTTCGGTTGGCCTCAAGGAGGCTCTGGCAAACCATCCGACGACTCAGGAAGGGAAAGCAGGGCCTTCCCCAGGCTGTTATCAGCGGGGGAGGGTTGCTGCTGACCCAGACAGAGGATATCGTCGGGCGGTGGAAGGAGCACTTTGAGGAACTCCTAAACCCGGTCAACATGTCCCCTGAACAGGGGGCAGCGCCTGAAGACTTGGGGTTGGATGAACCCATATCCCTGGCAGAGGCCACTAAGGTAGTCAAAAAGCTCCTTGGTGGCAAGGCGCCGGGGGTGGATGAAATCCGCCCTGAGATGCTGAAGGCGCTGGACTTTGTTGGGCTGTCTTGGCTGACACGCCTCTTCAATGTCGCATGGGGGTCGGGCACAGTGCCCATGGACTGGCAGACCGGGGTGGTGGTTCCCATCTTCAAGAAGGGGGACCGGAGAGTGTGCTCGAATTATCGGGGTATCACACTACTCAGCCTCCCGGGAAAAGCTTATGCCAGGGTGCTGGAACGGAGGCTCCGACCGTTTGTCGAACCTCGGATTCAAGAAGAACAGTGCGGGTTTCGTCCTGGTCGTGGAACAGTGGACCAGCTCTTTACCCTTGCAAGGATACTGGAGGGGTCCTGGGAGTTTGCCCAACCAGTCTACATGTGCTTTGTGGACTTGGAGAAGGCTTTCGACCGGGTCCCTCGGGGCTTTTTGTGGGGGGTGCTGCGGGAGTATGGTGTGCCGGACCCGTTGCAACGGGCCATCCGGTCTCTGTACGCCTGCAGTAGGAGCTGTGTTCGTATCCTCGGCAGTAAGTCAGATACGTTCCCGGTGGGTGTTGGCCTCCGCCAGGGCTGCCCTTTATCACCGGTCCTGTTCGTGACTTTCATGGACAGGATATCTAGGCGCAGCCGTGGGGCGGAGAATGTCAGGTTCGGGGATCTCAGGATAGCCTCTCTGCTGTTTGCAGATGATGTGGTCCTGTTTGCCTCCTCGGACCATGACCTCCAGCATTCACTGGGGCGTTTTGCAGCCGAGTGTGAAGCGGCGGGGATGAGAGTCAGCACCACGAAATCTGAGGCCATGGTGCTCTGCCGGAAACCGGTGGATTGCTCCCTCCGGGTGGGGACAGAGTGCCTACCACAAGCGAAGGAGTTCAAGTATCTCGGGGTCTTGTTCACGAGTGAGGGTAAAATGGAGCGGGAGATCGACAGGCGTATCGGTGCGGCTGCAGCAGTAAAACAGGCGTTGCACCGGGCCGTCTTGGTGAAGAAGGAGCTGAGCCGAAAGGCAAAGCTCTCAATTTACTGGTCGGTCTACGTCCCAACCCTCACCTATGGTCACGAGCTTTGGATCGTGTCCGAAAGAACGAGGTCGCGGATACAAGCGGCCGAAATGAGTTTCCTCCGTAGAGTGGCCGGGCTCAGCCTTAGAGATAGGGTAAGGAGCTCGGACATCAGGAGGGAGCTTGAAGTCGAGCCGCTACTCCTTCGTGTCGAAAGGAGTCAGCTGAGGTGGTTCGGGCATCTAATTAGGATGCCTCCAGGACGCCTCCCTTTAGAGGTTTTCCAGGCACGTCCATCTGGTAGGAGGCCCCGGGGAAGACCCAGGACACGCTGGAGGGATTATATCTCCCAGCTGGCCTGGGAACGCCTCGGGATCCCCCAGAATGAGCTGGTAGATGTTGCGGGTGAGAGAGAAGTCTGGGTCAGCCTGCTTGACCTGCTGCCTCCGCGACCCGACCCCGGATAAGCGGTGGAAAATGGATGGATGGATGGATGAATCATGGACTCTCTCTTCACGCGATCACCCGAGGTTTGAACTTAACAAAAGACAATGGAATAGTGCTGATGCCATCCCCCACAGCCCCATCAACCAGCCACAGACCACCAGCCCCCCCCCCCCCTCCCCCTCCCCCAGCCCATCAGGGACTCATGCCTCTGTATACCATAATTCACAGCGCCCCTACCCTCTCCACAGTGACGACCCTCGTTATTCAGGAGAGAGACGTTAACAGGCTTTTTAAAAAGCAGAACCCCCGCAAAGCAGCCGGCCCGGACTCTGTCTCCCCCTCCACCCTGAAGCATTGTGCTGATCAGCTGTCCCCGGTGTTTACAGACATCTTCAACACCTCCCAGGAGACATGCCATGTACCAGCCTGCTTCAAGGCCTCCACCATCATCCCCAAAAAACCTAGGATCACAGGACTCAATGACTACAGGCCCGTCGCCCTGACCTCTGTGGTCATGAAGTCCTTTGAGCGCCTGGTCCTGTCCCACCTCAAAACCCTCACCGACCCACTCCTGGATCCCCTGCAGTTCGCCTACAGAGCCAACAGGTCTGTGGACGATGCAGTCAACATGGCCCTCCACTCCATTCTCCAGCACCTGGACACCCCAGGAACCTACGCCAGGATCCTGTTTGTGGACTTCAGCTCTGCCTTCAACACCATCATCCCGTCTCTGCTGCAGGACAAGCTCTCCCAGCTGCACGTGCCCGACTCCACCTGCAAGTGGATCACAGACTTCCTGTCTGACAGGAAGCAGCACGTGAGGCTGGGGAAACACGTCTCAGCCTCTCGGTCCATCAGCACCGGTTCCCCCCAAGGCTGCGTTCTTTCCCCTCTGCTCTTCTCCCTGTACACCAACAGCTGCACCTCCAGTCACCAGTCCGTCAAGCTCCTGAAGTTTGCGGATGACACCACCCTCATTGGACTCATCTCTGGTGGGGACGAGTCCGCCTACAGGTGAGAGACTGACCACCTGGTGACTTGGTGCAGCCAAAACAACCTGGAGCTCAACGCTCTGAAGACAGTGGAGATGGTTGTGGACTTCAGAAAGATCTCAGCCCCACCAGCCCCTCTCACCCTGTGTGACTCCCCCGTCAAAGCTGTGGAGTCCTTCTGCTTCCTGGGCTCCATCATTACCCAGGACCTCAAGTGGGAGCTAAACATCAGCTCCATCTCCAAGAAGGCGCAGCAGAGGATGTTCTTCCTGAGGCAGCTGAGGAAATTCAACCTGCCAAAGACAATGATGGTGCACTTCTACACTGCCATCATCGAGTCCATCCTCTGTTCCTCCATCACCGTCTGGTACGCTGCAGCCACTGCCAAGGACAAGGCCAGGCTGCAGCGCATCATTCGCTCTGCCTAGAGGGTAGGGATGTCAACGAATATTCTATATTCGAATATATATTCGAATAGTTGTTAAAAAACGAATTTCGAATGTGAAAATGAATATTCGAATGTTAAAAAAAAAAACAGCGGCAACAGCGGCGCGACTGTCTGCTTTGCGGGTGTTTCAATCACTGAATGAAGCCATATTTGGGACAAAAATCGCGACCTTAAATTGCTTGCAAAAAACTCTTGATCAGCACTCAGCATTTGTTTATTGTTGTCATTTAAACCGCTATGCGCAGAGAGCGCGACGGTGCGGGAGAGAGAGAGAGAGAGAGAGAAAGAAAGAGTGCGTGTGTGCGAGCGAGAGGTCTGCGGTCTTGGCCATTAGTTCATTTAATTATTTTTGTGTAGATAATATGTTGTTAAATATGTTTAAACTTAAATAAATTACCTATACAAGTAGTTATGTCTCGTTGTATTAATTTGTCCTGTTATTGACGTGCCTAATGCGCAACTTCGAATATGTTCGAATATATGTGTTTTTTTAAAGGGAATATCATTTTTGTGCAATTTTGACAGCCCTACGAGAGGGTGATTGGCTGCAATCTGCCGTCCCTCCAGGACTTGTTTGCTTCAAGGACCCTGAAGGAGAGGAAGATTGTAGCTGATCCCTCTCACCCTGGACACAAACTGTTGGTGTCCCTCCCCTCTGCCAGGAGGCTGCGGTCCATCAGGACCAAGACCTCACGCCACAAAAACAGTTTCTTCCCGTCTGCAGTCGGGCTCATCAACAGAGCCCGGGTCCCCCTAACAGAGCCCGGGTCCCCCACTGACTCTAATGACTCTGTCACCCCCAGACAATTCCCACTGGACACTCCCCTGCACACACCCTTATATTTAAATACACTCGACACTTTAACACAACACTTACATACCATGCACATTCTATGCACTTTATCTTATTTTTATATTCTACTGTTCAATTGTAAACATTCATTCATCCATTCATTCATTCTCATTTATTGCAATGTGTTTATTGTTAAATGTATGCACCTTCTGCCAGGACAAATTCCTTGAATGTGAAAACAAACATGGCAATAAATGGTTCTGATTCTGATTCTCCTTTTGCTACTCATCATAACCCTAAAATATAAGCTGTTGCAAAAGGAAAGTGCTTCTTATTATAAATGGTTCTAAATCGTACATGGCTTCCCTCTATAAGACATGCCGTTGGACTTGCCCCTGTGCCTTCTACAGGAAACCCCTTAGGTTTGCACTTGACACACTTGGCAGCCTTCCAACCGCATGTGTCCTTCACTCAAGAGGTCCAGCACTGTCTGTCTGTGTAGCAGATGCTCCCCGTTGAAGGTGGCGTAGACCCGAGCGCCATAGCGGGTTCTCCTCCTGGCTCGTCCTCCTGGCTCGTCCTCCTTCCTATGGGGAGCACTGGTGGCTGATGATGACAGTAACATATATCCATGAAACTAAATGACATCATGTCCCATTCTTTTCATTGAGGAGTTGCAGTGCTCAGAAACCATCTTCAGTCCTGAGGGCAGTGAGTGACAAACAAAGTATTGTGTGGAGACAGCATGCGAGGTGTCTGTGATTTGCATTGAACGCCACTTAAACACAAGTATGTTTGGGTGTACGTTCTTTGGAGTGGATGTAAACACTGATCCTGGTTTCTTTGGCACTCCTGAGTCTAGATTCCGTGTGCATCATTGTATCGGCTCTGTCCGTCAGTCTGTTTCTACTGGGTCTCATTTGAGTTTAGCTGAAGGCTCAGTCCGGGGCGCTTCAAGCTTTCCTGTAATGTTTCCTCTCCTTGTTTTTTCCCTTCGGGCTAGTGGGCAACGCTCTCTGTGTGTCGTTGAAGAGCTAATGGTACTAAAATGTACTTTCAGTGTAGAAATAGTGATTCTGGGCCTTTTAGGACTCCTGAGGGAAAAAAACAGCAGATGTTGTGTTATTATTGTGGAGTTGTGCCGTTATGTGAGGGAGTTAGCTCTTGCTGCATTGCACACAATGCCAACTTTTTAATTTGAGTGCATCAAGTGGCTACTTGTATTGGACTTCTGCCACTGCCTTCCTTCAGCACTGTAAAGAGAGCCCACGCACACTCATGCCATCTTGCTGTGTATGTAAGCCCCCTCTGCCCTGAGGACGCTGGCCACAAGTACACGAGTACATCTCGGTGAGTCGAACTGCATTCATTAAACTCTGCATTTGCTTGGTTTCTGGCTTTGGGGAGGAAGTGGAGCCTTTGTTCTCTTTGCTAAGTGATATGTGAGACTTAAGCATGTATTATTGACCTAATAAGACTGTACATAAGACGTAGACTTATGGTGTGTTCACACCGAACGCAGCACTTCAAAATGCATGTCAAATATGTGAATGGAAACATGGCTGGTGAAATCAGGGCCCCAATAGATAACTTGACCACTAAACACTGTTCTTACAGGCTCAACTTAAACATAAATGGTGAATTGGTGTTCCATCAGTGATGTCACCACTTACCCTTCTACTTACTGCTTTATCAGCCAAACCAGGCTAGATTATTATCATATTCACATAAGACCTAAATGTTACCTGGCACACATGGACAATAATCATTCATCTCTTGCAAAATGTTTCTAATTGCTCAGCTGCGTGTAAAGTTTCCTTTTTGAAAGGGAAAAAATAATAATAATACATAAAACACAACAGCTGCTAATTAGGGAACTGATGAGACCAGTTCAATCATCACACGTTTGTCAACATAATTATCTTGGAGTTGCATGAACAGGTATGCTATTCACTGTGTTGTTCCTATCATAATTTGTGCCCACATTACAATTAATGCAGAGAAAGCGCCACATGTTACTCTGAAGTGGAAACTGCATCGTTAGCTTGAAGTTTCTATCTAATATTAGTGTCGCCTCGTCAAAATAATGTCCCTCATGCTGTGTGTCAAAGTGGAGGGACATCAAAGAGACTTACAACATTATACTCATCCTCTCTTTGTCTACCCTCTTGTTCTATGTGCCTCTCAGACCCTCCAACAGAACAAGTAACTCATCCAAATGTATCAGAACCCTACAGGGGTTCATTAGGCTGCTGCCGAGTGAGGAAGCCAGGCAGAAAAGAGAGATCAAGATGACAGACGAGCAGGAAGAGCAAGAGGGCTATCTGTCTGTCGTGATATCCAACAACAGAAAAGTGAAGAAAAGAAGATAATTCCAGGATTTGATCGATGTGATCCATTGGATCGAAACGCCAATACTGACCTAATATTGCCTCTTTTAAGATAAGATAAGATAAGATCAGCTTCCAGTGGCCACTTCATATGAAGAACTCACCTGAAGGTCTTGCGTAACGACACTTCAACCGAGCCTTGTTCTTTCCGACAATGCAAAGAAACTCATTCATGAAACTAGAATAGGGCGACTGTGGCTCAGTGGATAGCAGGTCCGACTTACAATTAGATGGTGGTTCGATTCCCGCTTCACCGCTAGTCCATGTTGTTGTGTCCTTGAGCAAGACACTTAACCCTAATTGCTCACCGTTGCTGTGTCTATGGTCTACTGTACAGCATGTAAGTCTCTTTGGATAAAAGCGTCAGCTAAATGAAATGTAATACAACCCACATCAATTGGCTCACCTCCCCCTTCTAGATGGAAAGTGTATCAGACGTGTTTTTCACGGGCCTGTCCACGACTGATGCATTCCTTCAATCTACGCAGAAAACCACAACTTGGAGTCTATTTATTCGAGTTTATGCCGAATAAAATGACAAATAAAATAAAATTGTGGCTCTGAAGGCGGAGATTCAGTCGGCAGCGTGGTAGTTCTGTTCACCAAACACCCCATCCTAAACACTCACAAGACCAAATGTCTAGTAATCGGCAGAAATAGTCCAACACATGCCGTTTCAGGAACTTGCTGAGCTTTTTAACCTTTTCTCGATTTTACATACTTTCTTACATTCACCTTTTTAAAGCACTTGCATATGAGATACATACCCATGTGTTTGCAGAATAATCTAAGCTCTCTATATAATGAGGCACTATGGTCCTAAGCACAAGTGTAAAGAGATAATATGGCCCTAAAGCTGAAAAATGTAAGCTACTTTTTTTTTAATTCTTCAAATCTCTTGTGAAACCTTTACTCATGTGGAAGAACTGTTTTGGTGCTTGCAATTGGTTTACCAAAGGTCTTATGTTCACAAAAGCATTTATGAATAAAAGGGTAGATACATGTAAATAAAAGTCGTTTTTTGAGTAGAAGTGTTGTTTGTCAACAGTTTTCAGAACAACAACAAATATAAAAGTATATAAAAACAAATTGTTTACAATGTTTACACAATGTGCATGTTTCAGATTCAGTTTTTCAAGAACAGTTTTCAGAACAAGAACAAACGATGAACTCTGTATATACTATGCACTCTTTACAAGCGCATGGTCGCGTGAGCGTCGCGCAGAGTAAAACTGAACAGCTGATCTGCCGTCTCTGTGGCTCATGTTTTCTTGCAGTGTAAAAAGAAACAGCAGAAAAACACTGGTTTTTAGGTGGGTAGGTGTGTTGTCTATCCTCCTGTGTGTATGAGATATGATCTCAGACAACGGGGGACGAAAGTGAAGAGTCTGGAGCCTCCAACATTTGAACCGAATTTCTCTTCTGAATAGAAACATTGCGTAAACATCACATTCCGCTTCGAAGCAGGCGCAGACCTAGAAGGGTTAAAGAAATGAAACCAATGGGCTGGGGCTGTAGTGGGGAAGACAGGGTGGGGGAGTACGACAGTGTTGAGAAATAGACAAATACATTGTTGGCTTTACTGTTTTGTGTTTGTAAACAGTAAAAAAAAAAGCGCGTGGCGCTGCAGTCGAGAGTGGGGACCGTTTTTACGGAGCCCCTCCTCGGCGGTGCATTGAAGACTTGGAGGAACCGATCTGTCACTATTGTTTTATGGTGACTCGATGAATGAATTTACAAGCAATCTCTGCAGCAGTGCATACTGATGATCTAACTTGTCTCATTAATGAAGGATGTCGCAGCTCTATAAAGTGTACATACATAAAACTCTGATCACCTCAGAGGTCTGCTCTGCAGGGGAGATCGTCATCCATCTTTTGTCCTCGCGGGTGTGGCTACTTTAGCGATTGTCCTCGGGTTGAACTCTCCGTAGCGCCGGGATGTTTTTTTCTGGATGAACTTTTGCCCGCTGTCTGTTATCCCAGTGGACCACACTCGCTCTGAAACCAAAAAGAAATGGACGTACAGTACTCTCATAAAGGGTAGGGATGTTTTTCAGATGTATTTTTTGCCCTTTTGTCGATTGCTACCGTTCAAGGTTGTCTCCACCCCTGAGAATTTCTCCTTCACCGACCTTTTTGTCGCTTGAAATAATTGTATTCTGTCCTTTCCTTCCTCAACTTTGCTATTTACTGTTGGCGTGCTCGAGCAAATTTTTATTCAATTAATAGCCCTTTCCTAAACATCTACACTGTCACATTACTCATTGTGGGGGAGGGGCGTGGTTAGCGCACCTGCAGCAGGGAGAGAGAGAGGCGCGCTCGTCAGAAACAGCTGCTCTCGTTAGTGGGAGCGGCTGGAGCTGATGAGCGCGGGGATGAAGTGCGGCATAAAAGGCCGCACAGTGAGAGGCACGGGGGGTAGTCGGTACTGGTGTCGGTTGCACGGGAGAGCACGACTGTCAGGATGGAGAACCATGTACGGGAAATAAAGACCGTTGTGAACACTCAGGCCGTGTCTGTCATGTGTGAAAGAGCCGAGAATCCCCGGGGTAAGGAGAACCCTTGCTACAGTGGCGCCCAACGGGGCTTACCGAGGGGGATGGAGCGGCAGAGACAACAGGCAGAGGAGCCCGCGCAGACGGAGATGGCGCTGGGACAGCTGATGTGCGGCATCGCGGCGTGGCAGCGGGAGAGTGCGGCGCAGGCCCGGACGCTCCTGGGGGAGCTCCGGGAGAGAGCAGAGCTGTCCCCGACGGGCTCGGCAGCCGGGGAGAGGGGTTCGGCCGGGATGACACCGGAGGAGCACCGGCGGCAGTTCCGGAAGGACCGGCTGGGGCCAGGCGACATGCCGTACGCGTTCGCCCAGCGGCTGCGGACGGCAGCGGGCGGGTGGCTGCAACCGGGGGGCGTAGGCGGAGTCCGGGAGGTGCTGGAGCGGGTGACAGTCGAGCAGTTCCTGGGGGGACTGCCGGCCCGGATGGCCGCCTGGGTCCGGGACCGGGACCCGGCATCGCTAGAGGACGCCATCACGCTAGCGGAGGACCACCTGGCCGGGAACCCGGCCGAGGACCGGAGCAGCGGCCCGGCGGAGGACCTGGCCCGGCTGATCCCGGCGGACAGGTCGGACCCGGTCCCGGCGCGCCGGAGGGAGCCAGTCCCGGCGGACACAGGGGTCCCGCAGGAACCGGGCCCTGTGGCCCGGGAGGAGCCGGTCCCGCCGGTCAAGGGGGCCGGAGCAGAACAGCGACCGGTGCGGCGGAGGCCACGGCGGACGGCAACGGGAGACGCGAACCGGGGGCCGCCGGAGCTGACGACAGCCCTGGGGGATAACGGCCCCGGCCGTCCGGAACCCCGGTGGGCCTCGTGGACCAGCGAGCCGAGGTGCTGGACGTGCGGCCGGCTCGGCCATGAGCGGAAGGACTGTGACCTCATGGAGGTAGACTTCGCGAGCCGGGTCGGGCGAACCGGAGCAGGAACCGGCCGGGACATCGCGGCCCCATCACCGGGGCCGGGGACCGCGAGGCGGTCGGGACGGGCCCGGAGGGCGAGAAGAAGACGGCGGCGCAGGGACCGGCCGGGGCCGGAGAGGCCATGGATTCGGCCGGTCAACCTGGTGGGGCGGCCGGAGGAGACGGAGCAGACTGAGTGGCGGAACGGCTGGAGCAGTGCGGACGACGGACGGAACGTCGTCCAGGAGAAGCTGCGCCAGGAAGTGGAAAAGCTGCGGGGGCAGCTGCGGGACGCCTTCGGGGTCAGGCTCCGGGACAGGGAGACGATCGCCCGGCTGGAGAAGAGACTCCAGGCCGAGCGGGAGGCTCGGGGCCGGGTCGAGGCCCAGCTGATTAGGGAGCGCGCAGAGCGCAGCTCCACACGGGGGTTGGTGGTTCCCTAAACTTCTCTCTCTTGTGTTGCAGGTTGCCGCGTCGGACGGAGGGTGAGAGCCGGTTTAGTCCCGGGAGGGGGCCGGCGAAGGTCGCGAGGGACCTGCCTCCCGGGGCGCTCGATCGCCCTCTGTTCGGGCCATGTCCCGCGCCCGGACCCCCACGGATGGAGGGTGCCAACGCGCGGACCACCCGTTGGCATCTGGCTGAGAAGCACGTTGATTCCATGGTGGTCCATAGGTCGGGGGTGCAGATGGTCGGGGCTGATTCCCGCTCCCGCTCCCAGTGGGAGGGAGGGGGGGGGGAGTTGGTTAGACCGGTGGCTCCCCGGCCTAAGTCGGGCGGTGGGGGTATGTGGGGGAGGGGCGTGGTTAGCGCACCTGCAGCAGGGAGAGAGAGAGGCGCGCTCGTCAGAAACAGCTGCTCTCGTTAGTGGGAGCGGCTGGAGCTGATGAGCGCGGGGATGAAGTGCGGCATAAAAGGCCGCACAGTGAGAGGCACGGGGGGAGTCGGTACTGGTGTCGGTTGCACGGGAGAGCACGACTGTCAGGATGGAGAACCATGTACGGGAAATAAAGACCGTTGTGAACACTCAGGCCGTGTCTGTCATGTGTGAAAGAGCCGAGAATCCCCGGGGTAAGCAGAACCCTTGCTACACTCATCTTTTTCGTGAAACCAGGAGATTCATTGACAAAATACTTCATGCTTCTGGAGCCGATCGGATCTCAGAGTGCCAGTCATTTGTTGGTGTGAAAGAGTAATTCACAAAGCTTTTTAGTGACATTTAAGGAAGTTTGAGGACTGACCGCCATGTTGCAGACCTTGCTATAACCAAGGCATGCCCATACACACACATTTTACTGCATTAAAAGACAATACAAATTATTTTTGTAAAGTGTATTTACATTATTCCCACAGCATACCACAGCTTCAATATCTATATATGTAAAAGTAGCTTAAGAGCCTGAAGGATTTGGTTCCCCTGGACACCGGGCCACGTTTCCAGGTGTCCACCAGCTTGGACAGCAGGGCCACAGCTCACCTCCACATGTGCACATGACTCAACTTTTTTCTTTTTCTTTTATGAAAAACAGAACAATCCCTGTGAATAGCAGGCTGACAAACAGATATCACAGGGGAAACATAACTAAAGGACATATTTGGATGTTGGGGGCTTTTTTTAAGTGCATTGGGCTGCTTTGGTACATGGTTCAAAGTGGACAGTATTGGTGCTTATTGGAGGCAGAATCACCTTTTCCTTCGTACATAAGAAGACAAAAAACAAAACACACAAAGTTGGGATTCAAACTGTTTGTGTTGGCTGATTCCAAGAACGGCGTCCCAGTGGATTTTTCAGCACCGGTACAGTAACATCCCCTCCAAAATTGGCCTGTCCTTTGATGTGCTGATGTACCTTGTCCACCTAGGTTATCTTGGCACAAGGTACCACATTTACAGATACTTTTTATTCTCGCCCCAAACTATTCAGGGCACCAGAACACCTTCAGAAACAAATTGTAAAGAGATGATCCAACCTATATTGGTATTTACTGCTATTGCACTTCTGGTTGGATGCTAAACTGCATTTCGTTGCTCTGTACTTGTACATGTGTAATGACAATAAAGTTGAATCTAATCTAATCTAATCTATGGATCCGAGAGGGCTTGCTCTGGTCAAAGGTATCAGACACAATACAACAATATTTTAAGATAAGATAAGATAATCCTTTATTAGTCCCGCAGTGGGGAAATTACAGGATTACAGCAGCATTGCTCAGAACGTAAAGATAAGAGAAATCAAGTAATATAAATAAACAGTAATAAACATAATAAAATAAACAGTAAAGAAGAAATTGAATGTACAGTAGAATATTGAATATACAAATTACAAAATATTACAAAATATTGCACCAGGATGGATTAAAGTGACCAGAGTGATAGAAAAAGTGTCCAAGTATTGAGAGTCCAGAATGTTTGTGGGCTACTGGGAGGTCAGCTTGTTGTGCAGCCTGACAGCAGCAGGGAGGAAGGACTTGTGGTACCTCTCCTTCACACACCGGGGGTGAATCAGCCGGTGGCTGAAGGAGCTGTGCAGAGCTGCCAGGGTGTCCTGCATGGGGTGGGAGGCGTGGTTCATCAGGGATGAGAGCTTGGCCATCATCCTCCTGTCTCCCACCACCTCCACAGTATCCAGAGGACACCCCAGTACGCTGCTGGCCTTCTTTATCAGTTTGTCCAGTCTCCTCCTGTCAGCTGCCGTGATGCTGCTGCACCAGAAGACCACTCCATAGAAGATGGCTGATGCCACCACAGAGTCAAAGAAGGTCTTCAGGAGTGCTCCCTGCACCCCAAAAGACCTCTTAGTCTCCTCAGCAGATAGAGTCTGCTCTGTCCCTTTTTATAAAGTGCATGTGCGTGGTCGGACCAGTCCAGTTTATTGTTCAAGTGAACACCCAGGTACTTGTAAGACGTCACCATCTCAATGTCCAGTCCCTGGATGCTCAATGGTAGCGGAGGAGAGCGTTTGCCCCGGCGGAAGTCCACCACCAGCTCTTTGGTTTTACTGGAGTTTATCTGGAGGCGGTTCCGCTGGCTCCATCCTAAAAAGTCCTGGTTCAGTTCCCTGTACTCCCTGTCATAATCGCACAGCCCAGCTTATGCAATAATACTCTGCACAATATCAAGGCATGTGCTGGTACAGAAGCCTGTTTTACCATTTTCTGGACAATCACACTACAAACAGTTTGATTATTTACAAATTACTTTCCACATACCTCCTCTTCCCTCTTAATTGCTGGTCGCCATGCAGCAGCCCGAAAGCCACCAGGTTGCAGGTGTGAACGCTGCCATAGACAGTCCGTCAAGCACCTGAAGTTTGCGGATGACACCACCCTCATTGGACTCATCTCTGGTGGGTACGAGTCCGCCTACAGGTGGGAGACTGACCACCTGGTGACTTGGTGCAGCCAAAACAACCTGGAGCTCAACACTCTGAAGACAGTGGAGATGGTTGTGGACTTCAGAAAGATCTCAGCCCCACCAGCCCCTCTCACCCTGTGTGACTCCCCCGTCAAAGCTGTGGAGTCCTTCCGCTTCCTGGGCTCCATCATTACCCAGGACCTCAAGTGGGAGCTAAACATCAGCTCCATCTCCAAGAAGGCGCAGCAGAGGATGTTCTTCCTGAGGCAGCTGAGGAAATTCAACCTGAGAGGGTGATTGGCTGCAATCTGCCGTCCCTCCAGGACTTGTTTGCTTCAAGGACCCTGAAGCGGGCGAGGAAGATTGTAGCTGATCCCTCTCACCCTGGACACAAACTGTTGGTGTCCCTCCCCTCTGGCAGGAGGCTGCGGTCCATCAGGACCAAGACCTCACGCCACAAAAACAGTTTCTTCCCGTCTGCAGTCGGGCTCATCAACAGAGCCCGGGTCCCCCACTGACTCTACTGACTCTGTCACCCCCAGACAATTCCCACCGGACACTCCCCTGCACATACCCTTCTATTTAAATACACTCAACACTTTAACTTTACACTTACATTCCATGCACTTTATCTTATTTTTATATTCTACGGTTTAATTGTAAATATCTATTCATTCATTCATTCCCATATATTGCACTTTGTTTACTGTTAAATGCTTATTGTTAAATGTTAAATGTTATGCACCTCCCGCCAGGACAAATTCCTTGACTGTGAAAACATACATGGCAATAAATGGTTCTGATTCAATTACATTACTTTTGTGAACCTAAGACTTTGGTAAACCCATTTCAAGCCCAAAAACAATTTGTCCACATAAGTAAAGGTGTGTTTTCTTAAGGGTTTTGAGGAATAAAAATAAAAAAAACTTCAGGGACAACTTTTGCATGGTTTGCACAACATTTTCTTCCATTTGTTCTTTACACTGCTGCGTATTTGTGAACTTCTTCTCCAGCTTGGATCTGAGTTGATGGCTGGAGGTTACGATGAAGATGGCAACAGTTCACTAACGTGTGGACCTTAAGGGACGGGATGTGTAAAAGGTCTACTCACGACCTTTGGAAGCTTTCATCCACATCTCACAGGAATTACAACCATATGCTGATAATTATCTTGTGATTATGAAGTGAAATTACATCCCTGAATCCATCTATATATGACCACTCGTAATGCACCAGCAACGGACTGGTGAAATATGGTGGTTATAATCACGAAAAGGTGACCAGATACACACAAGCATGCAGCAATACATAAATTCAAGCTATATTGCAACACATATTTGCAAAACAAAAAACATGAACATTAAATAAACATCTCAAAAGCAGAGGGATACACACACAATAAGTCATATGAACACACACACGCCAGCATGCAAACCATCCATAAGCACTTTAAACCAAAACACACACACAAACACACAAAAAGTGCCTCGGTCCCCTTTGCAAAATAAATCAAATGCTAATGAAAACACCCAGGGTCAGGATTCTGAGACTTGCACACACACACACACACACACACGTGCACACACCCTGGCGTTTCAATTACATTACACACTGATGGCTAATTGCTGGAGCGATGGTTTCTGTAATGACTTCTCAGTGAAAAGCTGAATTAACATGCGAACGACGTTCCAGCTTCCCTGACTGACCCACACACAAACACACATTATATTATTATTACACATTATATTAAACACACAAACTGACATGTTCCCCATAAAAAAAAGAAAAAAAACTTGCGACTTCACACACAACCGCAAACACCCAACACCATATACACACACACACACACACACACATTTTGTGTCGTCACAGTTCAGCTGCAGGGTTTCTGGGACGGAGCCAGCGAGGCTGCTAATGTAGCCGTCTTGGTTTATGGTTATTAAAATGCCTGGAAATGGCTGTAATGAAATAGTTGTGGATTAAAGTTTAGAGGGTAATGCGGGAAGGAAGCATGACCGCACTTTCATAATGGAACAAGGCCCAGAAGGCTCAGCAGATTATTGGTTTTTATTTGGAGTTCTAAATTAACAGCATGGTGGGTTTTTCCCACAATCGTTTTTATCCCGCTGATGTTTTGTAGCTTCGGTAATTACAGCGTAAGTTACGGAGTTAAGTGTTCTCCTGGTGAGAACCAGAACTATTTATGGGATGTTTTTTTGTTGTTTTCCACATATGTCGCTCTTTCCCCCGAAGAGATTGATAGATGAAGAACTCGGCAGCTCAGAGCTTCAATGCTTTGGTGTTCATCTTGTCCCGACTTGAAATAACGTTATAAAGTAAACGGACGTTCTGACCGAGGTCCAGCAGCCTGAGCCTGTGTTGCTTATTAAAAGTCACAAATGGCAAGCGATTGTTAAGTTCAAAAATCTTTGGCCGATTGTGCAAAGAGAAGTCCCGGATACAGAAAGTTATAATAAAAATGTATTTAATAAAAAGATGATGAACAGCATTTCAAATTGAATCACACTAATAACTACACAAAATATATCCCATGGGAGAGAGATCCAGTGCCCCCGCCCCCCTTCCTCTGGCTAGCCTCTCTTCCAGTCCATCGATTGGACAAGACCTCGTCCTCTTAGGTGTTTGTCAACTCAAACCCCCTCTCGCATAAACAACAGTACTCAGGACTTCAATCAACCCCCTCACAGGCACATTCCTGAGCACGTCCTCCTTATCTATCTGCTCCCATCTTCAGGCTGCGTAACTGTTTGTGGGCTCCTGATGTTTTCAGGATTCATTCCACAATCACTTAATACATTCCATAATTCTAATTGATACATTTGTGTAATACATACAGTGTCATTCATTTGATATTTGATAATCATAATCCATACAGAGTTATTTATTTGTCTTGACCCTCCAACGTAAAATCTCTAGCTCTCACTAGGAGCACTATAAAGCATTATTTTCTAACACGGTCTTTCCTCTAGTGTGGATGTACTGGATAGGAAGCTCTGACAGAGTAATGGTTTACATTTTGAGCTCAGAATGAACACAAAGGGCTAGTTGGTAATTAACCTGCCCAGGTTTATGAAGCAGACATCTGCAATCTGGTATTAAGTGTTACTATGTGTAATTTACTGCAGTTGCTCCCTATCTTGGGGTCAGAAATTCAGAAGGGGTCACAAGACAGCTCGACTCTTCCACTGATCAACTAAAAGCAGCCACATGCCAAGATATGCTGCAACGCAGTATTTTTCATATAGATTAATTGCATATAACCATTAAAAATGCAGTTGAGAGTGGCCATATTCTGGACTAACCCTGACCATATTTGGACGGTGTAGGAGTGATGTCGAGAATGTATACGGCTCTTGTCAATCACAGTAAGCCCCGCCCTGCTTTATGGTCTATTGGACTCTAAGTTTACCATAATTTACTAAATGAACATCATGTTGTATTGAAGAAGAATTGAAACTAGACTTGACATAAACTCATGTTTACAATGTTTACTGAGAGAATACATAAAGAGAGAAGTAGAGTCAATCCTTCACTGGTCAGAACCGGAGGTTGCCGTCTAGTTTTATCCAAACTAGACTTCTTAACATCGTCCACTCTTGAGGCAAACTCCAGTGTTCTAGACCTGCTGCTGTCTTTTGACCTGTAAATCATTAACACATCCCGGGACCATCTGAAGAAGTTAATAGTGCTGCGTACAAGCTCCCAGATCACGTCATCAGTCCAGTAGGACTGTCTCAGTGTGTCTCTGAGCTCATTACTATTTGATTCCTCCTATGACTGTTCCACTCCTTCAGGCAGAAAGTCAAACTGGTGCAAAGGTCCATTTGCAACAATGAGAGAACATCCAAGTGGAAAAAATTAACGCTCCAAGCGTTGCTGTAGCGTTCAAGATGATTTCTCTGACACGTGGCGGATCGTGGAGATGAATCTTTTTCTTCTTCTCTGCTCCTCATAATGAGTCATCTGCTGCCCATCAGCAGCAGCTCTCTCAGCACCGCCAGAGGGAAGGTGATGGAGCCCGGGGAATGTAAATGAGAAAAGCACACGGAATTCATTCAAGTTTCCTCTTCGCTGCACCTTGATATGACGGTCAGGTACAGCTGCGGTCTTTTGAAATACATCCAAAGAGGTATGGAGGCAGAGACCTGTCTGCTGGAGGCTGATGGCTCTCCAGCATCATATCAGACAACGTGCACCTGGAGAGCTGGAGCATGCCTCAGAGTATAATGATCAAAACTTTAGCTGTTTCTTTTTGTACCTGTAAATAAACCTGAACAACTTGTACCTGAACATAAACACACCTCAAGACCTGAAGTTGCATTAACCAATCAGCTAATTTGGTTTGCAACTCCGTCTCTCACTAAATTACTTTAAATTGAACTGCAGTGTTGTCTCCCCGGTTGTGGGTCGCTGTTTGAAACCGTTGTTAAAACAACAAAAGCTACAAAGTACTTGGTTAGGTTTAGTTAAAAAAAACATTTAGAAAAATATAAAGGATACAAAAATGCAACAACACTACATATTTGTGTTTAGGTGCAGTCTTTTGGGTAAATCCTCAGAGTTCATGGACCCATCCACAGCCGAGAGCCCTCGGACTCATTTGAAACTTCTAAAGTAAAAAAAAAAGAAATACTCTCGAAATGTGACAGTCTCCTCGAGACAGGACTATGTTGTCCCCTGCACACTGTTGTGATACAATAAGTGTGCGTGTTGGCTATATCTGGCATAGATATGGAGAAACAAGAGATAATTTACCTTGGGTGAATGTTTTTTTTGTTGAGATTACATTACATTTCACTGACACTTTTATCCAAAGAGACTTACATGCTATACAGTATACAGTAGACACAGCAACGGTGAGCAGTGAGGGTTAAGTGTCTTGCTCAAGGACACAACGACATGGACTAGCAGAGCCTGGGATCGAACCACCGACCCTTTGATTGAAAGACAGACCTGCTAACCACTGAGCCACAGTCGCCCCTGACAAGCTTTCAGCTCTATCACCAGGCCAGACCTCCCACTTAATTTTAAATGAATACTAAATGTATGGATCCAATTGGCATATGACATGACTGCAGGGTTATAATAAGTGACTCTCTAAATGTGCAGGGAGTGTCTGTTGAGTTCAGGGTTTTCTCTTCTCCCTGCAACACGCTGCTTAGCAGTCAGCTTATGCTTAGCCGCCCCGCTGGAGCCGACTAGAGGTGGAGTGTCAGCTGAATGTGGCAGAAGGGAGCGTTATTTGTTGGGTCCGGTGCACCCTCCTATAAAAATGACGGGGTTTCCCCCCTGACGTTACGCGGATGTTCCGGTCAGCTGGACTTCCGCCATGATTGGAGACTCTTTTGGGCTCCCCTTCTCCTCCTGCACTGGAGACTCGCTGGTAGATCGACGTTGGTGAGTTCCGCGTAACTCCTTTTGTATAGTTTTATGGTGCCCTGTTAATGACTAGTTTTGATTTTTTATATAGCTGACAGTCACGTCATTATCCGGTCCCGTAGCTCTTTCCGGAGTGGACGGGAATGTTTGCCTGATCGGTAGGTGACTTCCTCGTGCTTCCTTTGTTTTATCGACAGGTAACTAGTGTTATCTAACGGGGTGTTATTCTTGATTACAGGAGACGGTGGGCCGAGTCGGGCGGAACGCTGCCACCACGAGTACCTTGTTGGCGCCGCTCTAGAGCGCCGCTGTTTTGCCTACCGGGCTGTTTTGCCTACCGGGCTGTTTTACTTACCGCTGTTTTGCCTACCGGGCTGTCTTACTTACCGGATTGTTTTGCCTACCGGGCTGGTTTACTTACCGCTGTTTTGCCTACCGGGCTGTCTCACTTACCGGATTGTTTTGCCTAAAGCGCTGTTTTACTTACCGGACTGTGTTGCATAGGGTCATTTGTGCCCAGGACTGTTTCGGCGGCGGTGGCCTGCCGGGCGGACGCGGAATCCATCCCGCCCGGCGTCCCTTCGTTGGGCGTGTGACGTCAGCAGCCCTGAGCCGACAGCATACCTCTGCTCGCTGGAACCTGGTTTTGTCGTTTTATACTCATTTAACTCTGTTTCTCCGTTGTTTTGTTTCTTGTTTGTCTTTTGTTTAATGTTGGTTATTTGTTTGTTTTTCGTTGTTGGTTATAACATCAGAGTCTCTGTTTCTGTGTGTTTGTAGGTGCGGCAAGACCACGGTGGGTGGGAGTGGTGCCTCCAGGGGTTGGGGTCTCCCCTTCTTACCTTTTTGCGTGTGTGTGTTGTGCTACCCTCGGTCTGGACCCGCACGTGTGGCTGTGTGTGTGTGTGGTGTGAGCCGACACGTGCGATCGGGGTGTTTTCTGTTTCTGTCGGGACCCCCGGCGCTGCGGGCCTCACCTCACCCAGGACATTGGTCAGTCCCGCCCTACACGACACTCTTTCTATTTGTCTATGAACGGCTCTGTTTTATTGTGCATCTAAGTGTATTATCGAATATTGTTTGACATTAAAGCTTGTTTTTTTGGATTGGAACCACGTCTCCGTCTAATTCCGTACAGATAACCTGAGTGCCCTCGGGGGCTGTGAGACTGTGGGCTCAACCCTACTGCTCTTGCTACATTTTTGGC
This sequence comes from Cottus gobio, assembly GCA_023566465.1. Taxonomy (NCBI): domain Eukaryota; kingdom Metazoa; phylum Chordata; class Actinopteri; order Perciformes; family Cottidae; genus Cottus; species Cottus gobio. The sequence continues at coordinate 681,003 of CM042220.1, read as the reverse complement.
GTTGTTGGCAGGATGTACTCTTTGAAAACGGAGACGTTGGTTCCATTTCCTTTGTTTTGGTAACATACATGTTATTCGCTGTATGATGTTTAAATTGTTTTTTTTCCTCTTTGTTGATTCTCTGGTGTAAGGCAAAACAGCGGCTGGTTCTTCGAGTGTGTTGTGAGCCGGTGGCAGGTTCTGGTAAAGTATTTGGCTAACCTATTTCTCTTTTGTTATTTTCGGGCCCTTTTTCCACAGTAAGACCCCCCTTCCTCTGTGTTGACCCATTGGTAGTAATGGCAGAAGATCTGCAAGAGTTGCGGGCCCTGATTGCCCAGCTGACCGCAGATAATGAGAGGCTGCGCCAGGAACAGTTTTCCAACCTCCCTGGCCCTAGTAACAGTCCCTCTACTTCTGCGCCACAGTCCGCTCCTGTCAATCCTAGAGCCCCTGTTGTAGAGAGGCTAGTGTTTGTACCCAGAGACAGGAAGTGCCCTATGTTCAGGGGCCGGTCAGGTATAGGGTTGAATGAATGGAGTGAGGAGGCGCGTGCATGTATGCGGGCACGGGGATTGTCCGCTGCCGATCAGGCGTTTTTTTCTATTTGACCATTTGGAAGGAGAGGCACGTGATGAAATTAAATTTCGCCCTAGTGAGGAAAGAGGGGATCCGGATAAAATAATCACCGCCTTACAAGAGTTGTATGGGTGCACTGAGTCATATGTAGCCCTGCAGGAGGCCTTCTTTTCTAGAAAACAACAAGAAGGGGAGACCCTACAAGAGTTCTCCCTCGCCTTGCTGAGCCGCATGGAGGCTGTAAAACAGCGCGCACCAAGCGAGATGCTGAACGCCGAGGTTCTGTTGCGAGACCAATTTGTGGAGCATGTGCTAGATGGCGCGCTCCGCCGCGGCCTAAAACAGTTTGTCCGCGGGAAACCGACCGCGACATTGCTGGAAGTCAGGGGGGAGGCAATTAGGTGGGAGCAGGAAGGGTTGCCCGGCGGCATGAGAGGCCGAAGTCACTCTGTCCCCACGGTCCTCGGCACCCAGTACGGTGTCCATGGTGGTCCTCTAGGGACGGCTGGCTTGTCCCAGCTGGCGGCAATGAGTGACATGTTGAGACAGCAACAACAACAGCTAAACCAACTTACTCAAAGTATTGCTCTCTTGCAGAGCTCGGAACAGCGCAACCATGCGCCTCGCCAGGGCCCTATAATATGCCGGCGCTGTCAGCAACCGGGCCACTTTGCCCGCGAGTGCAACGGGGCGCGAGCTCCCCCCCAACCCCGGGCTCTATTAACTCCACCGCAGTTGGGGGGGCAGTTCCATCCCGCTCCGGCGTCGGAAAACTAGCACCCACCGAACTATCGAGCCACAGTTTGGGTGGGCGATTTACTGGCTCTGGAGCCTCTACCCTGGTGTCCCCGTGCCCGCATATGGATGTGGCCATGGGTGGCGTCAAGGTGCCATGTTTGTTGGACACCGGGTCTATGGTGTCTACTGTCACCGAGAGCTTCTTTATCCAGCACTTTGAGCCATGGGGACAGGAACGCCTCCAGTCGTGTCACTGGTTGGCGCTGAGAGCCGCTAATGGGTTGCCCATTCCTTATGTTGGGTACCTAGAGATGGAAGTGGAGCTCTGTGGCAAGTTGATACCACGCTGTGGGGTGCTGGTTGTGAAGGACGTGCCCGGGACGTCGTCACGTCCCGTCCCGGGGGTGTTGGGAATGAATGTGATACGCAAGTGCTATCGAGAGCTGTTTGGGCAGCATGGCCAGACACTGTTTGATGTTCCACCGGTGTCGAGTGCACCAGAGCCTCTCTTGGAGGCATTCCAGAAGTGTCATCAGGCTGGTGTGCAGGCCCCGGTGGAAATCGCAGGCAAAGTCAAGATTCGGGGTAAGAAGGCCTGCCACATCCGGGGTGGCACTATGCGAGTGGTGGCGGCTACGTGCACCGAGCAGTGCTCTGGGGCCACAGTGTTGTTCGAGCCTCCTGAAGCCGGTTTGCCTGCGGGACTATTGGCGTCCCCGGCTTTGGTTCGAGTGGAACGGGGCACCGCTTACATACCGATTGTCAATGTGGGCACCACGGATGTGTTGCTTTACCCTCGTACCATTGTCGGCACTGTGGATATTGTTAATGTTGTCAGTTTGCCCGCAGGAGTCACCGAGAAACCATCTATGGTCGCCACCGTGGCCTCGCAGTCCATGCTTCCCTCGGTGCCTGACCAGCTGGAGGCTATCGACCTGTCCTCCTTGTCCGCCGAGGAGCAGGACCAGGTGAGGTCCCTTTTAGGGAGGTACACCTCGGTATTCGCGGCTTACGAGGGGGATTTGGGTTGTACCAATTTAATAGAACATGACATTCCATTGTTGGACGCGGGCCCGGTGAGACAACGCTATAGGCGTATTCCACCCTCAGAGTACGAGGTGGTAAAGGAGCATATTAATCAGCTTCTGGAGAAACGGGTGATCCGAGAGAGCAGCAGTCCTTATGCTTCCCCCATCGTGTTGGTAAGGAAGAAGGATGGTAGTCTGCGATTGTGCGTAGACTACCGCCAGCTTAACAGCAAAACCAGGAAGGACGCCTTCCCCTTACCTCGTATTGAGGAGTCTTTGGATGCGCTGACCGGTGCCCGTTGGTTTACCACCATGGACCTGGCCAGCGGGTACAACCAGGTCCCCATGGCAGAAGCAGACCGAGCTAAGACCGCATTTTGCACCCCATTTGGGTTGTTCGAGTGGAACCGCATGCCCTTCGGGCTTTGCAACGCCCCGGGCACCTTCCAGAGGTTAATGCAACGTCTGTTTGGGGACCAACAGGGCCAGTCGTTACTCCTCTATCTTGACGACATTGTGGTTTTCTCTTCCTCAGTGGCACAACATCTGGAGCGACTGGAAGTGGTGCTGGGTCGGCTGCAAAAGGAGGGTTTGAAGGCGAAGCTTTCTAAATGTGCGTTCTTCCAGAAGGAGGTACGGTACCTGGGTCATGTCATCTCAGACCAGGGAGTCGCCACAGACCCAAGTAAGGTCGAGGTGGTAGCTAACTGGCAGCCGCCCGCTACAGTCTCGGAGTTGCGGTCATTTTTGGGGTTTGCCAGTTACTACCGTCGCTTTGTAGAGGGCTTCGCCAAGTTGGTAGCCCCGCTCCATAAGTTGGTGGCCGAGCTGGGCGGCACCAAGAACCGGCGGGGGGCTGCGCCGGCGGTCCTGGAAGCTTGGACAGAGGTGTGTCAGCGTAGCTTCGAGGCATTAAAAGTTAAACTTACCTCTTCCCCTGTTCTGGCCTACGCTGACTTCTCCTTGCCGTTTATCCTTGAGGTAGACGCAAGTTTCGGCGGCCTGGGGGCGGTGCTCTCTCAGGACCACAGCGGCAGGGTGAGGCCTATAGCCTACGCCAGTCGAGGGCTGAGACCATCAGAGCGTAACATGCAGAATTATAGCTCGAGGAAACTCGAGTTCCTGGCACTGAAGTGGGCGATGACTGAAAAGTTCAGGGAATACTTGCTGGGGCACAAATGCCTGGTGTACACCGATAACAACCCACTGAGCCATTTAGCATCGGCTAAACTGGGCGCCACCGAACAACGAGCAATCGGAACGCAGATGCCCTTTCCCGGCAATACCCCCCAGGTGAGCCGGACATAGACTTAATGGTCCCGGGAACCCTGCTCCCAGAACCGCTACAGCGGGCCTTGCAGCTGGGGAGGGTTGGGGCAACCCAAGCCGCCATCACCGTCTTGCCGACTCGAACTCTGTCTGATTTGTGTTCCCTCCAACAGGCTGACCCAGTTATTCAGGAGGTGGCGGGTTTCTGGCGACGGAAGCAACGCCCCACCCAGGAGGAGCGGGGCCGGCTGTCTCCGCCTGCCTTGATGCTGCTGCGGCAGTGGGACCGTCTGGTCGAGCAGAACGGGGTCCTCTGTCGCCGGATTTTCCGTCCTGACGGGGCTGCAGCAACTTTCCAACTGCTACTACCTGCGGCCTTGGAGAACGAGGTGCTAACAGGGGTACACCAAGAGCATGGCCATCAAGGCGTAGAAAGAACTCTGGAGCTCTTGCGAGCTCGTTGTTACTGGCCGGGTATGTCTTCTGCAGTGGCCGACTGGTGTCAGGCCTGCGAAAGATGCCAAATGGCCAAAGACACTCAGCCAGCTACTCGTAGCTATTTGGGGCATTTATTGGCCTCACGGCCTAATGAGATCGTAGCCATTGACTACACTCTGTTGGAACCTGCCCGGAATGGACTGGAAAATGTGCTGGTAATGACAGATGTTTTCAGTAAATATACGATGGCTATTCCCACCCGTGACCAACAAGCCTCTACCGTGGCACAGGTCTTGGTCGCAGAGTGGTTTTATAAGTTTGGTGTTCCTGCCCGTATACACTCTGATCAGGGCCGGAACTTTGAAAGCTCTCTGATACAGCAGCTGTGTGGCCTCTACGGGATTGAGAAGTCTCGCACTACCGCCTACCATCCGGCTGGTAATGGCCAGTGCGAACGTTTCAATAGGACCCTCCACAATTTATTGCGCACGTTACCTGTCTCCCGCAAGAGGGATTGGAATTCTTGTCTGCCACAAGTCTTGTATTGTTATAACACCACCCCTCATCAGGCAACAGGTGAATCCCCCTTTCTCCTCATGTTCGGTCAAGAACCCAGGCTGCCGGTCGATTTCTTGCTGGGCCGAGTACCGGACCCGGTTGGTGGAAATATCCACGAGTGGGTCCGGGAACATCAGACTCGGCTGCAGGTAGCTTTTGATGGGGCAAGAGAGCGATTGGGGTTGGCGGCAGAGCGCCAAAAAAGGAGTTATGACCAGCGTGTTCGGAGCACCCCCTTGGCCGAAGGCCAGCTGGTGGTGCTGCGCGACTACAGTGCGAGGGGACGGCACAAAATCCAGGATGTGTGGGGTCCTGGGGTGCATCGAGTTTTGAGGGCCCCGAGGGATGGCGGACCAGTCTATACCATTGCCCCGGTGGGCGACCACAGTAAGGCCAAGCAAGTCCATCGCAACCGGCTAAAGGCACTGGTGGGGGCGGACCCTTCAGGTCACCCCTCCCCCGAGGGCCCGCCGCCCCGGGACTTGCCACCTTCGGAAGGCGAGTCCTCCTTTGAGAGTGATCTGGTGATGATCCAGCCGCAGCATCACCCTTCTACACTACCTGCCACCCCGGGGCGGTTCGTTCCGCCCTTAGGTATGGCCTCGGCGGTGCCTTCAGTAGTGGTCCAACCATCGGCCTCTGGGGTTGGCCCCTCGGTAGCAAGTGGGGTGGCTCCACGTCGGACCACGCGGTCGACTGCTGGTCACCATTCGAATATGCACCATCTTCCTAGACCAGTGGAAAGAGTTGCCGACAGAGCCGAGGGCCCCCCTAGTCTGGGTGCCAATGCCATATTTGCCCTGTTTAGGCCCTGGAGTGAGTTTATTGCATTTGCCGGCCTTGCTTGTTCCATCGCCGGGGCGGCGATGTAAGAAGAGGGGGTGGAATGTGGCAGAAGGGAGCGTTATTTGTTGGGTCCGGTGCACCCTCCTATAAAAGTGACGGGGTTTCCCCCCTGACGTTACGCGGATGTTCCGGTCGGCTGGACTTCCGCCATGATTGGAGACTCTTTTGGGCTCCCCTTCTCCTCCTGCACTGGAGACTCGCTGGTAGATCGACGTTGGTGAGTTCCGCGTAACTCCTTTTGTATAGTTTTATGGTGCCCTGTTAATGATTAGTTTTGATTTTTTATATAGCTGACAGTCACGTCATTATCCGGTCCCGTAGCTCTTTCCGGAGTGGACGGGAATGTTTGCCTGATCGGTAGGTGACTTCCTCGTGCTTCCTTTGTTTTATCGACAGGTAACTAGTGTTATCTAACGGGGTGTTATTCTTGATTACAGGAGACGGTGGGCCGAGTCGGGCGGAACGCTGCCACCACGAGTACCTTGTTGGCGCCGCTCTAGAGCGCCGCTGTTTTGCCTACCGGGCTGTTTTGCCTACCGGGCTGTTTTGCCTACCGGGCTGTTTTACTTACCGCTGTTTTGCCTACCGGGCTGTTTTACTTACCGCTGTTTTGCCTACCGGGCTGTCTTACTTACCGGATTGTTTTGCCTACCGGGCTGGTTTACTTACCGCTGTTTTGCCTACCGGGCTGTCTCACTTACCGGATTGTTTTGCCTAAAGCGCTGTTTTACTTACCGGACTGTGTTGCATAGGGTCATTTGTGCCCAGGACTGTTTCGGCGGCGGTGGCCTGCCGGGCGGACGCGGAATCCATCCCGCCCGGCGTCCCTTCGTTGGGCGTGTGACGTCAGCAGCCCTGAGCCGACAGCATACCTCTGCTCGCTGGAACCTGGTTTTGTCGTTTTATACTCATTTAACTCTGTTTCTCCGTTGTTTTGTTTCTTGTTTGTCTTTTGTTTAATGTTGGTTATTTGTTTGTTTTTCGTTGTTGGTTATAACATCAGAGTCTCTGTTTCTGTGTGTTTGTAGGTGCGGCAAGACCACGGTGGGTGGGAGTGGTGCCTCCAGGGGTTGGGGTCTCCCCTTCTTACCTTTTTGCGTGTGTGTGTTGTGCTACCCTCGGTCTGGACCCGCACGTGTGGCTGTGCGTGTGTGTGGTGTGAGCCGACGCGTGCGATCGGGGTGTTTTCTGTTTCTGTCGGGACCCCCGGCGCTGCGGGCCTCACCTCACCCAGGACATTGGTCAGTCCCGCCCTACACGACACTCTTTCTATTTGTCTATGAACGGCTCTGTTTTATTGTGCATCTAAGTGTATTATCGAATATTGTTTGACATTAAAGCTTGTTTTTTTGGATTGGAACCACGTCTCCGTCTAATTCCGTACAGATAACCTGAGTGCCCTCGGGGGCTGTGAGACTGTGGGCTCAACCCTACTGCTCTTGCTACATAAAGGTCACGCTCCCTCCACTCATTCAGTTAACCTGCCAAGACTCAGAGATCCAGGTGGGAGGTTCAAACCTTTGTTCACCTTTTGTCCAACACAATCACAAAAATCTGAATCCATTTTATCGGTCATGTATGTGTCCACACACAAGGACTTTGTGTGTGTGTGTGTGTTGGGGGCTCCTCCTGAAGTCCACAGCCATCTCCACAGTTTGAAGCTTGGTTCATTTCCAGGTTGTCCGGACCACACCAGAGGAACAGCTGTTCCAAGTCTCGGATGCGGCCGAAGACCGGAGACGTGACACTTTTGGGGATTGTTGTTTTATTTTGCTTATTATAACGTAAGTCAAGCTGCGGTGAAAACAAGCCCTGCTCAGAGCCCTTTCATCAGTGACTAGAAGAACATTGTGTCCTGGCTCTGGCTAATCCACTGGGACCCCTTAAGGGATTTTAATAACAGGACTATCAGCATTGAGAAAAGCGCTCCCTGTGTCACCAGCAGACTGTCCGTAGTCTCTCAGAACGTAGACCCTACCCAGAGGGATCCTGCTTCAGTATTTGTTGTTCTGTTAATGAGCCCGTTAGTGAGGTTCTGTCAGCTGGTGGTTTAAGGAAGGACCCAGGAGCCAATGCAACTGTCAAGAAGTAACTTTATTATAACAAAAAGGGCAGCACAAGGCTTCAAAACTCTCAAAGAAAAAACAGAGACGAACACGGACCACTCACATGTAAGACGAAGAACAAGACGAGGAACAAGACGAGGAACAAGACGAAGAACAAGACAAAGAACAAGACGAGGAACAACCAGTTACGACCAAGAACATCCCAACCAGGGCACAGGAGTCAAACAGGGTTCAAATACAAGGGGAAGCAGGTGATTGGACACAGCAGGGAACAATCAGCAGACAGGGCGGACATCACCAGACAATCAGGGGGGCAGGAAGTGCTGCGACACCGAGGACACACAGGACAGGACTTCACAATAAAACAGGAAAATAGACAAACTGACATCATGACAGGTTTAGAAAAAAACGTCACGGTTGGGCAAAGTAACTTCCGTTAAGAAAGTAACACACAGTAATGGGAATTGTGAACTTTGGGAACATGAATACCGGTCTCCTGGTTGAAAGTCCTGTGTTTGTCAAGAGTCATCCAGCTCCCATTCTGCCCCGCCCACCAACAATCTCTTCCTGTTTATACTACGTCAACGTGGTTAAGGCTGACTGTCGGCTGTTCTGGTAGATACGTTTAATTTGTGTGTTCTCCACGATGAAGGATCCGTATCGTGTTGCTAGTACTGATATGGAATTTGAACACCACCTTGTGAGGCGCTGTTCAGAGGTTGTGGTCACGTTATTGAGTGACCACAACCTTTATTGAGTGGGGTCAGAGACGTTCCTGTGTATCTCTGGATCGGACTCCATCTCCAGTCTTGTTCTAAACTACACTTTTTGTGGTTGCTCTGATTTGCATCGCATTATTACACACTAGTGAGTCAGCACTCCTGCTTCGCAGAAACACACACACACACACACACGCACACACACGCACACACGCACACACACACACACACACACACACACACACACACACACACACACACACACACACACACACACACACACACACACACACACACACACACACAGAGGGTGTGGTTGGATCTTGGCCGGATTAAGAATAATTCAAACAACACGATATTTTATAGTGCTGGACTCTCGGGGGAAATCAGCGGACCGGACGGCTCTCACTCTGAAATTTCAACTCAACTGTCTTTCTTTCTTTTTCTTCCACTCAAACCCCAAACCCTGCTTTTCTTCGTCTCCAAAGGGCCCGAGGTTAGTTGGAGTTTAGTCCATTATATGTTTGAAAAAGGTCGCTTCATCACGTTGTCCCTCCCTCTTTCTTTCTGTGTTCATCTTTAGCACCACAATAGCAGGAATAGGAAAGCTCAGCGGTGATACAGGGGGTGTCTGTATATCAGCGGTGAGCTTTTCTAGCTCACAGTGTGCTAAAGGGGTGTGTACAAACAAATCTTTAATCTGTGAAACCTCCTTCAGTCAAAATGTTGTGCGTGTGGAGGCAAACGACATGAGTTAAAGTGACCAGCATGGGGTGATAATGCCAGTGTCGTTCACCTCCGTTAATCATAATCCTAAATGAATGTAGTCTTCACTTACAATTATGCCACTAAGCCCAAACAGAGAAGAATCTGAGAGAAAGTAGTAGAGGAACTGAGAGCACTGCATTGCACCAAACACACACACACACACACACACACACACACACACACACACACACACACACACACACACACACACACACACACACACACACACACACACACACACACACACACACACACACACGCACACACACAGCAAGTCAGCCTGAGCACAACAGAACGGAGCGGCTTCCGGAGGTGAGGTCACAGCTTCGTTTTTTTGAGTAATAATTGATATCAAAGAGCTGCTTGTGTGTGGCGCTGCGGTCTTAAAGCAACAGTGTTTGTTTGGTTAGGGGCCCTACACATTTTCACTGTGGGGGGAGGGGGTGACTCCTCCTGGTCTGCAAGTCTCCTGTACGTTTTACCCTCCGAAGAAAAATTGTTACGAACAGAAAACTAGCGCTCTAAATCTGATGGATTTTATCATACTATTTGTTGCAAAAAAAATCCAGAAAGAGGAAATGTATTATTTGGGTTGGATGAATTAATAACAAATATATGCCATTAGCAATAAGCTGTTCTATCTTGTAATTCCTGCATTGCTGTATGCTTTTGCTTGTCGTAGAGTCTTTTGCACTGGGAGACGAATTAATTAAGTTAAGCAGCTTTTTAGATCCCATTTTGGATGATGCAGTTCGCATTAACGGTGCGTAAGGTTGTGTTTGTTTTTAAACGTGTGGCGATTTCAGACGGAAAACATTTGATGTGCAAAGACTTTTCTCACATAATAACGGTTTATTTGATAAGGGGACAGTGCCCATTAATACAAATATTTCTGTAGATGCACCAGTTAGCCAGACGAATCTACTTTGCCCTGCAGTGCTGCAGCTTCTTGATGCAGTGGTGTACGGGTGTACTCCAGGACCCTGTGAGACCACTGCTGGCTACTTCCAGGTGCAACACCTGTGAGTAGTATATAGGGGCCACCGTTGCGCGTAACAGTAAATTAGCATAAATTAGCATAATTTATGCGCGTGCACGTTTCAAAAAGGGTCGTGTCCCCGGCCGCCATTTAGAAAAAATTTGAAAAAAATAAAAACAAAATAAAAAAATAAAGGTGTCAGGCGACCAATCTGCGACAGCCATTCGTACACGTGTTAATTAACATATGGAGGAGTATACCTGTTTATTTTAAAACACGCCTCCAGGCATGTATATAAATACGGATGATTTCAGATGCTGATTCTCTTGCTTCTGGATCTCCTTCTTCATTGACCTCTGCTCCTGCTGATCCTCCTGCTGATCCTGCTTCTGCTGTTGCTGCTGATCCTGCTGCTGACCCTACTTCTGCGACTCCTGCAAATCCTGCTACTGCTGCTGCTACAGCTGCTGTTGGCGTAACTTTTTGCGGGGAGCATCTGGAGGCTATTGTTGCTATTTCTGGTGCTGTTGATTTCTGTCATTGCCTGCGGATTCAAAAGCCAAGATGTCGTCTCCGTGTTATCTGGAGAAGACACCAACGGGAGGTGTTCTAGGTATGTCTGCAGACAATATGCCTAACAATACAGTTGTGGATGCCCCCGGACCCAAGATACGCCTGGCTTACTGCAGGCAAGACCCCTGTATTAGAGATAGAGCTCGAGGGTTTAAAAGGGTATGTGTATAACATTGTGTATGATAATGGTATTGTGACGACTAAGTGTAGTTTCACAGAGTATGACAATGGAATGGAGGTAGACATGGTCTATAGATGGGGTGGAAGCATGGCGGTGAATGACTGGCAACAGTTTCGTTCCAAGGTCTGTGTGGATCTAGATAGTGCTGCTGTTGTTGGGGAGTGTCTTTACACTGGTATGTGGTACAGTGATGCAGGACCAAAAATGTACCATGTTACAGCAGATCGTAGAAACAGGGTAGAGGGCGAAAACGTAATGTTGAGCATTTGTAAAAACAGGGCCAGTGTGTTTGACCGCAGAAGCAGTGATGATGTGAGACAAGATCCGTATCGTATTACGTATGAAGAGTATGACATGTGGTTTTACCAGGCTCTCATCATACAATGGTGCGATTGGCCAGCACTGCAAAAAGTGTTTAGTCAGATTGACGAGGCCATCGAGAGAGACAGCGACGACAAGGCTTTCAGGATGGTTAGAAAATGTCTTGTGTACGATGATACACCGAATGGTGTGCTGCCTGGTATATATGCTCCCATGCGTAGACCGGAAATCATCCAAACTACAGATGTCTAAGAAGAAGAGATATGACAGGTGGGTTATATATATATATATATATATATATATATATATATATATATATATATATATATATATACATATGGATATATGTTTATCTTTTTCAGAATACTAAAACCATGATTTGTATTTGATACAGATTGCTAAAACTATTATTGTATTTGTTTCAGACGCTGAAAACACGGACACACAACCTGAATGGACCACGCTTGCCCCACCTCCGTCTCCATCTCAATGGGATTGCAGTACATCCTCAAACACCGAGACAATATCATTGTATGTTAATACTGAAGACGATGACGACACCAGAAACGACGACCGGTCATGGGCAGCTACCAATGCCGGCCCTCATACAGCCGCTTTGGGGTCACCAGTGTTTCTAAATAGTGTTAAAATCAGTGTGTTACATTTGTTGAACAATGTCCTGAATCTATACCGTGTGGAGGTGTGCAATGGATGCCAGACTGGACACCCCAGCCAGAGACAACATCCCTGTTTGATGCCATTGAGTCATCCATTCTATTCGATTCACTTTGAACAAGTGCTGAAAAGGGTGTGGACCTGTGGTTTCATGCCGGCCATATCTCTTTATTTGTGTATAAACGCTATTCAAGCCAGCGATGATAGAATCCAGGGAGCTGCAGAGATGGTTCTGCATGACCTAAAAAATGCTGATGATGTGTCCGCAGAAATTGCTAGCATGTATGAGCTACTGATCGATGATGATGAGGCTAAACTTGATGAGCTAGACATGATTCAAAAACGTTGGAAATACGTGTCCGAGTAAATGCTGTGTATTGTTATGTGTTTTATTTTGCTTATATGTTATACATGTATGTTTTTATTTTCCATGTTTTTATTTTTAGTAGTGATATGGTTTTGTACAACAGAAAGAAACAAAATAAAATACCTTGTAACAGAAGCAGCTGGGATCATTTATACTCGGTCGCCATCATGGAAAGGACGTTGCAGAGGATTTATTATGATCCTTCGCATCCTGGTGGATTAAGCAGTGTATCTAAACTTTGTAATGCCGTCAGGGACTGCACCGGTGTTACACCGCCCCGAGACAGAGTGATGCGCTTCTTACGTGCACACCCACGTACGGACTTCTTCAGGTTCTCTGTAATGGACAATAAGACACAAGACCAAGTATACAAGTTACCAAGCTTCAGCTGAAGGAGATAACGTTCCTTGCAAAGACTACGCAGTCAAAGCCTCACCAACGGAAATCTCTCTTCCCTCTCGTGCTTTCGTCTTTTATTGGATTTCTTACACAGAGAGTTTACACACCAACATACGCCCACTTTGAATGGTGATGCAGTTCTACGCACATCCGGTTAATCAGCAAGATCTTTCCTTACGCACATCCCGTTATTCAGCAAGATGGTTCTCTTTCCTTATATGGTGCCAAATTCCATTTCAACATAACAAGAGGAATTGCTCAACATAAACAACCACTCTTATCTCCGTATTTGCCTCTTATGAAGGTCTTTTCTCTGGTGGCCTCCCTGCCCACCAGACATAGTTCTGCTAGTGTAAGAGGTCTTGCATACGAAAATGAATATAAAAACCACACAAAGCAAATGAATATAAAACATTATCATAGAGTATTTGATATTTCTCAACAGTCCCCCTTTTGAACTCAATGAAGAGTTCACACTATGATAGGAGACTGAAGCATGGTCATTTTTTAGCCCTTTGGTATACATAGCATGTTTACACTTTTAATAGCAATGTTGTTGTAATTTTAAGAAAATTCATACTCCCCCTTTTGGACTCTACCAAGAGTCCACCCCACATGACATTTTCATTCAGCATTGTAACTCCAATTCCTCCACCTGGTCATTGGCCTTCCCTTCAGCCAACAAGGGCATCATGGCGTTACGAACTTCCGTACCCCCCACTGCTCTAGTTATTATTTTTTCAGACAGCCCCCTAAGACATGGGATGCAACAGCACCCACACAAGGTGAGGAGGGCAGCAAAGACTGCTATGGACAGCAGAATGGATGAGACTAGTGACTTATATTTCCCGAATGTATTCATCCAGCTGTCCCACATGGTGGTATCAACTCCAGAATGTTCCTTCATCTTTTCATTCAGGGTTCGAAGTCCATCTATGGCCTTGGTCAATCTACCGTCAGGAGCGGTGTTGTTGGGAATGAAGGTACAACACTGGTTTCCAAATAGGGCACAGACTCCCCCTTTTTCGGCCAACAGCATGTCCAAAGCCATCCTATTCTGGAAAGCCATAAGAGAGGAGGCCCGGAGCTGCTCGTGCACCGATTCAAACCCTTCCTGAGTCCAATTTCCCAATTTCTGCACATTGTAGTGGATATAATTTATGCGGTCTACGTTTTTGTTTATAGTACACCATGGGCATATGGAGGACTCAAAACCACCTGCTATTTGATCCGTGAGTTTATACTCATCCGGTACGCCTCTGGGGACTCCTATGCCATCAACATAAGTGGGGTCACCTTTTCCCAACCACTCATATTGAGTAGAGGATCTTTTGCGCCTGGAAGGGGCTACTTCAGTCCCCGCATATACTTCCGGTAAAAAGTCCCGTAATGCCGAGCTGGGGTCTGGCCAGTAATCATCGTGTACGGTAAAGAGGGATGCTGGAATAATTAGAGACACCACGGCGCACTGCCTTCCCTTCGGAAGTACGTTATATAATTTCATACTCCCACACCACCACCAGAGATCTGACCGGGATGCAAAAGAACTGGTGTTGGACGCCGTTAGTACAGTAACGCAACTGGAAATATTATGCTGAGCTATTGGTTTTGAGCCATTCTGCCGTACGCAAATGAAAGTATTGACCGCTACCTGGATGGAGAACAACGGGGGCGCCGAGGTAGTGGGTGTTAGAGGGTATGCTTGGTCTGAGGCTGCACAGTCAGGAGACACATTTTCACATGTCACCAATTCAAGGAGACAGTGGAGCGGAACTGCAGCCGGGACGATACGTAGCAATGGTCTGGGGCCCAAGCATACAATGCAGGAACTATTGGTAAGATTTGCCGCCCTTTCGGCCATTAACATCCAGTTATTAATTTGCCCTGACACCCCGGTGGCGCTATAAATCTGCTCATCTACTGAACCTGGGGGCGGACCAGAAAAGACTGTTACTGGAACGCGGGAATGTGGTGCTTTAACGATGTTTTCTGTTACTTTGGAAGTGTTGGCAGATGTCGCAGGACATAGGCCGAATTTTACTTGGGGATGTGAACGCACCCGGGCATGCCCCTGTCCCTTATATACCCCTAAGACGAACTGGAAGCATTCCCCCGGGTTCCCGCATTGTGTAGGGAACCTCTCAGCGAAGGTAATTCTTACCACTCCGTTCTGCTGAGATATTGTCGTTATGTGTTTCCATAACCGAGCATCGTGATCCCACCCATAAGAAGACTTCCCCCAGTTCCCGGTACATGCGATGGTGCTACCCCATCCTTCATCTCTGTGAAAGCCCAAGAACCACTCATAATTTGACCATTCTGAACTAGTATAACCGCCAATCTGAAAGCCCGACATTGTCATGGTCCTTGAGCCATTGGCTCTAGGGTCAAAGCACAAGATCATTTGCGATATTGCTTCAGACGAGACCCCCGAGCATTGGGGGTAGTGGTTTACACATTGTTTTGAGTAATGGATTACTACTGACCTCTTGTTGCGACCGTTTCGGAGATGAGTTGTATTTAACGAGGTTGTCCTAGCGGTTAGGCCGGACTTAGATCTCTCAAGGGACTCTATTCCCCAGATCATTAATAGGACTACGAGGGTGAGTCCTACGCCTAAAAGGAAAAGGGTCTTTTTCCCAAATCCTATTTCCTTTAATGTACGCGGTCTGTTGTGAAAGGTACCAGGTCGATCTGGATCCCCAAAACAGCGTCTAAGCTGTCTTTCCATCTTACGGGCACGGGGCGGCGTTAATTATGTTCTGTATCACTGAGTAAAAGACGGCCAGAAATAACGTTATCACTATGATACAAAACAGGGCCACCACCAGGATGAGTACTGTCCACTGGAATTAGGTCAAGCCCCCTGAGAACAACCCTGTCGAGGAAGCTTACAATACCACCAGAGGATTAGAGTCACAATGCCCACACTTAATATAGTTACAGTCGTTACAATTACTTTTACCCACATATGTCCACACGGGTATTATTTTGAGCAAGCAAACTTTCTTCAACTAGTTCCTTTTTTCACAAGATTATTACAGCAGTAGGACTCTGTAAATAAGGTTTCAACTTTCCTTTTTTATGGGTTCTAGTTACAACTCTGGAAATACAGCATGATGTACATTCAACAATATACGTTACGTTGGCGTCGATTCTTCTGCAGGTCTTCTTTCTTCAAGTACCAGGGGTAGACTACCCTGTACTCTGTTGGACACTGGAGAGGATTATTCTGCCTCTTTTGCCCTAGTGTCAGATGGATGCCCCCCGTGTTGGTAGCCAGATCCCTGACTACTTCTTGTGTTGGGACGTCCTGGTTCCTGAGTCGGCGTGCACTGGGTCCAGTGGTACCACTGCGTTCCCTTGCCTTGGAGCTGGACAGCGTGCGTGGTTCGGGCTGTTACCTTGAATGGACCCAACCACCGTGGCTCTGACCACTTTCTTTTGATGACTCTCAGTAGCACCCACTCGGACTCTGGAGCTGGTTTTGGCTCCTCTGCTTGGTGAACAGCCGCAACCTGTCTTGAGAACAAAGAGACTGTGCCTTGTAGCTGGCGGAAAAAAGCTTTGTGTGAGAGTTCATTGGACATGTCAGAGAGTGGCAGTTGTGAGTGGGGCCCAGGGAAACATCTCCCCGTTTGCATCTCATGTGGCGAGAAACCTGTTCTGGTATTTACTGACATTCTTATAGACATGAGAGCCAGTGGCAGGGCTTGTACCCAGTTCATTCCTGATTTACTGCAGATTTTTGCTATTTTGTTTTTCAAGTTTAGGTTCATTCTCTCCACTTTACCTTGGGACTGGGGATGATAAACCGAGCCAAATTTGTGTTTCAACCCCAGCATTGCTTCGACCCTCATCAGATCCTTGTTTTTAAAGTGTGACCCATTGTCTGATTTCACTTTCTCTGGAAACCCATGTTGGGGAATGTATCGATTAACCAGGAATTTTATCACTGTTGCCGCGTCTTCTTTTCTTGCTGGAACAGCCTCTGGCCATCCCGTGTATGAATCTACACATACCAACAGGTATTTGCAGCCCTGCACTGGGTGTATCATGTCAGTGTAATCGATTACAATTTCTTTCCCTGCCACTGTTAGAAGAGGATAGTGACCACCTTCTGGTCTTACTGCCGACTTTGGGTTGAAAGCACGGCATTCAGGGCATGTTTTTGTAACCTGCTCAATCATGGGTTTCATAAAGGGATGCCACCAGTGTTGTAAGTTTTTCATCATTTGACTTACTCCCACATGTCCCACCCCATGAGCTTCTTCAAGCGCTGTGTCTCTTACCCCTGGAGGTAGGATGGGCCTTCCATCCGGTCCCCTCCACAGCCCTTCACTTTGGGTAGCTCCTCTACCTAGCCACATGGATTTTTCCTGTGGCGCTGCTTGGGCTTGCATTTTAACAATGGTCTCCTTGTCTATTTCTGCTCTGTTCTCTAAGTCGGTGGTCAGTAACAGCTGGTGGGGTTGGTAGCCCGCTGCGGCTTTGGCTGCCCAATCTGCTGCATCATTCCCTCTCCCTACTGTATCTTGTGTGTTGCTGTGGCCCTTACACTTGACTATGGCTACCTTAGCAGGTAAGAGAATGGCTTGTGCCAACCTCTTCATTTCTTCTTCGTGTTTGACTGGTTTTCCCCCTGCTGTGAGGAACCCTGCTCTTAACCACTGTGGTAACTCAAGGAGCGCTGCTCCCGTTGCATACGCTGAGTCTGAGTAAATGGTTACTTCCTGTCCCTTCCCTAACTCTAGGGCCCTGATAAGTGCTACCACCTCTGCTCTTTGTGCTGACTGTGCTTCCTGCATCCTTTCAGCTTCAATGGTCACTACCCTGTCTCCTGTGTCTTCTACTACTGCGTAGGCAGCCCTCAGTCCGTCTGTCTCATGACGGAAACAACAACCATCTGTGTACAACACCCTTCCTGTCCCTAGTGGCTGTGCTGAGAGATCTGGTCTGACTTTTTCTACCTTCCTGGTTCTGTCCTCGCACTCATGTGGTTCCCCCTCCCCCATCTGATCGGCCATGTTAATGCCCTCGTGTGTAAAGGACAAATTGGGTGCTTGCAGTATCTTACTGATCCTTCTCTGTCTGGTGGGGGTGAGGGAGAACATTGCTGAGTTAACGAAGGACACGATGCTATGTGACGTCAGAACTATCAGAGGGTGTCCCATAACTATGTGGGAGGATTTTTCAATGCATTTAGCTACCCCTGCCGCGTGTTGCGTGCAGGCCGGTTGGCGTTTTTCAATCTGTTCAAGTGGAATACTCATGTAGACCAATACCACTCTACCCCCCTTTTTCTGAAACAAAACTCCATTTGTTGCGCATTTTGTTTCAGAAACATCCAAATGGAAGGGCAGGGAATAGTCGGGGCATGCTAGATTCGCTGCCGCTGCCAGCGATTGTTTCATTGTGACAAATGTCTCATCTGCTTGTTCCGTCCAATCTAACGGCGAGGACAGATTGCGCATGCCTTTCTCTCGGACCATGGCCCTTAAAGGGTCGGCTAGGTCAACATACCCTGGAACATACGTCTTACTGTACCCCGTTAGGCCCAGGAAGGACAACATGTCTTTAACTGTGGTGGGTTTAGGATGTGACAAAATGGAGGATCTATGCGCTGGCGAGATTCCCACCCCATTTGCTGAGAGTACCCTCCCCAAAAAGGTCACTTCCCGTCTGCAGACCTGGATCTTTTTTCTGCTGACCTTATAGCCTTCTTTGGCCAGAGTGACTAACACATCCTGAGTTGCTTTCAGGCAATCCACAGCCGTGGGTGCCGCAATCAGAAGGTCATCAACGTACTGAACCAGTACTGTGTCTGGGGGTAGATCACACCCACTCAGGGATTGTTTCAACACTGTGTTAAAAAGGCCTGGCGAGAGATTAAAACCCTGAGGTAATCGTGTGTAACGAAGTTGGCGCCCCATATAGGTGAAAGAGAATATGTCGCGCAAGTGAGAGGCTAACGGAATGCAAAAGAATGCATTGGACAGGTCAAGCACTGTGAACCAATGATGCTGAGGACCGATATCTGCCAGGGCTACATGTGGGTTTGGAACTGTGAGCGTAGTATCCACTATTAGCTCATTTATGGCACGAAGGTCATGGACCATCCGGTATTTGCCTGTTTCCTGCTTTAACACCGGAAGGATGGGCATGTTCCACTGGGAACAAGACGGCTCTAGAACCCCGGCCTCCAAAAGGCCTTTTACTGTGTCAGCTATTCCGAGCTGTTTTTCACTAGAACAGGAGTACTGTGGAATCCAAATCGGAGGAGAGTTTTTTAGTCGGAAGGTCATTGGAGCACACGTTACTTTACCCACGTCCGTGGGATTTTGGGACCACAATGGTCCAGGAAGTTTGTCTAGTATTTGTGTAGCATCTTGGTGATCAGTTCTTTCCCTACCATGGTGTCTGGTAATGAGTTCATGTTGTGGTGTAGCTATGTCATAGCATGTACAGGAAATACAAAAGGTCTTAGTCTGTGGGGAGTACTGGATCTGTGGGGCGGGTGTTGAAGTCCAGTCAGTGGCTGCTAATGCCGTCTTTACCATTGGACCTAAAGTTTTTGCGTCGTGACCTGGGTGCAAAGCTAAGGAAACATGTGGTGCTGATTCGTCCTGCATAACAAACCATGGTAACTGCTCAGGAGTCAGTTGGACCGCGGCGGCTACGCCCTCTGGTCCTACATAGATATTCTGTGTGGTAATTTCCCACTTGGTGTCTTCTATTGCCTGAAAGGCATCCTGATAAAAGAGGTCAGATTCAATATCATATTTAAGGGTCACATGAGGGGGATCGGGGGTTGGAACATAGGGTGCCCTTTGGGAAATCCAGGGCTTCCAGAGGAAGAATTGCTTAAGGATGCCCTGAGTACCCGGGTTTTCTGGAGACAACATGGCCCAGTATATTACATTACATTACATTACATTTCATTTAGCTGACGCTTTTATCCAAAGCGACTTACATGATATACAGTAGACCGTAGACACAGCAACGGTGAGCAATGAGGGTTAAGTGTCTTGCTCAAGGACACAACGACACAGACTGCCGGAGCCGGGGATCGAACCACCGACCCTCTGATTGAAAGACCTTTCTAGCCGACTTGCTAGCCACTGAGCCACAGTCGCCCCAGTATATGTCGGCATAGGGGGTGTCAGAAGCGGGGGAGAGAACATATTGTCCGTGACCTCGGTATTCCTCGGTACATGTTATCTGGCAACCGTCTGGAAAAGTCAAAACAAGTCCATCTGCACTGCACAATATAGACACTCCCAGCTTGATGAGGAGGTCCCTCCCCATAAGATTCATGGGAACCGTTGGCGATACGACGAAAGGGTGACGTACGCGTTGCTTCTCGATAGCAGTGTGCAGTGGTTCGGTTATTGGCAGTCTTTGTTTCTCCCCACTGTGGATATCACTGTGATATTTTTAGGTGTAGTCTTTTGTGAAGGACAATGTCTAATTGTGGAACATGTGGCCCCTGTGTCCACTAGAAAAGCTTGTTGTACTCCTTCCACGACCATGGACACCATAGGATCTGCCGTTGTTCCTGTGTCCTGCTGTTCTGTTGGGGAGTGTCATTGTGGCTGGTAATTGGCATCACCAGGCCAATTCCATTCTGCCATTTGGAATTGAGGGGGGCCTTGTGATGGTTGCCCTCCCTGCTGGTGTCCCCTGCCCCCTTGCTGCCGACCCCCGTTCTGCGGACAATCCCTAGCCCAGTGTCCCATCTGACCACAGGTAAAACAGGCCCCCGAAGCTCCTCCCCGGGGCGGACCTCCCCGCCCCCTCCCTTGTCTCCCCCTGCCCCTTCCCCCATTATAATTGTTTCGTGGCTGCCACTGCTGTGGTGGTGCCTGATAGTACTGGACAGGTGGCTGCATCGGGCTTGGTGGGACCCAATCAGGAGTTGGGAAAAGATCAGCGTCCCCTTGTGGGGAGTTGGCAGTCATAGCCATGACATGCTTTCCCTTTTTATCTTTGTCTTTCTTTCCCTCATTGACCCTTTGTTTGACCTCAGCTAATTGTAACTTGAGCAGTTAAGCCTGGAGCTCTTTAAGGTCTGCTTCTTCAGTGTCTATGGTGTCTTGTGCACGTGTCATGTGAAAAATGATGTGTCGTTCCCATTTAGTGGAATCAGCTGCGGCCATGTCTGGATTTTCTTCTATCGTCACACGCACCTTTTCAGGAACCCCGCTTAAGACGGCTGTCCTGTACCACTGCTGTTGTGCTCCTGGGAGATTGGGATGACCCCCGGTCTGTGAGGTCCATCTTTCCTTGCAATGATCCACAAAGTCCCTAGGGCTTTGTTTAGCGTCCCATTTAAATTTGGGAATGGCGGCAGCATGCGAGACGGGATATTTAGCCCTCAAATATTTGCCTACCTCAGTGGCTATGTGAGTGTACGGGGTATCGTCTTCTTTATATTGAGTGTGGCTTACTTCTTCAAGCTCCCGGACGTCGGCCGTGAGCATACAGCGATGAATTATGGCCCTGAAATCCCCTAAGGCTAATTTTTGGCCGGCTGTGAGGCCTTCTAGTTTACTCAACCAATGGGCTCCTCCCTCACTCATGGGTGGAAGCTTATCCACCAGGCCCTGGAGGTCCCCCATGGAAAATGGTTTGTACTTGTCCCCTTTCCCTACTCTGAACAACGGGTATTCATATGCGGTTTGAACTCCCCCCTCCCCTTCCCCCTCTGCATCGCTATCTTGGACGTGTGGCCCCTGAATAGGTGGAGGGTTTGGTAATACTGGTCCCTGACTACGTAAGTTGTAACGTGGGAGTGGCTCTAGTCTCCAATTACCATTAACTTTCATTGACACCTGCCCATCATGACTTTTTGAACAATGTGGGCCATTGAACGGGGAGATGCTCCTTACCCTAGTCCTGCTTCCCCTACCTTTGGTCTGACTTTTCCCTTGTCGGAGTTCTTCTACACTACTGCTACGGGGCAGCCTGCTTTCCCTCATCTTTTTTTCTTCCTCCTTCTCTCTCTCTATCCTCATCTGTTCCTCATATTGAATGACTCCCTCCGCTAGTGAAGGGCTCGTCAGACCAGATCTCTCTGCTATTCCTTGTCTTATTTTCTCTCCATTTTCTTGAATAGCAGAGATGACTTCTCTCATTTCTTCTAGTTCTGCTCTGAGCTGCTGATTTTTCTTTACCTGTGATCTGACTATTTCTCTCTCTTCACTCTGATTTTCCCTGATTATTCTAACTTCCCATGCATCCACATCGAGAGATGGTGGTGGCGGGGGTGCTCTCTGGGGAGGGGCTTTGGTGCCTTCGCATCCGGACACCACCAGTTGCCCACTAGAGATATCCAAAACAGGATACAACCCCGCTGTTTGGGGTACTGGAGCATATGTCGGTGGCAGTTTTTCCCCCTTTCCCTGTTTTGTGTTTGACATTAGATGTTTGACTCCCTGCCACATTATGGCCCACTGAGCCCATTTTTGCTTCTCCTGACTTGCTTTGTCCCTTTTCTTCTTTGCCTTTCCTTTCTGAAAAAGCTTTCCCTTTTCTCTTGCTTGCTCTGCCTTTTCTTCTTCTATCTTCGCTTTCTTTTCCTGTGTCCAAAAGATTTTGGACAGAGGCTCTTGGCACTGCGTGGTCTCAGCTTGGTCTGTTAGGATCCTCTCTACCTCCTCACGCATGCGCGCCATCACTTCCTCAGATTTTTTCCCTTTACCGTGTACTCTGGCTACGGCATGTTCCATTATTTGCAACTGTTTTTCTATTGGTTTATACGGCCCACAGCCACCCTTAACTCCCCAGCCTCCATCATCTATTTCCTTATCAAATTCCCCGTCCATTATACAACTTTTAATTTTATCAAACTGCCAGGGATTTTATTAAATTGCAAAACTAGTTTAAAGGACTTTATTAAACTGCCACAACTTCTTTATTAAACTGCCACAACTTCTTTATTAAACTGCCACAACTTTCAAAGAAGGTTATCAGATTGCCAAGAACACTTTTATGGTTATCAGCAGAGCTTTATTATCTGAATGGCCACAATCTACTTCAACAGACTACTGCTTTTTGTTTACACCGTGAGGTTTCGGGCAGTACTGCTGCTTCAATTGTTGTCATTCAGCAATCATACACATCTCATTCATGCTTTATTTTTATATATATATATATATTTTTTTTTCAGACTGTCAGGTTCGGGTTAGGGTTGGGGGGATTTAGGGTTTAGGGGATTAGGGTTTAAAGGTGCCCTACTTCTTTGGGTTTTTTACGACCCAGCAAAACCTTATCCCTCGTCAGGAAATAGGCGGAGTTGCCAAACTCAGACTTTACACGGTCCCAGACCGCTGAGGTCCCAGACCTCTTTAGTGATTCAGTAATCACCAGGTCCCAGACCTTTTTCACCGGTCCCCGACCGTCAGGTCCCTGACCTTTTTCACCGGTCCCAGACCGTCAGGTCCCTGACCTTTTTCAATAATAATAACGATAATTCCTATTGTCCACTCAGAAATGAAAATACATTTATTTTAGCAGTCTGCGGGTTACTAAGACGTTGAACACCCTTAAATTTAGCTGCATTCAATGCAGAAGAATGGTCTGCTTACCCTTTTTTATGACGTCAGATGTTCAACGAGTCTTTTCACCTTTGGACCAAGAGACCACCAATTCGTGAAGAAGCCGTCTTTAGATGAATCCCGGACGAGCCCCCAATTGATGCGCTTCTTACGTGCACACCCACGTACGGACTTCTTCAGGTTCTCTGTAATGGACAATAAGACACAAGACCAAGTATACAAGTTACCAAGCTTCAGCTGAAGGAGATAACGTTCCTTGCAAAGACTACGCAGTCAAAGCCTCACCAACGGAAATCTCTCTTCCCTCTCGTGCTTTCGTCTTTTATTGGATTTCTTACACAGAGAGTTTACACACCAACATACGCCCACTTTGAATGGTGATGCAGTTCTACGCACATCCGGTTAATCAGCAAGATCTTTCCTTACGCACATCCCGTTATTCAGCAAGATGGTTCTCTTTCCTTATATGGTGCCAAATTCCATTTCAACATAACAAGAGGAATTGCTCAACATAAACAACCACTCTTATCTCCGTATTTGCCTCTTATGAAGGTCTTTTCTCTGGTGGCCTCCCTGCCCACCAGACATAGTTCTGCTAGTGTAAGAGGTCTTGCATACGAAAATGAATATAAAAACCACACAAAGCAAATGAATATAAAACATTATCATAGAGTATTTGATATTTCTCAACAAGAGTCAACAACTTCTTATTAGAGCAAGACGTCTACACACTCCATGCCAACGCAGCGATCCATTTCCCTAGGAACAAAGTCTTGGTCGGAGGGATTGACAAACAATTTCAGGCCGATTTAGTAGACATGTGTGAATATGCGGAGGAAAATGATCAAGTGCGGTATTTGCTAACCTGTATCGATGTATTTTCTAAATATGCATGGGTGAGATGCATTTCTAACAAGACTGGCACTTCGGTGACGAATGCTTTTAAAGACATCCTGAGTGAAGGACGTGTACCGTTGAAACTTCAAACAGATGAGGGCACAGAGTTTTATAATAAGAAATTTCAACAGCTTATAGGTCAACATAAAATCACTAATTTTTCAACATCAAATGAGACTAAGGCATGTGTGGTAGAGCGTTTTAACAGAACCTTCAAAACACGTATGTGGCGATATCTAACTTCGGCTAATTCACGCCGATATGTAGATGTGGTTCAGGAACTTGTCAATGCGTACAATAATACTCATCATAGATCTATAAGGATGTCACCATCGGCTGTCAATAAAGACAACGAGAAATTAGTCTTTATGCATTTGTACAAACGGAAGCCGCAGAAGACTGCGAGCTTTAGATTTAACAAGGGGGATACAGTAAGAATATCAAAACTCAGAGGTGTGTTTAGGAAGGGCTACAAACAAACATTCACGGATGAATACTTTACAATATCAAAATGTATAGCCAGAGATCCATCTGTTTATAAACTAAATGATTGTGCGGGGGAGGCTATGAAGGGGTCATTTTATGAGCAGGAGCTACAACCAGTAGTTATAGGTAAAAACAAAGTATTTAAAATAGAAAAGATCTTGAATAGAAAAAGCAGCCAGGGTAAAAAACAGGTCCTGGTTAAGTGGTTGGGATGGCCTGATAAGTTTAACACCTGGATCTTGGAAAAAGACATAGAGGATGTATGATAAAACATGTCAGTGTGGCCTATATCATTCATACCGGATGAGACGTTGAAGGAGTGCACTACTGCTACTATGGACAAGAACGGTTTTTATGTTACGCTGCCTAGTAACTCTTCACTAGGGGTGTATCCTAACAACAAGATATGGTGTTACCGAACCAAACTAGCAAAGGCCATTGTTCTGAGTGAACCACATGAGGTGGGTCTGATAGAAATCCAGTACCCAAAAGTGTGGCATAGTTTTACAGAAGCAGATGCGTGTGTGGATATATACGATTCTAAAACAACAACTACATCATCAGTCGCATTGGCCATGGGTGTTTATGAGACAATGGATGACATAGTTAAAGAGTTTAATTTTCGAATCAGTATGTTAGACAATATGTTGGGGGTAACCATGATCTATAATGTTGTAAAAAACATCATATACCTTACGGGGTCTGTAAAAGGGATGTCTTTAACCTTTAGAGGGAGGGTTGCCGCGATGCTTGGGTTCAAACCGGATCAGCCCTTCTCAATCCACCACAATAAACGATTCAAGACATACTATGCACCATATCCTGCAGACATTTATGGCGGGTGTTATAATATATTTGTATATAGTGATATTGTTGACTATCAGCTGGTGGGGGACAGCTATGTACCACTCCTAAGATGTATAAATGTGTCTGATGAACCCCGGCATATACCCACTCTGACGTATGACAGGCCACACTACACATCGCTCTCCAAAAACGTCATTGATGACATCGAGATTGTTCTAAAAGACGATCAAAACCAGCATATACCATTTCTATACGGAAAGGTGACGGTAAAGCTACATTTCAGACCTGTAAAACAGTATTTCTAGAGACTATTGGATGATGGCTAGGAATCGTGTCTCATACAGTAGCGATGACAATCACTATATGACCTACTATATGAATCAAGCCGGTTTTATTGGTTCCAGTACCCAGTATGGCAATGGACTAGGTGGCATGTTTCGCAGTCTATTCAGAATGGCCATACCACTGCTAAGAAGGGGGTTTAGTATGGCTAAGCCCCATTTAAAAACAGCTGCCACTAACATTATGGGGGACGTGGTTTCTAATATTACTAAAAGTGCATTATCAGCCAGACAGGAGGGGAATGGCATGCTTGTCCGTACCACTAGGGCCACGAAAAGACCACCATCTAGGAGGGGGCGTAGCCGCTCAGGTGCTAAGAAAACACGTAAAACCAAGGGTAAAAACACTAGAGTCGTCAAAAAGAAGACTGGCTCAGGACGTGGCAGACCTCCGATAAGACGCTCCCGGATTTCGATAACGGACATATTTTAAGGCTATACCCAGAGGAAAAAAAAAACAACAAAAACGATGGCTCTCATTCATAATCAGTCTGCAGAATGTGTGAAGTCGGAATTGGACCTGTTTACCGTGCCCTACACCCAGACATCCCTCGAGAAATCTACATTTCTTGAAATTCCTCCCGTCTCGGCGATAACAGACAATGGACCACTGGAGTTTCACATCTCAGCAAGTGGAGAGGATTACCTTGATCTGAACGACACATATATGTACATGCGTGTCAAGATCACCAATGCAAACGGTACCGATTTGGCTGCTGATGCAGATGTCGGATTCATAAACTATCCAGGATGCACCCTCTTCTCACAGGTCGATATAATGCTTGGGGATCGGCTCATATCACAATCCTCAAACACGTATCCATATCATGGAATAATAGAGTGTCTGATCAACTATGGAAAAGACACACTGGATACACAGTTCAGCACGGGCCTGTTTAGTAAAGACACATCCTCGCATATGGACGACAGATCTATAGAAGGAACCAACACTGGCTTAGTGACAAGGGGTGGTTACACCGCTGCAAGTCGCATAGTGGAGTTAATTACACCAGTACATGCTGATTTGTTTTTTCAAGAGAAACTATTACTTAACGGTGTAGATATTTCTCTGAAATTTATACGATCAAAGGATGAATTCGCCCTCATGACCGATGCAAATGCCGCCTACCGAGTTAGCATAGTATCAGCTAGCATTTTTGTGAAAAAAGTGTCTGTTGCTCCGCCAGTAAGGCTGGCGCACAGCAGAGCGCTACAACACACCAATGCCAAGTATGCCATCGATAGTGTAGCTCTAAAAACATTCTCCATACCGGCAGGGACAAGGGTATGCAACCAAGAGAATCTATACATGGGTCAGATCCCCAAATTTATTGTTTTAGGCTTTGTTGACAATGAAGGATATACAGGGAGTTATAGGAGGAACCCTTTTAATTTCGAGCATTATTACATTACATTTACATTACATTACATTTCATTTAGCTGACGCTTTTATCCAAAGCGACTTACATGATATACAGTAGACCGTAGACACAGCAACGGTGAGCAATGAGGGTTAAATGTCTTGCTCAAGGACACAACGACGCAGACTGCCGGAGCCGGGGATCGAACCACCGACCTTCTGATTGAAAGACCGACTTGCTAACCACTGAGCCACAGTCGCCCCCATTATGACACAGAGTTCTTGAGTATTTATGCCGATGGTCATTCATACTGTTACGGCCCCCCCTTTTGGGCTAGGGGTGCGGGAGCCATAAACATAGAGGCAGAGAATGGTTCAGGGTACAGGGGTACATTTATTTCAAAACAGAGGCGGTAACATATACAAAAACACACGAGAGGAGGGTGGTTGAGGGTGCTGGGAAAATAACACAAAGGTAACAAAAGGAAACACAAGGAGCCCAGCACCCACTATACCTATGCAACTAACATCCAGTGCTACGTGTTGCCAATCAGTACAGACTCTTGCCCTCACACCTCCAGTCAGCTGGTAGGATCACCACACATACAGGCTAACAGGGACACAACACAAGTGAGCTAGCAGGTACACAACACATGGGAGCTAGCGGGAACACCACACAAGTGAGCTAGCGGGGACACTACACACATGAGCTAGCGGATACACTACACAAGTGAAGGGAGCTAGCGGGGACACTACACACGTGAGCTAGCGGGTACCCTACACAAGTGAGCTAGAGAGCTAACGGGTCCCCCACACCCGTTAGCTGGGAGCGGCACGCCAGTCAACGGGGAATGACCGGCGGCCCCGTTGCACCGGTGGCGTCTCCTTAAAACAGGAAGCTGACCTCCCACGCTGGCGTCTCAATGGTTGGGCGGGAGCCCGATGCGCCAATCAGAGCTCCGCAGGAACCAGGAAATGGGCAGGTCTTCCATCCACGGGTGGACCTGTTTTTACCACCGGGAAAAACACACATGCAACGGCGACAGCCGTAACAATACCCATCGAGACCATTTCAGCCATTCTTTCAGACCGGTCAGTACAACCGAGAATATTACCACATGATTCAAACAACCGGGAGGCATTTAAAAGATAGATCGCTGGCAGTGACCCGAGAGGATTTTGGCCATGGATACTCCCTATTCTGTTTTAATCTGGAACCTGACGATGGCTGTTCAGGGAATGTATCACTAATTAAAACGGGAAATGTACGACTGGAGGTCTGTTTCAGAACAGCTCTCCCCCGGACAATAAACATTATTTGTTATTCTGTTTTTGACTCGGTTATCGAAATATCGAATCAGCGGCAGGTGTTGGTGGATAACTACTAAAACGCCATGAATACCATTGAGCTGACAAGCGTGATTAGAAAGAGGGTTGTTAATGGCACTGATTTTAGAGGGGTTCTAGCATGCGACCAACTCCCTGAGCACAAGTTGTGCAAGTATCCCGCGATGCTGGTTGTGAATACTCACCCGTCGGATAGACCTGGAGAGCATTGGGTGGCTATTTATATCACAAAACAAAAGCATGGATATTTCTTTGACAGTTTTGGGAATCCACCTGGTTGTGACAGATTTCCAGAGGAAATAATCAATTTCCTCAATCACAACTGCTATGAAATGTCTTATTCCAGAAAACAGGTTCAGAATAATCGGTCTACAACCTGTGGACACCATTGTGTGTTTTTTCTGTGTCATATTCAAAAAGGGTTGTCTTACACCCGTGTGATAGGAATGTACAGAGACAATGTAGTTAATAATGATGCCATGGTCTGTCGTTTTGTAAGCAGAATAATCCCTTCTGTATGTTGTGGGGATACTTTTTCATGTGTGCAATGTGCTAGTGTAATGGGTTGAGGATATGAATAAAAACACTGAGACCATCTTAATCAACAAGTATTCAGTTTTTATTACAATCTTTAGGGTACACATAGCACCCACACAATAAAAACAAATAGAAATAAGTACACCGACAAGAGTGTATATCATGAATAACATAAAAAAATCATACACACATCATATCT
The DNA here is from genome assembly GCA_023566465.1 of Cottus gobio. Classification (NCBI taxonomy): domain Eukaryota; kingdom Metazoa; phylum Chordata; class Actinopteri; order Perciformes; family Cottidae; genus Cottus; species Cottus gobio. The sequence continues at coordinate 651,987 of CM042220.1, read as the reverse complement.
TTACATTCACAGAAAATAAAAGACAATCAGTACATTCAAGTTGCCGTGTGCAGAAATAAAATACATTCAATGGGTCATACATTACAAGTCAGTGGGGTGTAGAGAATATAAAAAACATTTAAAAAAAAAAGAAAATCATACACACATCATATCTTTACATTCACGATTCATAGAAAATAAAAGACGATCATTACATTCAAGTTGCCGTGTGCAGAAATAAAATACATTCAATGGGTCATACAATACAAGTCAGTGGGGTGTAGAGAATATAAAAATGATAAACTCCTTAAAAACTCATATGGCAGATAGAGGGACATTTAAATTGGCTAGTGTTTTTAAAAAAACCTTCCACCCTGTAGGTCTAGAGTGGTCTAAAACAGTGTGTGAGGCCGTGACACTTTTCACAAGGTCATACAAGTGTGTACCTCTGACAACTTGGTTATTGATAATAATTTCCCCTTTATCGGTCCATGATACGCTATTGTTCGAACTGTTTAAAGCATCCAAAATGCATTCAGCCTGTTTCTTGCTCTTTTTAGGCATGTGCTTTATAACATTACCAAGAATCTGTTTCTTTTTCAGTCCATCATCATTATCGCCACCAATAGTATCATCATCCTCATCTGTTGAAAAGCGGGGGATTGAGACATCACTACTTTCACTGGAGGGTAGTGATAGTATCAGCATGGTTTTCTCTTGTTCACCCTGTCGTACAACTGCCAAGTATCTTTGTAAAATACTTGCATACTTTTTCATACACATTTGTGTCAGGCTGTTCCAACACCTCAGTCATAGCTCTATCAAGCTCATTTTGCACAGACCTTCTTATAGAAATGGGTTGGGGTTCATGCTGATGCTGCTGCTGCTGCTGCTGCTGCTGCTGCTGTTTTAGCAATTCAATCTGATGTTGAGGGACCAGAAACATTTTTTGCGTATGCTCCATTTCACTTGCCCCTGTTGATAAGACTGACTATAAAAGGAATAGCAGCCCCTAGTAGCGGTAATAAAAATCCCCCGGTCTGGTTGAGTGTCGTCTTCTTCTTTGTTAGTTTGATCTTTTAATCCACAACTGTTCTGATAAGACCCTTCTTCTTCTTTAAGACCGCGTACTGTTTGTCAGTCAAAGGAATATTGCCTCTCTGTCAGGGTTCCTGTCTGACCCTTTGTGTTTGCCTCTGTTTCCCCAAAACCTCCTTTCCTTTTGTGCCTGTATTCTCCCCTGTTTGTTTGTTGTGCCTGTTGGACTCGTGGGTGTGTCTCCTACCTGCAGACGCCGCCCAGGGACACATCTCTGTGCGCTGCACAGCTGCGGCCGTTTAGGCTCATCACCAGCCGTATTTCAACCCGGGTCCTGCAGGCCTGGGTTGTCAGTCCGTCTCGTCTTCAACCTCGGTAGTCATCACTGCCGCTCCGTGAGTTATCTGTTCATTCCGATCCGCCACTGACTCTCTCTCTCTCTCGCCTCAGAGTTATCCGGGACCAGCTTGGTTGCCTCTGACGTCGGGCCACGGAACCCACGTCACAGTCCCACTACCCGCCTCCGGTGTCGGGCCACGGGACCCACACCGTGATCTGCGAGCCGCCGTGTCGGACCTCGGGCTCCACACGCTATTTCAAAATAAATTTCCTTTATATCCAACTTCCTGTCGTTTTGGTCTGCATTTGGGTCCTACATCCTGTACTCCCGTGACACTCTCAGTACATTGAGGGATATCTCACACAGAGCGTTGATAAAGTCGGTGTTTGCATTACTCACAATGACCCTCCTCATAGTAGGCGTAGATTTATATATCAACTCCAACAGAGCCAAGTTCCGTTGCATACGTGACGACATTGTGCTATTACCTCTTCTGCTTTCTACTGACTACTACTACTACTGACTGTTCTGATAGCACAGCAGTTCTGAGTCTTAAATGTTCAGGGGTCAATGCTTTATAGTCTATCAGTAGATACCCATAGGCAGGGTCGGTTGCATCGTTAAACCCCTCTAAAAAATATTTAGTATTACCCGGAAACATTTGTCTAGCCAATAGGGTAATTTGATTTATCCCGAGGGTTTTTAAACAGTATGAGATAGTTGGTGTTTAAGCTAATAGTACGACTAGCCTTACCCTGAATAAATAGATTTTGTACTAAATATATACAGCTGAGATTTCTATGGTGCACATACTTGGTAAAAACATTTCGAACTTCTATATTGTTGCTTGCATCATTCATCAAGTCGTCTATGATGAGTAGATTATTTTTTGTTGGAGGTAGTAGCACATCATCGCACAAAGACTCTGGCAACCCATTTACAAAGTTAATGTCTCTTATCTTAAGGAGTTGATTATATAAAGGCTGCCAACAAGAGTATATGTAGACAACATTATCAAAATGATGTGAAATAACCCTCTCTGCATTCACAATAAGATCCTTGACAAAAAACGTCTTTCCACAATTTGACGGTCCACTCACAACTAAACTGAACGGATGTTGTAGTCGCACATCAAAACCATGATCAGTGTTAGTAGCCATACGGGAGTGTAGTATAATCAGAGAGCACCCTGCGCTTGTTGTGGGCCGTTGTCATGGGCCAATGTCATGGCGCCTATAAAGACATTTACATCCTTAATACGCGATGCCCTGCCATCTGCATAGCACCACTGCACCATAGCCACATCATCTGAGATGAAACAGAATTGCCGCACATCATATTGGTCACTAAACATCAGCTGGGTAAACCGTGCAGGGTCTGTGATTAGCTCACATGAGGCCATGTTACTCCGCATGCTGAATCGTCCCCACAAGGAGTTTAGAAGTAGCTTGTTGCAACTTCGCATGGCCTTGTTGACCCTGATTTTGCTAGGATCGAGTTGGATCCCCTGCATTTTAAAATAGTCGCTGACATATTTCTCCTGCTCTGCGGGGGTTTTAATGTGACCGGGATACCCGGACGCTTCTTGCTTACACTTAAGAAACGTATTGACATAACCCTTGAACAAAGTGTCTGTCTTGTTGGGGAAATGCCATACTTCGTCAATGGACACCATAGTGTATCCCTTTTCAATGGCCTTTTGCAGTTCGAATGAGACCCACACACCTGATAGCTGTCTATCGCGGTCACTGTGAGCACAGGGGGTTGTCTGATTCAAGGCCACAGCACATGAACTGCACAGCGGAAACATGAGTTTTCCGTGACACCTGAACGGCAAAACAGGATGGAACAATCCTTTTGGCGGAAGTACTGTGCACTTTACAAAGCCAAAATAGTTATCAACAGAGTCAAAGTCCTTGAAGATGATCTGGGGATGGCCAACGGGGTAGTGTTTTGTTGCCTGAACGGTTGGATACAGACTTGTGAAGTCATAGTATCTAATTTTTTCATCAACAGCGGCATCAACACTGACCTTGTGGTACAACTTCATAGCGTTCGTACGACCACCAAAGAGAGCCTCTCGGGGGTCTAAACGCACACGCTTTTTGTATGTTGCCAAAAAGGCCTGCACACCAGCACTGGTTATCTTTAACGCTGCCCACTCACACTCCCACATCACAACAACCTCTAGACCAGGGGTGTCCAAACTACGGCCCGCGGGCCAACTGCGGCCCGCGGGTCAGTTTTTATTGGCCCGCAGCAAATTCTAGAGTCTAGACCAAGGGTGGGCAAACTACGGCCCGCGGGCCGGATCCGGCCCGTTGGGCGTTTTTCCGAAGCACGATGACGGCAAAAGACCAGCATCGATGTTTCTTAACTCAAGTCGGGAACGGAGAAGCGTTACAGCGGTCTTTACGTGCCGTGCTTTCTGCAGCGCATCAGGCTGCGAGTCCAGCTGCTGCTGTCTGCGCTGCTCACCTCCACCCCTCCCCGACAGGCCAGCGCGCCACGGAGACATGGTCCGTTTTATACGGCATAACGAACGCACATCAGACCCACGGGACTCATGTGACATATAGGGTTCTGCCTGCCAGCCTCCTGCCAACTTCCTGCATGGAGCCCCTCTGCAACAGGTCTCTTGTGTCCAGAGAGCAAAAACAAATTCGAAAAATGTAGTTTATCACGCAGGACAGTGACTCGGCGTGTATAACTAATTGACGAAGACTTAGCCAGCAAGTTAAACAAAAAAGCTGAGTCATTTAAGTTATATTCGTTAGTAAGTAATGTAAGTTCTCTTTACTTTTTAGTTATTGGCTTTTATTTATAATGTATATTGGTTCACACAAACACTCTCTATCCATCTGATACTGGCCCGGCCCGTCTGTCTAATTTTAAAAGTCAATGTGGCCCCTGAGCCAAAAAGTTTGCCCACCCCTGCTCTAGACCATGCTGTCTCTGCAGGGCATCTATTTTGTCCATAAATGCCTTGTATTGTCTACCATAGGTGACATTGGTGACAGGATTCATGCCACTCTGTACATGACATTTGACACACCCGTGGAAGAAGCATCCTGCAAACTCATAACATCTGTTTGCCGCAGCGTTATAGCCATCCACATAGAAGGGAGCAAAAGCCTGCTCGCCATGGTTCAGTGCATGTGTAACGCGGAACGTTAGAACCCAAGCGCAGGACGAAGGACTCGGGCGACAGAGGACTGAAGTGAAAGCTTTTACTGGAGCCTCGGTGCACAGATAAACAGTTCAGTGGATGAACATAGGAGCACGAAGGTGACCGGCTGGTTCGGATCCTGGCGAGCCGACGGGAGCGTCGGGCTATCGACGTGCTGGCGAGTCGGAGAGTCGGGGACAGGCGTGGTCGGGTACGAGGAGTCAGCCGGAGATTCACTGTGGACACGAGCAAAGACATTGGACGATCTGGCAAAGGGTGAGAGTGAGACAGAGGGTTAAGTATGGGTCTGATTACGTCAGATTGGAAGCAGCTGAGTGGAATGACACCAGGTGGTGGGCGTGGCCAGCAGCCAGGCCGAACTGGTGACAGAACCCCCCCCTCAAGGGACGTCCCCTGACGTCCCCATCATCAACAAGCCAGGGTGGGAGGTGGGGGAACCCGGACGGAGGGCTAAAACTCAGGCGACCCTGAGACTCCGTCCCCCTCCTGAGCCGAGGGCGGACCCGCTGCCGGTCCTCCGGCGGAACGACCCCTCGCCCGATTACCAGGGCCAGGCTGGTCTGGGTGCTGCTGGTGGAAACGCCGGATGATTCCACGATCCACGATGTGGCGTGCAGGAACCCAAGACCTCTCCTCCGGACCGTAACCCTCCCAGTCCACCAGGTACTGGCAGCCCCTTCCCCGTCGGCGTGAACGGATGATCCGGCGCACCGTGTAGATGAGACCTCCATCCAGGAAACGCGGGGGCGGCGGCGGAGGTTCCTCCGGTACCAGGGGGCTCTCGTTAAACGGCTTGATCCGGGACACATGGAAGGTGGGGTGCACTCGCATCGCCCGCGGCAGTCTGAGCCGGACTGCCGCCGGGTTGATGATCCTCACAATGGGGAAGGGCCCGACGAACTTCGACCCCAGCTTATTTGCTTCTACCTGCAGCGGGAGGTCCCGGGTGGAGAGCCACACTCTCTGGCCCACCTGGTACTCCGGGGCTGGCGAACGGCGCCGGTTAGCCGTGGTGGAGTAGCGGCCCGCCGCCTTCAGCAGGGACGTCCTGGCCCGAGCCCAGGTCTGGCGGCAGCGGCGGAGGAACACCTGCACGGACGGGCACGAAACCTCCCCTTCCAGAGCCGGGAAGAGCGGGGGCTGGTACCCGTAAGCCGCTTGGAATGGCGACATCCCGGTAGTGGAGCTGGCCAGCGTGTTGTGGGCGTACTCGACCCATACCAGCTGCTGAGACCACAAGGAAGGATCCTGGGATGCCACACATCGCAGGGCCGACTCCATCTCCTGGTTCATCCGCTCGGTCTGCCCGTTAGACTGCGGATGGTACCCGGACGTTAGGCTGGCGGTGGCCCCCAGAAGACTGCAGAACTCCCTCCAGAAGACAGATGCGAACTGCGGCCCTCGGTCCGAGACCACGTCCACTGGAATCCCATGGAGCCGGAATCCATGGTCCACGAGGAGCTGAGCGGTCTCCTTGGCGGACGGTAGCTTCGGGATCGCCACGAAATGCGCCATCTTTGAGAAGCGGTCCACGATGGTCAGGATGGCCGTCTTCCCGTCCGATGGGGGCAACCCGGTCACAAAGTCCACCGAGATGTGTGACCAGGGTCGATGTGGCACCGGGAGTGGCTGCAACAGGCCGGACGGTGCTCGGCGGGACGTCTTGCTCCGGCTGCAGGTCTGGCAGGCCCGGACGTACTCCCGTGTGTCCTCCTGTATGGTAGGCCACCAGAACCGCTGACGGAGGACCTCCTCGGTTCTCTGGGCCCCGGGGTGGCAGGTCAGCTTGGAGGTGTGACCCCACTGGAGCACCTCAGTGCGGGAGGCACAAACAGGCGACCGTCGGGGCATGCACTCGGACCCGGCTGACCCTCCGTTGCTGCCGTCACCCTCTCCTCGATGTCCCAGGTCAGGGACGCCACGACGCATGGCTCCGGCAGGATGGTCTCGGAAGCCTCGCTGCCCTCGTCCTTAAGGAACTGCCGGGATAATGCGTCCGGTTTGACATTCCGAGAGCCGGGCCTATAGGAGAGGGTGAAATCAAACCGGGTGAAGAAGAGAGCCCACCGTGCCTGCCGGGAGTTGAGCCGCTTGGTGGACCGGATATACTCCAAGTTCTTATGGTCGGTCCAGACCAAGAACGGCTGCTTCGTCCCCTCCAACCAGTGCCGCCACTCCTCCAAGGCAAGTTTGACGGCCAGGAGCTCCCGGTTGCCGATGTCATAGTTCCGTTCTGCGGAGGAAAGGCGTCTGGAGAAAAAAGCACACGGGTGAAGCTTCTCGTCGCTAGCCGCGCGCTGTGACAGCACGGCCCCTACCCCCACTTCCGATGCGTCCACCTCCACCACAAACTGTCTCTCGGGGTCGGGAACCTGGAGGATGGGCGCCGAGCTGAACCGTTCCCTCAAGACCCGGAACGCTGTCTCCGCCGCCGGGGACCACTGAAACGGAACCTTGGGGGATGTCAAGGCAGTGAGCGGGGCAGCAACCGAGCTGTAACCCCGGATGAACCGTCTATAAAAGTTGGCGAAGCCCAAAAACTGTTGCAGCTTCTTACGATTCTCCGGGGTGGGCCACTCCTTGACGGCATCCACCTTAGCAGGATCCATCATCAGTCGTCCCGGAGCCACGATATACCCCTGGAAGGCCACGGACGACTGGTGGAATTCACATTTCTCCGCCTTTACAAACAGTGAGTTCTCGAGCAGCCGCTGGAGTACTGCCTGCACCTGCGGAACATGCTCCTCGCGGGATCTGGAAAAGATAAGTATATCGTCAAGATACACAAACACAAACTTATCAATCATGTCCCGGAGAACGTCGTTGCCAAGCGCCTGGAACACTGCCGGAGCGTTGGTGAGCCCGAACGGCATCACCAGGTATTCGTAGTGTCCAGAGGGGGTGTTGAACGCGGTCTTCCACTCGTCTCCCTCCCTAATGCGGACGAGATGGTAGGCATTGCGGAGGTCGAGTTTAGAAAACATGGTGGCCCCCTGTAAGAGCTCAAACGCCGAGGAGAGGAGGGGAAGGGGGTGCCGGTTCTTGACGGTGATGTCGTTGAGGCCCCGATAGTCGATGCACGGCCGTAGGGTCTTGTCTTTCTTCTCCACGAAGAAAAACCCCGCCCCTGCCGGAGATGACGAGGGCCGGATAATCCCTGCCGCCAGGGAGTCGTTGATGTAGGTGTCCATGGCCTCTCTCTCTGGACCCGAGAGGGAGTACAGGCGGCCCTTGGGTGGTGAGGAGCACGGCAACAGATCAATAGCGCAATCATAAGGTCGGTGGTGAGGAAGCGCTGTCGCCCTTGTCTTGCTAAAGACCTCCTTGTAGTCCTGATACTCCTCTGGAACCCCATGGATCACCGGAACGGCCTGGGTGGACGCTGGCTGGAACGGCACGAGAGCCCCCTTCAGACAGACCTCGTGACACGAACCTCCCCAACCGAGGATGGCCCCTGTGGCCCAGTCGAGGTGGGGGCTGTGCCGGCGCAGCCATGGGTACCCCAGGATCAGCGGGGCGCTGGAAACCGGCGGAACTGGATTGTCTCTCGGTGGTTGCCCGAGACCACCATGTGGATTGGAGGAGTCTGGTGAGTGACCACCTCCAGCAGATGCCCATCCAGGGCGCGGGCAGGTACGGGGGTGTCCAGTGGAACGGTCCCCAGGCCCAGTTGGGTGGCTAGGCTCTGGGACATGAGGTTTGCATCGGCCCCGGAATCAATGAGTGCGGCCACGGATCGAGCTCCCTCCTGAAGCACGAGCCTGACCAAGAACCGGGGTCGCAAACTGGTGGGGGAAGATCTCTCTGCAGTATGGCTCACCCGGACTTCCCCGGTCCCGAGTGAGCCGGGTCTTTTGACGGACATCGCGCCACAAAATGTCCAGCTTGCCCGCAGAGCAGGCATAGGTTCCCGCCCCGGCGGCGTGTCCGCTCCTGCGGAGTGAGCCTGGTGCGCCCCAGCTGCATTGGCTCCGCCTCCTCCTCCGAGGCCGTCAGCTGAGCCGGAAAACCAGAGGTTGGCCCCCCCACCGACCCGCGGGTTAGGGCGTGATGATCCCCTGTGGACCGTCTCCTCTCCCTTTCCCGGGTCTGGATGCGGAGATCCAGCCGTTCCGTCAGCTCGATCAAATCCTCCAACGACGTCGTCGGAGGGTAGGCGACCAGCGCGTCCTTCACGTAGTCCGCCAGCCCATGCCGATAGGCGTCGCACAGCGCCGCTGGGTTCCAGTCGCTCCGTCGGGCTCGGATCCGGAAGTCGACGGTGAAGTCTGCGACGGACTGGTTCCGTTGGCGCAGGGAAAGCAGATCCTGTCCTGCCTCGGGTCGAGCCACGCCACCTCCAAACACCCTCCGCACTTCCTCCGCGAACGCCTCGAACGACGCGCACGCCGGGGTCCACCTGTCCCACTCGGCCGTTCCCCAGAGAAGCACCCTACCGGTCAGATGGGTGATGACGTATGCCACCCTAGCCCCCTCCGTGGCGAATGTCCGGGGCTGCAGGCTGAAGAGCAAAGAACAGGAAGTTAGAAATGAATTGCAGCGCTCCGGATCTCCCCCGTAGCGCTCGGGGCTTCCCACCCGGGGCTCGAAGATCCCTTCGGTCGGTGGCGTAGCCGGGCCCGGAGGTTCCGGAACGGGAGCTGGGGCCGGCGAACGGGCGGATGCCACCAGCTGCTGCACCTGGTTGGAGAGAGCGGTTAGCATGGTCGTGCTAGCCTCCGCCGTCTGGCGAGCGAACGCATCAGCTGCCTCAATCCGCTGCTGCTGCTGCTCGAGCACGACCTCAATTCTCTCAAACCGGGGTCCTGCTGGGTTCATTTTTGGCCAGATCGTTCTGTAACGCGGAACGTTAGAACCCAAGCGCAGGACGAAGGACTCGGGCGACAGAGGACTGAAGTGAAAGCTTTTATTGGAGCCTCGGTGCACAGATAAACAGTTCAGTGGATAAACATAGGAGCACGAAGGTGACCGGCTGGTTCGGATCCTGGCGAGCCGACGGGAGCGTCGGGCTATCGACGTGCTGGCGAGTCGGAGAGTCGGGGACAGGCGTGGTCGGGTACGAGGAGTCAGCCGGAGATTCACTGTGGACACGAGCAAAGACATTGGACGATCTGGCAAAGGGTGAGAGTGAGACAGAGGGTTAAGTATGGGTCTGATTACGTCAGATTGGAAGCAGCTGAGTGTGCAGGTGAGTGGAATGACACCAGGTGGTGGGCGTGGCCAGCAGCCAGGCCGAACTGGTGACAGCATGTTTGATCTCAATGTTCTCAGTGTGGGACAGATATTCAAGCCACTGCATGGATACATCAGAATACGTCTTATTCTGGGGGGTGTATGCTCCTTCATACGTCAACGCTACGGTGTCTCGGGGCAAGAACAGTGTTTTGAACACACCCATGCAGCTAGAGGCCAGTGTGGTGAAAGCAAATGGGTCCAACTGTGTGCATTCCATAAAACTCTCTCGATAGGTGATGCATGCTTTGCGCAGCAGCTCAACATCGTTGACACAATACTTTCTGATCTCTGTTTGAAAATTGAACGTTGTACCACGCACCGTGTCATACCAAGTCATGAAGGCTGTTTTGTCACTGTCAGACATCTCTGCATAGCCATAGTATGAGGGATCAGGGTATTTACCATTATAATACTCGTGATCTCTGGTGTTGAACTTGTGTGGGAAATACCCCTTTGCCAGATCCTCAAAGCCTAAGGCCTCTGGTGTTTTGGACAGACGCATGGGTAGAAAGCTGAATGAGTCAATCCATCTCTGCTGATATGTTTTGTCATACATGAGTATGACCCGGCTTCCCCTCATGGTCACATTAGGTGTGATGCCCTGTTTGACAAAATAATCCAATAGTATATAGTTGTCAAAACCAGAGGCATTGTGGGCTATGAAAGTGTACCCTCGGTACTTTGGCTTTCTGTACTTCTGTACGAATGTCTCGACACATTTCAGTGTGGGAAAACAAAACTTGTGTCCGTCAACATCCATAGCACACACATAATTTGCTTCATGTTTACCATTGTGATAGCGTGTCTCGAAATCAAACAGTATATATGCGTTTTGGGGGTCTTTCTTTTCGCAGGGCTGCATAAAACACTCATGCTCAGCGTCAGCCTCCATCCGGGGCTCACCACAGTGTAGACATGATGGTTGTGGGCATGTATGGGGTTTTTTGGTAACTTTGAAAGTTTTTCCGCAAGCCTCGCAGTAGTGCATGTTTTTACAGGGGATTTTAGAATGGACATGTTCTGGACGCTTGTGTTGATCAAAGCAATATTTTGATTTACAGATGCGCTTACAATCGGCACATTTCAGTGTGTCACGCTTGTGGGTCTGACACTCTGCTGTAAAACAAACATTGCATCGATGTTCACAGTTGTGATGCATGATTGTTTTGTAGGCCCGATAGCAGTAGTTGCACATGTATGTTGCCCCGAAGAACCCTGTCTTATTCTCAATCATGTAATAATGATCATTGTGCAGATATAACCACACGGTCTTTTTTTATGATAGGTGTGATTGTGCAGATATAACCACACGGTTTTAAAATGAGCTAGACAGATAGCAAAACAGAGATTATTTCCTACATTGGCACAGTTGTATAGGAAACGCACCTTCTTGGAAATTATCTCATCATAGGTTATACGTCCTAGTTTGAGACGACCCCCTGCACCTCCGTGTCTATTTTGAGCAACAGTCACTATAATCTCCAGCTCATCATCTGCAATGGACTCATCGTTGCTCTGCAGAACCTGTGCTATCTGCTCCATAAACAAGTCTATATTGTACGCATCACTGTTTTGTAGAATGGCTTGCACATCACTGGCCAGAGAGGGACCACGCAACACTACATTCAAAACGCTCCCCGCCGGAGAGGCAGCCAACGCCTGGCTGATAACACCAGATACCCTGTCTCTGACCATGTCTGGGACCTGCTCGATGTCATTGAGGTTAATACTACTGAAATCCACACGCTGGCGCAATTCAAAAGCGTTAAAATGGGGGATACCGCGTGTATGCATGGCTTCCCTATTGCCGCCACCCACTTGATAAGCTCCTCCCGTCCCACAAGTGCTAGTAGTAGCCCCAGCAGCAGTAGCATCAGCATGAACACTAGCATCACCAACATTAGCCATAGCATTATCGTACACCTCCGCATCACCGTACACTGGACGTTCGACAATAATGATATCATCATCATCATCATCATCCTCAATTACCATTATATCCTCTGTTGTATGGATTTGTACATAAGCCCCAGGATCTGTCATATGCTCTATCACATGTCCAGTCATCACCACAGCATTATCAACAACATGCATAGCATCAGTCATAGCATCAGTCATAGCTTCAGTCATCACCACAGCATCATCAACAACAGGCTGTCACGGCTCGGCCCTCCGGCCGTTCCCCCCTCCACCCACCCTTGCCTGACGGTTCCGTGGGCGCCTGGAGGCGCCCATTGAGGGGGGGGTACTGTCACGGCTCGGCCGTGACTTATGTTCCTTTTGGGCTGTTTTCTGTTTGTCCCTGGTGTCCCCGGGTCGTCTTCCCTGTGTGTGTGTGTGTGTTTCGTGGGCGTGGCTTCCGGCAACTGGCAACCATCTCCACACCTGCAACCCATCTCCGGCACCTGACGTCAATCATCTCATCACCTCCTCTCTGTTAAAACACCCTGGCTTCCATCTCTCCAGTTGCCAGATTATTGCTCCATGTCACGTGGTATAGCGATTCTCGGCCTCTCTAGAGACTCTGTCTACGAGATCTACTCCGCTTGTGTTCTTGTGTATTACTAATCTCTGTTCCTTGTGCCCAGGATTCCTGTGACCGTAACCAGCCTCTCCGCCACCGTCCACGCCACCTCACCGCTCCGCCTACACCCTCCGCTTCCATTTAATAAACTGTTTTACTTTTCCCCAACCTTGCCTCTCCGTGTCTGCACTTGGGTCCATCCAACCCGTACCGTGACAGAATAATCTGGCCAACACGGACCCAGCAAGCACGGGCGCTTGTTAACCGTCACCGACCCGCGCCTGGAACCGGCCGGCAACTTATTTTTTCTTTTTGTGATGGATAGTCCACAGCCACTCCGGCTGTATTTTCGGGATGGCCTGGGGTACATTGACCACGTGGTGGATCCCCGGTACAAGTACCCCAGTGAGAGTGAGGAAGAGGAAGAGGACCTCGAGCTGGACCGCTGGGCCGGTACCCGGCTCGCGTTTGGGCCCCGGAGCTTCCAACGGGCTCAGAGTTCCCGCCAGGGTTCCAGAATGGCTAGCTCTCGACGTCGGGGGGAGCAGACCAAGCCCGTACCCTGGGACTCGGGGCCAGCCTGGACGCCCTTTTACGATCTGCTACCCCCGGCCCCGGAGGCCAGGACCCCGGGCCCTCGACGCCGGCGAAGGAGGAAGGGCTCCAGACCTACTACCCGGGACCCGCCGACGGCCGGGACACCCTCGTCCGAGCCGCCAGTTCTGGTCCCGGTGTCGGCGCCGTCGCCGACCCCCGCTCCCCGTGTCCTGTCGGCGCCCCGGCCGACCCCCGCTCCCCGTGTCCTGTCGGCGCCCCGGCCGACTCCCGCTCCCCGTGTCCTGTCGGCGCCCCGGCCGACTCCCGCTCCCCGTGTCCTGTCGGCGCCCCGGCCGACTCCCGCTCCCAGTGTCCTGTCGGCGCCCCGGCCGACTCCCGCTCCCCGTGTCCTGTCGGCGCCCCGGCCGACTCCCGCTCCCCGTGTCCTGTCGGCGCCCCGGCCGACTCCCGCTCCCCGTGTCCTGTCGGCGCCACGGCCGACTCCCGCTCCCCGTGTCCTGTCGGCGCCACGGCCGACTCCCGCTCCCCATGTCCTGTCGGCGTCCCGGCCGACTCCAGCTCCCCGTGTACTGGCGGCGCCTCGGCCGACGCCCGCTCCCCGGGTCCTGTCAGCCCCTGTCCAGAGTTCCCCGACTGGGCCGCTGTCAGCCCCGGTCCCGTGTCCCGCCACGGTGCTAGTCCCGGTCCCAGCTTCCCCACCTGCCCCATCGGCGGTCCGGCCGACACCTGTCTTGTCGGTGGTCCGGCCGACCCGGGTTCCCCGAGTCCCATCGGCGGTCCGTCCGACACCTATCTCGTTGGTGGTCCGGCCGACCCTTGTTCCCCGTGTCTCATCGGCGGTCCGGCCGACACCTGTCTCGTCGGCGGCCCGGCCGATCCTAGTCCCAAGAGTCCCATCGGCGGTCCGTCCGACACCTGCCTCGTCGGTGGTCCGGCCGACCCTGGTTCCCCGAGTCCCATCGGCGGTCCGTCCGACACCTGTCTCGTCGGTGGTCCGGCCGACCCTTGTTCCCCGTGTCTCATCGGCGGTCCGGCCGACACCTGTCTCGTCGGCGGCCCGGCCGATCCTAGTCCCAAGAGTCCCATCGGCGGTCCGTCCGACACCTGCCTCGTCGGTGGTCCGGCCGACCCTTGTTCCCCGAGTCTCATCGGCGGTCCGGCCGACACCTGTCTCGTCGGCGGCCCGGCCGATCCTAGCCCCAAGAGTCTCATCGGCGGTCCGGCCGACACCTGTCTCGTCGGTGGCCCGGCCGATCCTAGTCCCAAGAGTCTCATCGGCGGTCCAGCCGACACCTGTCTCGTTGGTGGTCCGGCCGACAACTGTCCCTCGAACCCCATCGGCGGTCCGGCCGACACATGTCTCGTCGGTGGTCCGGCCGCCACCTGTCCCCCAAGCCCTGCCGACAGTTCGGCCCAGCTCGTCTCCGGTGATTCCCGTCGGCGGTCCGGCCGACACCTGTTCCCAGTGTCCTGTCGGCGTTCTGGCCGACTCCACCTCCCCGGGTCATGTCGGCGTCCCAGGGGAGCCCAGTCCTGCCGGGCCCCGACCCGAGCCCAGTCCTGCCGGGCCCCGTCCCGAGCCCAGTCCTGCCGGGCCCCGTCCCGAGCCCAGTCCTGCCGGGTCCCGTCCCGAGCCCAGTCCTGCCGGGTCCCGTCCCGAGCCCAGTCCTGCCGGGTCCCGTCCCAAGCCCAGTCCTGCCGGGCCCCGTCCCGAGCCCAGTCCCGAGCCCAGTCCTGCCGGGCCCCGTCCCGAGCCCAGTCCTGCCGGGCCCCGTCCCGAGCCCAGTCCTGCCGGGCCCCGTCCCGGGCCCAGTCCTGCCGGGTCCCGCTCTACGGAGTCCTCGTCTCCGGAGCCCCGCTCTACGGAGCCACCGAAGTCTCCGGAACAACCCCCGGAGCCACAGAAGTCTCCGGAACAACACCCGGAGCCTCTGCCCCGCTCTCTGGAGCCTCTGCCTGACTTTCCGGAGCCCCCGTCTGGTGGCCGTCCTCCGGCCCGCCCCCCTGAGCGCGCCTGTCCACCTGGTGGCCGTCCTCCGGCCCGTCCCCCTGAGTCTCCGCCTGGTGGCCGTCCTCCGGCCCGCCCCCCCGAGCGCGCCTGTCCGCCTGGTGGCCGTCCTCCGGCCCGTCCCCCTGAGTCCCCGCCTGGTGGCCGTCCTCCGGCCCGTCCCCCTGAGTCCCCGCCTGGTGGCCGTCCTCCGGCCCGTCCCCCTGAGTCCCCGCCTGGTGGCCGTCCTCCGGCCCGTCCCCCTGAGTCCCCGCCTGGTGGCCGTCCTCCGGCCCGTCCCCCCGAGTCCCCCGCCTGGTGGCCGTTCCCCGGCCTGTTCCCCTCTGCCCAGTTAAGTTTCCAGGGTTTCCAGGTTCCTTCCCTCAAGCCCGTTCCCGCCAGGGGCTTCGGCCCTCCGGCCGTTCCCCCCTCCACCCACCCTTGCCTGACGGTTCCGTGGGCGCCTGGAGGCGCCCATTGAGGGGGGGGTACTGTCACGGCTCGGCCGTGACTTATGTTCCTTTTGGGCTGTTTTCTGTTTGTCCCTGGTGTCCCCTGGTCGTCTTCCCTGTGTGTGTGTGTGTGTTTCGTGGGCGTGGCTTCCGGCAACTGGCAACCATCTCCACACCTGCAACCCATCTCCGGCACCTGACGTCAATCATCTCATCACCTCCTCTCTGTTAAAACACCCTGGCTTCCATCTCTCCAGTTGCCAGATTATTGCTCCATGTCACGTGGTATAGCGATTCTCGGCCTCTCTAGAGACTCTGTCTACGAGATCTACTCCGCTTGTGTTCTTGGGTATTACTAATCTCTGTTCCTTGTGCCCAGGATTCCTGTGACCGTAACCAGCCTCTCCGCCACCGTCCACGCCACCTCACCGCTCCGCCTACACCCTCCGCTTCCATTTAATAAACTGTTTTACTTTTCCCCAACCTTGCCTCTCCGTGTCTGCACTTGGGTCCATCCAACCCGTACCGTGACACAGGCATAGCATCAGGCATAGCTTCAGGCATAGCTTCAGGCATCACCACAGCATTATCAGCAACAGTCATAGCATCAGTCATAGCATCAGGCACAGCATCAGGCATAGCTTCAGGCATAGCATCAGGCATAGCCTCAGCCATGGCCTCAGCCATGGCTTCTGCCACGGCTTCTGCCTCTGACATAGCATCAACACACGCTGCTACCTCCACATCTAGCCGTGCCTGCTCGGTCATACATACCAACAATGCACTTAACGCTGCCTCGTTAGCAACTGCATCCTGATACACTGTATCGAAATCCAGCGCCGAGTCGTCGATATTATCAATATCTAAGCTATATGCCTCCAACGCCTCAGTATGATCAACCCCTGAAGCTGCGGCTGCGGCAACCATCTGCTCTTTCAATGCCGTTAATTGTAACAGGATATCCACCGACTCCTGATAAATTATGTCGTGATGCGGTATAGGATCATTGTCATGAGTAGCCAAGATGTCATACATATTATTGCTATATACATGCTCTATACTCTGTCTTAACACTTTGCTGCGGGGCTCCATGATAGCCCTCGTTAATAGCCACACAATAAAAAATAAAAATAAAAGAAGATAAAATAGAATAAACTAAAAACACCTCTTTAAGCCACCACTTTTGGGGTGTATAGCATGGCCATTTTTATCACTTTTTGGCAGCAATATGGGTGATGCCTACCAACTGTTGGAATGCCCTGTTCACTATATGCGACTGTTTAGCTTGCTGACCACTGATACCCGCAACCATATCATATACCAGGGTATTGCCAGCCTGTAGCGATGTGAACCCAGCCCTCAAATCCTCATGCTGTTTGTTAGTGTAACTACCGTCCCACATAGTTGACGCCCATGCTTCTAAGGACGCCACGCTATTTACCACCTCTGCAAGGTCATCTGACGGTATGTCATCACATTGTGTACCTTGGTCAACTGTGTGTATGACAACTGTTTCTAGCACGGGGGTGGCAGACACCAGTCTATCGGTGATCATACACTGGATACCCTGTTCGACAGTATGTACGGTGACTGGTTCTAACACTGTTGTGGTGGGGACCAGGCTTTCTGTGATCAAACTGTGTGCCTTGTTCGGCGGTATGTACTGTCACTAATTCTCGCACAGGTATGACTGGCACCACGTTAACAGCGTTCAAACACACATTTGCCGCTTCTGGAACAGTTGCAATGAACTGTTTGCGGTTACCTGGTGTTGATGTTGGGGTGTACGGGTGTATATCCACTACGCCTGTAAACACACTGTGGTTGTGACGGCTGTTGTGGCTGCGGTTGTTGTTGTTGTTGTTGGCGGTAGCGGCGTTGTTTACCGAGTTGATAGTGCTGTTCAACTCTGGCACTGCATGAGCTGATGAATTGTTCTGCACCTTCAAACTCCTAAGACACACACAGACACAATGAATTAATTACATAATAAAATTAACAAGCATCTATAAGGCAGATATCCTGGTAGTAAAACACTGTGATCTTAATTCGCTACATACCTTTGGCACTGCCGCTTTGAGGGGTTGTCGGGATTATCCTCTGTGTCACGGTCTGGGACTCCGGCTATGGGGTACTGGCACTACCTGGTGACCTAAGGACGGTACAGCGGGCTGGCTGGGGGATGGGGCCCGGCTTCCGGGCTCACACCTGGGACTCGTTCCTAATTAAGGCCAGAGTAGAAATACGAGGCAGCAGACTGGACTCGTCACCGCGACGTTTGCGTGTCAAGACACGGTGCATGTTACTCTCAAGTAACTTCACTCGGAGGAGTAGCGGTTCTCAGCCGTGGCATCTGGATCCTCACAAGACCACCCCGCTTGGTTTTTTTAACAAGTGTATCCTGTCCCGGGTGAGTGAAAGTTTCTCCTCCCCGGAGACAGCGTTCTGAGTTGAACACATTTTTGGACTGTGACTTTTTCTTCCTGTGTGGATTAACCTTTTGTTTTTTGTGGGCAGCGCATCTTCCGGACTTCCTGATTTCCTGTCGAAGTTTTGTTTTACCTTTTGGATGTTTACCTTTGTTGGACTGCAAGCCGCTGTCTGAATAAAAACTAAAACTCTATTTCCAGTTCTGCATACGGGTCCTCATTAGCTCACGGGGTAACCCGTGGGTTTTTCACCCCAGAGACACGGGTTCGTTTCCCGAGCCCGGCGGTCCTGACACTCTGAAGATTCAATGACCTGCTCTGCTGCTACTGCTGGGACCGACTGCGCTTTCGGTCTCCGGAGAGATAATCTGTTATAAAATATAATTAATAGTTTATTATACATAATGACATGGTAAAAATGTATATAGCAGTAAGAAATATATGTAGTACTGCTAGTAATCTTTTCATTTGTTTCATACCTGTTGGGTCTTCTCTTAGGCTCTTTAGGGGATGTTTTTATATCTGTGGTGATATAATCTTGACCGCTGGTGTGTATGTTTTCAGGTGTTCGGATTTGTACCACACTCACAGCTGAATCTACATAAACAACCTCTCTGTACTGATCCTCGAGCACCGCTACCGCTAGGGCCGTTTCACTATGGTCAATATCAGCATCAACCCTCTCTCTACCAATTTGTAACCCTTGTGAGTTTACACGGTTTTCGGCAAATATCGGATCTCTGATGGCATCTATGGCCCTGTTTAATGTAGCGGTGCGCGGTGTCGCATCCACCGCACAGTCGAGGGAGGTGGAGGGGGGTGCGGATGGGATAGTTGTGGGGGGTACTTCGACACCTCGCCGCTTCTCTTTTGACGCTGTCTGAAACCCTGGGCTCAGGCGGCTGCATACATAATGTTAAAACAGATATACGTTAACGTCAATAATAATAACAACAGTGGCTGTAGTAATAACCTTTAATCTTGAGGCTGGTACACACCGTCTGGCTTTTGGCGCTGTTTTAGCGACCTGCTTCTTTGTCCGCAGCGCTTGTTCAGGGCCGGATGAAGCGAGTGGGGGTTGCGCGTTCACACCTCGCGATTTTGCTTTCAATGTGAGGTGTGGCACTCGGCTCACATTCCTGAGCCAGATACAACGTGTTAAAAACAGAGCACATTCAGGCTATTTAGAGGTAGTATTAAACGCTAGTATTAAACAAATTCTTAGTTTTATACATACCGTTTGGCTTTATCCCCCGCTTTAAGGTTTTTTTTTTATAACCACCAATCGTCCGGATCGTGCTTGTTTATTACGGTGGGGCAGCGCCTCGTTTTCTTTCAAAGCAGCTGAATCCCGTTTCGCCCTCCTTGAGACAATCAACGTTAAAAAATAAATATACAGATAGATAGCATAAAATCCTGTGCTAGTGTTAAACCCCAGTGCTGCTAATAAACCCATCAATACATACTTTTGGGTCTTTCTGACGCTCTTAACAGCTGTTTTCAGCAGAGCCGGTCTCCCTGTCTGTGTGCACGGAAGGGCAAAGTCGTCCTCGGAGTCTAGAGTAATGGATACACGTTAAAATACATACACTACATTGAAATAAAATACATGTTTATATTGTGCACACACACACGCAGATGCATCCACACAAACTTTTTACCTGTGTCAAACCATGGCCATGTCGGAGCTCTCGCGGATTTGACTTCAACACGTGGCGCATCCAATGGCTCTCTTCCTGAAGCTGCTGTTGTCTGCTAAATCGATCCTGCTACTGCTACGGCTCTCTTCTAAACAAGCGTATATACATTTAAACAGTTTTTAACACATTCTTTACCACTGAGATAGTATTATAATGAAACAAGTATTATTAGTTGACGGTTTTAAAAACAAAAAAAATATGTTATGCTGTGGCTAGCTATATCAGGGATATGCCTGTATGGGCTTAACATTACATCAAACTACTCACCACGTGGTCGAGACATGTCCTACAAATGCGAAAAAATACAGATACTAAGTATGTACGATACCAGGATCTCAGGAGCAGGAGCAGCGTTCAATGAAGAAGAAGGAGATCCAGAGGCAAGAGAATCAGCAGCTGAAATCATCCGTATTTATATACATACCTGGAGGCGTGTTTTAAAATTACCTGTTACACTCCTCCATATCAGGTCCGCCCCTTTTTATTTTTAAAATGGATGCCATACATTTTGGATATTTTTCAAAATGGTGGCATGGGACACACGCCCCCTTTTTAATTTTAAAATGGCGGCCTGGGGACACGCCCACCTTTCTTTCTCTCAAAATGCTAATTTACTGTTACACGCAAAGGTGGCTACTATATACTACTCCTGTGACCACACCCCATCACTGATTTTGGTTGAGGTCAGAGGGCAATAAAACACTGATTTACAGTGTTACTCTTTAATAAATATGTCTTTTGTAGGGTTCATACAGTTCACCTAGAAAGCACAGGGTCAGGAGACAGGTGAAGTTTCCTTGAGTGGAGCCCCGCCCCCTTAAGACATTACCCAGCATCAAACCCCCCACACGACTCAAAGTGTGGTGAGAACAGACCTATTAAAAATAAAACCAACACTGAGAGCGTTCAGCTGACTTTCTTTTCCGAGTAAGAACTCTTAACATGTCGTTAATGTTTTATTTCCTTCTATTATCATGAGCTGCAGCGTCGCAGGCTCGCCAGAGGGGAGCATTTTCTACATCGCACCGGCACAAATCTAACCCTGCTCCCTCGAATGTCTTTATAGTCGAGCCAATGATTTTGATAACGCTGCCAGGTCCTCTGTGTATGTAAATATGTCACCAACTGTTTACCACCAGGGCCAAGCTTTTCATATTAGCACTGATGTGGTACTCAGCGTTCTTTATAGCGGTGCCAACCGCTGGCTGGAGCTGAGCGGCGTGTCTTCCGTCTGTGTAAATCTTATCACTGTCTGCCACAGGGACAGACGCCGCATATTAGCATTGACGCTCCACAATAACAGCATTCGCCACTGCGGCGGGTCCCAAGCAGTGCAAATCAGAGACTGGCGGGAGTGTGACGGAGCGGGAGGTAAGGGAAAAACAAGCAGGGAGTGAAAAGGGATGTAGGGAAAGAATGAAAGAGGAACATGGAAATAAAAAATAAAAACGGGGAAAGACAAAAAGAGGTGGATAGAAAAGAAGGAAGGTCCAACAGGAGGATAGAGTGGAAATATAAATAAAAGGGATATTGAGTCAAAAACAGAGAGGGTTGGATGGGCATCTCTTGGCTAAAACTGCTGTCCAGAGAGGCCAAGTTTCACCACTAACACTCAAAATAACAGCTTAGCCTCATCATTCTGTCTTCACTCTGTGCCAAAGAGCAGCATTACTGCTGACAGGGCCACTGTGAATATAACAGTACCCATAATGAGAGGGCCAGGTGGCCTCATACATTTGGCCCAGCACAATTGGGCCTCCTTCTAGCGTCCCACTGCTGTTATTAGAGCGACTGATGCACAAATGTCCCACATGTGATTGCAAATGTGTCCGGATCTTGTTTAAATACAGAACGCAGATGATAACCCCGGCTCTTCCATACAGCGTTTCTAGCTGTTCCTATGACAACGCATGCGCTGTAACTCGTAGGTATCCCACCAAATCTATTTGTAAGTAATCCACGTTGTGTAACAAAATCTGGGCCAGGACCGTTTTGTTCCCCAAACCTAACCAAGTAGTTGAATGGCCTTAACCCGTCTTGGTTGTCTCCTGTGACATTTTGAAAAGACTGTGTATGTAACGAGCGGACACGTACAGCAGATTAGGTTTAACGTTTTTGTAAGAAATCAAATGAATGAACAGTTGTATGAGAATACAACCTTCAATTCTACTGAAGGAGTTCACATTGTAGTCCCCTCGTCCTGGTTCTCAAAGATGTATTCATTCTGTCACCCGGCTCCTCGACATGTGTGTGAGGCTTCACCGTCGTCGCCACAGGACGCAGTGAGACTCGGGTCCCTGACTCTTTCATCAGGTCCCACTTTCACCTCCTCGTGGCTTTGCTGCACCGGACACCCTCAATGTTTCACTCCACTGTTCAAGTCGGAGCCAAGATGTTGGCCAACCCCGGGGAAGCCAGGCTGCCTGCCTCACAACGGAAACTCTTGTGACAGATGGGGCCGTCGCACGAGGTGAGGTCGCAGCATCTGATGATGGTTACTGGAGTGCCATCCCAACAAAATGTTCAGAGTGCGGTGGGAATTAGTCTGCACTGATGTTGTTATGCAGACAGCCTCGTCGTGAGTGATCCAGCAGGGGTTTGATGTCTTGCTCAAGGACTCTTGGCTGACTTTGACAGAGATCTGCTGGCTACAGGAGCATCGCTCTACACGCTGCCCTTCCTTTCCCGCCCGTTGCTTCAGAATTCAGATGTGCAAGAAGAAGCAGCAGCCATTAGAAATAAAATCCTGCCACCTTTAAAAAAAGAAATGACTGCTAGGGAGCAGTGCTCAGTGAAGATGACTGTTTAAGTGTTCGGAGTCTGAAGCAGTCTGATGTGCCATCGCGGTGATTAAACATGAAAGCTATTGCACTCTGAACAGCAGGGGCCCGGGAGGTCTCCCGAGCAAGAACCCCGTGGTGTTCAGGATTCATGTGTAAAGTCTCGGGACAGGCAGAGAAAAAGAGGAACGCAGACTTCTCTTTAGTGGAAATGGAAAGAGAAAGTATGTTTCTGCTGCTGTCTGAAAGACAGTTGGTCCGTAGGAAGTGCAGAGGAGGAATATTTCAGTGGTGAGTGCCAAGAAGACGGACAGAAGGTCAATTATGCACAGCATCAAAGAGGTGTCGAGTCTGTATTGCCTCCTACAGAGAGTTGTTTATGTTAACTAGGAATGAGGTGGACTAAACAATCAAAACACACTTCAGCACAAATTTCAGCCCCCAAAATGATCAATGTTGAATCAATGCAACAAAGACGGAACATTAGAGCCTGAAGCTAAGAATTATTATTACAGTATTAGGTTAACCTGGGTGTACCTAATCAACTGAACATATAATTCCTCCAAATGTGTTCGGGTATCTGCCTTGAGCCTCCTCCTCCCTTTTGGTTTGTATCCAAAATATATATTTTTTAACCATATGCCCCGCACCAATGTTTTTAGCCAAAATTGCGGATGCTTTTTCTCATATTAAATCCGGATTATCTCCTCATTCACAAGGTCTATTTGAAAAAATAAAAAAACTATAAAATACAGAAGACCCTTGTGAAGATAGATAATAAGGCCATATATGTGCCATATATGTGTTAGTGGTATATTGGTTTATGATAATATACATACAAAAATAAAACAATGTAAAAAGATGTATTTTTTGAAAGAAAAGATGTTAAAAGTTAATTGTATTACCTTACACATCGATATGAACACTTTTTATATTGTAGGAGTATCTGTGCGAAGTTTGGCTTTGATTGAGTGAAGCTAAGTATTTTTAATAATTACTTTAGTTAAATAAATGTAGAGAACTCATGTTAACTCAGTTAACATGAGTTGGGGGGCAACTGTGGCTCAGTGGTTGCCAGGTCTGACTTTCAATCGGAAGATTGGCGGTTCAAACCCCGCTCAGCCATTCCAGGTTGTTGTGTCCTTGAGCAAGACACTTAACCCTCACTGCTCACCGTTACTCTGTCTACAGTAACAGCCAGGCTTTCCTTGGAAAAGAGGTCATTGTATCTCAACGGGACGACCTGGTTAAATAAAGGCTAATAATACAAATAAAATAAAAATAACTCTGCTCAATCATGAAAGTTCCCACAGTCCTCGGTGGTCCCTGAACGGGGCTTGTTTCACTGCAGCAGGGTGCTCATTGGCCTTAGCTTTCAGTAGGGAGCAGGAAGGCCTGGAATATTCATATTTCAGCCATAAGTAAGTCAATTTTCATATTCTTTGCTGGACACAAATTACATTATTGTGCATATCTTTGCGATGCTTTGTGAGAGAGTGGAATGGTTGGTATTGACTCTGTAGGCTCTAAGGATTCTAGAACCATTGAGTTTAGCCTTCTAGCTAGTTCCTAACTTTCTATCAGCATTTTTTTGAGTCGGTTTTGAGTCACTTTGAGTCATTCTTATGGTTTATGTTTATAATTATTGTTTAATAGTGTTATAAACATGACACAATTAACTTATATTGACTTATGAGGCAGGGATTTGACATTTTCTGGGTTTTTTTGTTTTATTTATTTTATATGTTTTTGATATGCTCAATCCCAGAGGCTGAACCCAATGTTCCAAAATTGGGCCTGATGGGAAAACGAGAACTCGGCAACCTGTCAATCAGAATAAGCCCCGCCCTAAAGCATACCCTGCTTTATGGTCATAAAACTAGAGATTGAGATCATAAACTCATGTTTACAATGTTTACTGAAGGAATACATCAAGAGTCATGTTCTCATATACTTCTATACAACCAGAGGAGTCGCCCCCTGCTGGCCAGTTGAGATAATGCAGGTTTTAGGCACTTCCACATCAGCTTTACTTTTCTTCACTTGGTTTCCACCTGTCCATTCCAAACAAGCTCATCATTTATACAGTTGTTCCCCTTTTGTAGAGACATTTGAATAATAGATCCAACATGTTGTCCGGCATGCTGACGGCCATGGGGGGAGATCTTTGTATCCCAAGTTAGGGGAGGGCCGACAACAAAGGTGGGAGCTCGGGGAACCGGAGGGTGCGACAGAGGAGATCAAACAGACAGCCAACCTGGCACTGCAAGAGCTGGGAATACATGAATACAGATAGCCTGGACGGGGTTGAGATGGATGAAAGGAAGAGAGGGAGGGAGGAAGGGGGACCAAATGGGTACAGAAAGGCATAGCATCTCTACTTTATTTGCTGTTTTATTTTGTGTTCATCACTAGTGGCTTATGACAATACATTCGTCAACACCTGAAAATGTGCAGCGGACTTTGAGACGGTAGGCGGCCCCACGGTTGACCAACCAGCCAGACCAAACGCCACCAAACTGGTCCAGAGAGGAGAGGGAGATGGATGCTGAGGCTACTCCACTACCCAGCATGCTCCTGCTCGTTGTCTTATGATCAGTCACAGACAAATAAGATGGATGAAAGCAGCGGGAGGATCCATCCTGGTCCAGGATCCAACTTGACAGCCCAAATATGTAATGTTTTTTGTTGCTGCTGTTGTTGTCATTGTAATGCAAATTCAGAAAAATGCACAGCAATGCATTATTGTTTGTTTTGTATTTCATTGTGCATCCCTGTGTTGCATGATGACAATTTGGCGTTTCCTGCTTTATTTTGTTACTCACCTCTCCTCTCGTTTCAGATCACTCCACTTCCTGCCGTTTGTGCGTTTTCCCGCCAGTTTTGATTGCCTGTCTCCGCCCTGATTAGTTTCACCTGTCCCCCTTTTGTTAGTTCCTTTGTTGTTTGTCTGTTGGTTTTCCTCGCCTTACCTGCGGTCGCATGTTGTTATCTGTGCTGTTTTTATTCAGGCTGAGTGGCAATCAATTGTAATAAAAACCGGGAATGTGGTTTATTAATGCGGGGGACAATCTGAATGGTGCAAAGGGGGGTGGTTGCTTTGTGGAAAATGCAATTTCAAATTTACAGCCAGTGATATTATTTCTTTTGTTTTGTATGCCGGAGTGTGGCCGCACATGCAGAACAGTCCATTTACTGACTGGTAGTTAGTGTGTGTGTGTGTGTCTGCTTTGTCTAGTTCATTGGTTCTCAAATGGGGGTACGTGAAGGCACTCCAGGGGGTACGTAGGATTCTTTTTAAATACATTTTAAATTAGCATCCATTCAAAAATCCTTTAAAAATAGTTATTTAATGAATATTCAATCAAATATAAGTGTATGTCCATAAACTGAATTGTATATATTCTATATTAAATCAGACACTGATGGTGTTTTTTTTTCCCAACCAAATATGATTTGCGCTGGTTAGGGGGCTCAACAAATATTTCACAATGGGTACTTCACTGAAAAAGGTTGAGAACCACTGGTCTAGTTGACAATAGGTGCAGTTGCCTCCTGGGTGCAATCTGCTGGATCGGTATCATCCTTACGAACACAATAATGATACTGACCCTGTTAACCCTTCCAGTAAAACACAGACTGATATTACAAACCTTGATGTTGGGTTAGCCGGTCGCTTTTGATCGCTAGCTCACTACATGAGTCAACATCTCTACGCAAAGGCCGTGGCCTCTTCTGCTCTGGGCCCTTGTGGTGGCTGGAAGTGTTTGGTGTTCTAGGTATGAATTTAATAAAGTATCTATCTATATGATCAATTAGCAGGCCAACCTTTTTGAATTATAGCTGCCGATGTTACCTTTGGTCTGACATGTTGGCTAGAAACAATGTTTTAGAGCTCCATTGTTGTCCTGCCTACGATGAGTGATTCCATAGGTCAATGTTAATGTCATAAGTAGAGTGAGTAGTCACAACATTAAATTGTATTAATACCCGTTTGTCATTTGTAGTTCGCCTGTTGCTGTTTTACAATTTATTTGAACCATTAATGTTACAAAATGTGCCTGTTTTTTTTGTATTTTGTTTGCCTTATCAATTCTCACAACAATATTTTAAGTTTCTGAAACGTAATTCCACACACCATCATCTAGTAAGCACAATGTATCAAGAGCGTAATCACTTTTGTGAACAATAAATAAATAAAAAGCCACATATTTACATTTATTAAATGTGTTATTTTTAATCTAACTCGGGATTCTCTGCTTAAGACCAGCGCTACTTATCACCAGTTTTGAAATGTGCATCAGTAATGCTTTAATACTTAATCAACACACACACAGATGTCCAAACACATGAAATAAAACCTGCATTTACACCTGTATATGTATGCATGTATCCACACGAACGGACTCGCATGTTGCTTGCTGAGGTGTAAATGCAGCCTCACACTGGAGACATTTCTCTGATACCCCACTGAATGATTCATGCAGTGGGTTTACAGCCAGGTCTATGTGTACCTGGACCCCCACAGTGGGGCAGCAGGTGTGAGGTGTCCCCTAACGATGTACCCATGATTCATGTGCTGTATCCTCCTGCCAACGGGGAGGAAGGACACCATTCACACTTACTGTGAACGGCTGTGTGTGTGTGTGTGTGTGTGTGTGGGGGGGGGGGTAATCAGGGCCTCCTCCCACCTGGACTGGTCCATATCACATCCACAGTGAGGCGATACATCCTGATCAGATGGTAAACCACTTCAACAGGAAGGAGGCAGCTGTTCTCCTGGATCTGTCAGAGACGGGTTGTGTTGGCACGGATATCGGATCGTGTTTCTTTCAACGTACTGTAATCTGACAGGCGGCCTAATCATCAACAGTAAAACATCTGCCAGATTAAGACCTGGATTAGTCTGCGGATGATCCTCAGCTCGGCACCTTTCACAGACGAATGAGCGTTGGCTGTAATCGGGTAAAAACCAAGGACAAGAGGATTATCAGTTCAACGAGATTTACCTGGTCTGACGATCAAGAGGGGAAATTCTCCCTGGAAGCTTTTAGTCAAAAAATCTCACTTTACATTTGATTTCAAACTAGGCATAAACCTCCGGTTGTGAAAAGTGAAGCAGATGCTGATGTGTCTTAAAACCTGCATTCTCTCTCCTGGCCACCAGGGGGCTGCTCCTTTGGTTGTTTAGAAGTCTATATAAATGACTCTCCTTCTCTCTTGATGTATTCCCTCAGTAAACATTGTAAACATGAGTTTATGTCTCAATCTCTAGTTTCAAGTCTTCTTCAATACAGCATGATGTTCATTTAGTAAATTATGATCATTTAGAGTCAAATAGACCATAAAGCAGGGGATGCTTTAGGGCGGGGCTTCAAGGTGATTGACAGGTCCCTGATGCTACCAGAGCTGTATACTACGTCTCTACATCACTCCTCGGTATTCCAATAACGTCCACTTTTTTAAACAGTCTGTATGAGGTAATTTCTGTCTTCCTACACAGTGGTGTAGTCCAGGGTATACGCAGGTATACGGCGTATACCCACTTATTTTTCAGTCAACATTGCGTATACCCACTTCTCAATCACCGCTGGTGCGCATTATTTAGTAGTGGCTCAATGTTATTTCATAGGATGGTGAAGGCATGAGTCATGACCCGCCCTAGTCTGCCTCTAATTGGCTACTACTCGATGCCTTCGGTATGATTGGTTAGGTTTTTAGCGCGAGAACTGATAATGAGCCAATTAGAGGCAGAGTAGGGCGGGTCTTACATCAGCCAGCAGCTCAGCTAGTGAGGCTACACCGGAGCCGTTAACTGTTAGCTCCGTTAACATCAGCCCAGCGCCCCTTGTTGAAGAGGAATCCGACAGGGAAGGAGATGAAGACGTCAACAACAGTGGGTCTCACTTCTATATTATAAGATTTGTAACAAGTAGTAGCTAGGTAGTCATATATACTTACATACTAATAGTATAAGCGTCTGCCCCAACTTTCTTTTCCCGACATTTACATTTATCTTGTACACAAAATCCATCCTCATACACCAGAGATCGCCTGAAGGCTTTTCAAGTGCACCGCTAGGTACTACTCACTCTGAAGAACATTAGCGACTAGCTAACGCTAGCTAACATAACTTTGTAAAATCATCGTGTGTTTGGTGACGTACAGCTAACTGCTTAATTGTCACGTTAACTATGGCAACTGAAGTTAACTAGTGTTTTGGATTGTCAGCATTTTCCTGTCAAAGGGAGATATATAAAAAAAATAGCTAGGTAGCACTAGCTAGATAAATTGAGGTAAAATGTAGCTAGTGCTAACTTATAGGAGACTGCTCAATCAAAGGGTAGATGTTGGCTGCCGGTGGTCCCTTCTAATTGAAGCCAGCCATTTATTCCACTGATCTACCTCTTTTAGAATTGAATAAAATCTTATATCTGGGTTACTTTGGCGACTGTTACAGCCAACAGCACAACATATCAAGGGCATTTTGACCTTGTGCGAGGCACAGCCAGATTCGGGCACAAATATCGCGGCACTTAAGCGTAGGGACGTCACGTGGAATCCATGAATTTGGGTAAATTATAAAAACGGGTACTTTTATTTTATAAAAGTTTACAAGTGCTTCTTCCTCACTAAAGGAAACGTTATGCTGTTGTTTACTTGGTTGAAGAGGGCACAAGGTCTGTCTGTGTTTTGGTCTAATTCGTTATATGTGTGGCTGTGTATTGACACAGCCACAGATAAAGCTACAGCTACATCATGTGTAATTGACTATTTGGGGGCTAAAATAAAACAAATCAAATGATGCGGATTATTAGGGTGACAACTTTACACTTTTGAATAGGTTGTGCTCATTGTTCCCCTTTTATAGCCTATAATTCAATTACTTTTGTTGTTCTTCCTTTAGACATCAATAATGACTGGCCTGACCCGTGGACTGTCAAACCAAAAAGAGGATTTTAAATACAAGAACCCCTGGTTGGGATCCAAAAACAAAAAACTGGGTAAGTTTAGGTAAATTGCTAGTTTGGGTAGCTTCTGAAACAGTGGACACACATTAATATTGTGTGTGTGTGTGTGTGTGTACTTGTATGTATATGGGAGAAATGGACCATGCACACAAACAGCTGTGGATACAGTAGTTACATTGTTTGTTTATGCTTCACAGGATGTCTGGTCTGTAGCAGTGTGAACTCCATTGGGATCAACAAGGAGCAAGGTGTAACACTCTCAAGAGAATGGATGAACTTTGAAATTCAAGTGTCTTCTCAGGGAAGTAGACAAACAAGTCTGTCAGCCTTGAGAAATAAGGTCAGGAAACATGCTTTGCCCAAGGCAGTTTTAGGACTTTTTCGAGATGCAAGCGGCCCGAAAGGGAGGCTGGGCTCAACCGTGGTGATCGGTTGACGGGCTCAGGCGTCTGGAGGGAGCTTGGAGAAGGGCAGCTGTCCCTCCACGTCAGAAGGGGCCGGCTGAGGTGGTTCGGGATCTGGTCAGGATGCCTCCCTTCAGAGGTTTGCCGAGCACGTCCAACTGGTAAGAGGCCCCGGGTAGACCAAGAACATGCTGGAGGGATTATATCTGCTCCTGGACCTGGAAGGAGCTCAGGCTGCCTGAATCCCAACAATCGTTTAAATCCCCTCTTCATCTTCACTCTATTGAACGCTCCAAGCATTTTTATTTTTACCTTCCAGGTCTGGCCCTCTACATTCTACGTCTCATGCTGTGATCACATACAAAGTCGATGGGCCTCATCAGCGCTGGGTTTCCTGCCTTGTCATTCCTGACATTGTTGAATCAGAAAGGGAGAGAAAAAGCTATTGTAGCCATCTGTGTTCACCCTGATTGTTCACCCCGATACGATAACTGATAGATACCCGACGAAACTATGTGTATAAACCATATGGTACAAACAATAGCAGTGCCTTTTGATGCCTATATTAAGTTATTGTGATTGTTGATAGAGCTGCTACAATGTTGGTGAAACCCAGCACGATCGGTCCGAGCTCCACTGAGGAACCAACATTTTAAAAGTTGTCATCTTGTAAAGCGATCTAACAAAATGTGAATTTAGACTTTTCAAATAATCATTGCATCATTATGTAGTTATTTTGGCATCACTTTTATCTGTTTTATGCAAATACATCACAGCTAAAATGTATATTTTGAGTGAAAAGTCTACACGGCACACGTCTAGTGTGAATGAACACCAGCGGTCCCACCATCAGACTTCCGCGAGTTACGCGGCGCCAACATTGGCCGGAGGGAACGCTGGTGGAAGCAAAGTAATTAATGCTTCAACGTCTTTCATAAATTGTACTGGAACTGCAGCCTTCATGTGACTGAGAACTAATGATATCCTGAAGGGTTTTACTTTGATTTCAGGCAGAGGACACCAGGCCCGCCCTGGGTTTTGCTTGTGCCCGGCACATGGAGTAAAGCTTCGTTTGCACCGTAGTGCGAGCTGCGAGCACGCAGGAGGAACTTCGTGCTGCACGCGCTGATCGTTTCGTTACTCTCAGAAACCCCTGAGGGAGAGCAGGCCAAATGTATTGAGAAGAGAAGAGTGACGCCAGCCGAGTTACAAAAACATCAGAGACGTACAACCAATGTGAGCGCAGCCTTCATGCACGACGAGCACGGTAGTATTTATACCTTTTTCTCATGTCGTCGCCACTTCAGCCGATATAAAGTACAATTTAGCCTTTGAGAATGACCATCACTAAGGCTTCATTACATTTATATACACACGCACTTCATCGGTTTGTCACCAAGATTTGTGAAAAGTTTTGAAGTGAGACTTTGTGTTGACAGTGTAAGATGGTTCAAGATGCTTTATTTGTTTGTATCGACTCATCTCCTGTTGCTGCCCTTTTGGTCCCGCTCGTCATTGTAAATAAGAACTGGTTCTCAAATGAGTCTCTCCTGATTGAACTGAAGCTCAAGCATTAGTTCAGTAAGGAAGACACTCTTTACTCTCCGGTTCATTCATAAGCTCAGTCTCCAAGTCTCACTGCCATTACCTCCATCAGCTGATTGGGGGCGTGTATGTGGAAGGAACCAATCAGAGTCGGTGCAGTTTCCTATGTCTCCAAGACCCTCCTCCCCCCCAGGCTCCGTCAGTCATCATCATCATCATCATCATCATCATCATCATCATCATCATCATCATCATCATCATCATCAGGTTACAGCAACTCCCTTCTTCACCACCAGCATCAGTGTCTGGACTCCAGGTGGATTCTGCCTACGCAGATATCAGCATCACTACCGTGCTTATTCTAATTCAGGATGGAGTCCAATCGCCAAAGACTTTGCACTATTCATATATATATGCAATTGTAATAGATTATTGTTAAACTCTAAAACAAGTCTCTCCTGATTGAATTGACCTGTGTGGTTAAATAAAGGTCAAATAAAATACAAAATAAATGAGTTGTGTGATTCTTAGTTACTTAAAGTCCACTCATATTTTGTGGTTTATCTGAGTTATCCCAGAATCACATAAAAAACTACGCGTAGTGGCTTTAGAAGCAAACCAGAAGGTGTGTTTTTTTCCTCAGGAGGGAACTATTGATTTGCATTCGTTCCCACAGTGTCGGTCCCGTCAGAATAATCCCCCCCACTGCTCCCTGGATGACTTGTTGTTACATGTTACGTAACATAGAAAGCTTGAGTCGATGTAGGAACACAAAGGAGTCCTGACTTGTAGATAACACAAACGTTTATTAAAGCAAACCGTGGGCTTAACTTGCCTTCAGCTCATTTCAGTGCTTTCAGTGGACTTGTGTAAGCACGCTGTCAGAGACGGCTGCAGGCTGATGATCTTGAAATAAGTGTTGTAGCATTGGTTTCCCTTCCAACTATAACAGGAGGAATTATTGGAATATTTTACTGATTTAACTTCTAACCTGTCATTTCAAGAGAGTCTACCTGGAACAGTTAGATGAGGAGCCGGCCAGCCTGCTAACCTCTCCACAAACGGCACAAGAATCACAGAATACACAAACCAAATACATTTGCCGTCACTTTTTACTGCCTTAAGCACAATGTCCATGAACAAACGATAAACACAAATACAGAGTCCAAAATATGGCACTCAATGTCCTTAATTAAGATAATAAACATTAATTATGACACTAATTAAGTGTGGGTGTGTGTGAAAGAGCAGGAGGGGTTGAATGTCTGAGGATAGTTAGTAGATTTCAAAGTCCAGTTCAGGTTATTGTGTGTGTGTGTGTGTGTGTGTGTGTGTGTGTGTGTGTGTGTGTGTAGAACTGCTGGTGAAGGGACTTATCTGGCAGGTCCAACCCAGCAAAGGACATTCCCAGTGGCCTCCCAGCAGGGTCTGATCGTTCCTATAAAGGTTTCTCCTGAAACAGTCAACTCTCGGGATCCGATCACACTCCTTCACTGCCGTGTTGTCCACGCCGTTTATGAACTCAGTTTTCCTTCACCTTCCATCTCTCCTCCATGCAGGTTGTGTTAACTAATTGTTTCCCCCTCCCCCCCCCCCCCAGCTCATTTAGGGCTCATTTTATCACCTCCTTGGCTCCACCTTCTTCTTTGGCTAGCAGGAGGGAAAGGACTATTCCGTACTTCTGCCTTTCCCTTTCCGCTACAGTGTGATGACAATACTGCTTGTTTTTATCAGTCTACAAATTCTGCTGATGTGAGAAGATGGGAAGGAGGAGAGAACTGAGGGCAGGAAGCCGGTGGTAAAGAAGGACTGAATACATTGTAGAAAATATAGGAATAGGAGAAGATTGGAAAGGGAAGGGGAAAGAAGCTCTACATCGTGGAGGTATTTCAGAAAGATGGAATGAGAATAAAGGGAATAGAGTGTGGGCTATAATGAGCTCCATTTGAATATCAGAACATCAGCCATTTTTCTTTTTTTGATTTGATGTTTTATTATAAATATGCACAGAAAAGGGAGTGAGGTGGTGTTTCCTGTCATCTCTGTGGATTCCTGAAACACCAAGTAAACCACATCTTGTTTCTCCCTGAAGACCACAAGTCCCCCGTCTGTCTGCGCCGTACATCCTTATTAATCAGTCTGAATAATTAGCAGGGTTTTGTGCGAATGCAACTTTCTTTTTTGAAAGGTGTGTAAATGGATCATTTTGCCTTTTCAAATCAAAGTTAAAAATAGCAGTATGTCCTGAAGTTTGTCTGCTCGAGTAGTGAATCGTCTCCGATGGGGAAGTGTGGGTTTGCATTCTATATAAGCTTTTTTTTGTGCCAACATCCCATAATATGCTAAACGTAATACTGCAGGTTTAATCAAATGTCCGGAGCTCACGAGGTGCCAAGGAAGAGGAGAGAGAAAAAAGAAACACATTTTTAATACCAACAGAATGTGTAATATATACACAACAAAGGTTTGGCACGACACATTTGACAGTTTGTTATCCTGTGCACATTTCTTTTTTACCTTTTAAATAAGGATATTCAAAGGGTCCAGTTTATCCTATACATATGATTGGCAAAATATACGTGTGGGATGACAAGCGAGCCAGATCCTGATCTCGAAGTGCAGGCTTATTTTCTCTTTTCCATGTGCGGAATTATTCCCACTGGACTCAAACCCATCAACGAGAATCCCAGTTGAGCTAAAATATGTGGGAACTCCTCAGGGTCCACGTTGTGCGTGCAGTGTGTGTGTGCACATGTTTACATACCGGATTGTGTGCAGTCAACTGTCCCTATGTGTTCTGACAGTACACATGTGTGCAGAAATTGCTGGGTACTCCCAGGTGGCAGGACTGTAAGCTGCTGCTGCTGCATGCACATCTGTTTGTGAGTATTATATAAAACCTCCAGCGCTCTGGGAGCTGCAGTAGGTCCACAAATTCCCAGGCGTGGATGGATTTCTTTCAAGGTGCATATTGGACTGTATGTATGTCACTGTGTGCCTTCATCATCATCATCATCATCATCATTGCTATCATCAAAATCTGTATATTTGGTGTGTTTGGCATCTAGCACAGGAATATGTCCTCATGTGTCTCCTGATTTTCATTTTCATTTTTCCAGTGGTCCAGCTGAATTCATGAAAGAAAGTAACTTTCATCAAGTTTCCAAAAATATCAACATCCTCATCAATTTCAATGTAAACGTTAAGGCCCCATGGCCCGCCAGTGCTACCAGGAACTCAGTATTTATGTGGTAATTTATTCCTATATATATTTCAATCAGGAGAGACTTGTTTTAGAGTGTAACAATAATTTATTACAATTGCAAATATATGAATAGTGCAAAGTCTTTGGCGATTGGACTCCATCCTGAATTAGGATCAGCACGGGGTAGCGATGCTGATGTCTGCGCAGGCAGAATCCCGCCTGGAGTCCAGACACTCGTGGTGTTGAAGAAGGGCGTTGCTGTAACCCGATGATGATGATGATGATGATGATGAGAAGGACTGATGCTGACTGGAGGAGCCTGGGGTGGAGGAGGGTCGCATCGGTTTGAGTGTCAGGCGGGGATCGAGCCCGGGTCGCTGGCTTCGTGGACCAGCGAGCTATCAAGTGAGCTGCAAGGACCCAGTTGCGGTTCTGTCAATTTGGTTTCTTTATTCTTAAAAGATCCAATACACAGAAGATAATTATGACAGCGTTCAAAAGGTTCAAAAAACACAAAGGATACTCCAAACAACGATAGTCCAAACTCCCAAAAGAAACAGTTCCAAAAACGGCAGCGAGAATCCGAAAACGCAAAAGATACTGGCAAAAGGCAAACACAGGAACGGCTACTTAAACAAGCACCCTTCGAAATGCGGCTGAGAACCGCAACCCCAAACAATCGTAACGCGACTGAAAACTCATTTGCTTTGTCGTCGAGACTGAACATTGCAGAAAAGAACAAGTGCAAAAAGCCAGGTACTTATACCCAGCTGACAAAATTAAAGTGGCTACCTTAACAAGCACAAATAGGGAACAGGTGAGAACAGGAAATGGGAATCAGGTGAGGGAACATAACAGGAAACAGGTGAGTCACACAAAGAAAACAAAGGCACATGTGAACACAGACAACAAGTCCATAACCATGTCTCTTTGGCCACCAGGGGCCGCCAATGTTCCAAATTGTCACAGAGTCTGTCGCCGAACGTGACAGTACCCCCCTCCTTAGGGGCGTCTCCTGACGCCCCCTTGGCGATCAGGATGCTTACGATGGAAGTCTCTGATGAGGGATTTGTCAAAAATGTTCCAGGCTGGAACCCATGAGCGTTCCTCCGCACTGTGTGTGCATCTCTCTACTGGTGACTCCTCAAGACTACTGGACCTCTTGGATCTTGGCTGAGTACATTCTCTAAAGAGGTTTCTCTGCTATATTCCTACTGTACTTGCTGTATTAGTTCTACTATTTTGCAGAACTATCTCTACTAGACTATTTCTAGTAGACTGTTAATCTGTACTGTCATTTCTATCTGAATCGTTTGAGCCGGGACTTTGCTTTGGTCAAGTGACTTAAACGCAACTGAACTAGCTAGGGTTAAAGTCTACTTCTGTAATCCAACTGTACTTGGGACCAGGCTCTAGTTTTACTTTCAACTTTTGAGGTAAACAGATCCTGTCCTTGTTCACTTTTGGGCAAGAAGCAGCCGTTCTTGGGAAACTCTCACCTCACTGATTAAAGGGAAACCCAGCTATTGTCCTGAGCCAGAGCACTCTCGATTGGCGGCCATCACACTAACGACCTGGGGCGTAGTCAACTCAGCTGTAGCTAATTATCGCTAACTCCGCTATAGAAGCAGGTGTGGGTTTGAAGCGTCAGCGAAGACTCATCGTATGAAGACTCGGAGGATAAAGACAAAGGAGTCTTTCGTTGGAGTCTTCGGGGGCGGCTGAGCATTAACACTTCTCTGTGAAAATGTGCTTCCTTCCCATACCCGTGTACATATCAACTTGTAGATTCTTCAGACCTCGGACTCGTTCTTACTTGCATCAAAATCCTTCCTCTTTTATTTATCCCACCCGCTCCACACAAACCCAACACCTCGTCACAGGAGGCCTCTGGAACTGCCAGTCAGCTAACCGCAAGGCAGACTTCATCTCTGGCTTTGCTATCAAGCAGTCTCTGGACTTCCTGGCTCTCACTGAGACCTGGATCACACCAGACAACACATCTACCCCTGCTGCTCTCTCGTCTGCCTTCTCCTTCAGCCACACACCTAGGCCCACTGGTCGGGGTGGTGGCACGGGTCTACTCATCTCCCCCAAATGGAGTTTTTCTCTCTATCCGCTTCCATTGCCTACACCACTGTCTTTTGAGCTTCATGAGTGACGGTTACCCATCCGGTTCAACTGAACATTGTTGTTCTCTACCGTCCACCTGGTTCCTTGGGAGATTTCTTGGAGGAATTAGACGTCCTCCTATCAAGTTTCCCAGAAAACGGCCCCCCTCTCATTCTTCTAGGTGACTTCAACATCCAGACCGAGAAGTCATGTGACCTGGTGCTCTTACTGTCTTCCTTTGCTCTCTCACTCAGTCCTTCACCTCCGACTCACAAAGCTGGAAATCATCTTGACTATATTTTCACCAGAAACTGCTCAACATCTAACCTCACTGTAACTCCACTTCACGTCTCCAACCACTTCTTTATCTCCTACTCTCTCCCACTCTTGGGAACTGACAACCCTCGCACAGCAACAGACTCTGCCCCTGTCCGTGGCAACATTCGTACCCTCTCTCCCTCCCTCTCTCCCTCCTCTCTCCCTCTCTCCCTCTCTCTCCTCTCTGGCCTCGTCTGTTCTGTCAGCCCTTCCTTCAACTGACTCGTTCTCACTCATGCATCCTAACTCTGCCACAGACACTCTCCTCTCTACTCTGTCCTCCTCTCTTGATTCTCTCTGTCCTCTTACAAGATGAAAGGTCTTCAACTCCCCTCCGGCTCCGTGGTTGTCAGACCCGGTCCGTGCCCAGAGAGCCACTTTGCGAGCATCGGAAAGGAAATGGTGAAAATCCAAACACGCTGACGACCTGCACGCCTATCACTCTCTTCTCGCCTCCTTCTCTGCCTCTATCTCTGCAGCCAAAAGCCTGTTCTACCAATCCAGAATTGAATCTTCTTTCTCTAACCCCAAAAAACTCTTCTCCATTTTTTCCAACCTCCTTGACCCCCCCTGTCCTCCTCCTCCCTCCACCCTTCTACCGAACCACTTTGTCGACTACTTTACAAAAAAGATGGATGACATACGCTCCTCATTCACTGATCCCCCTCCCATAACTACATCTCCACTAACATTATCTGCCTCCCCTTCGCTTTCCTCTTTCACCCCTCTGTCCCCCAATCAAGTTCTTACCTTGGTAACCTCTTCCCGCCCAACCACCTGCCCCCTTGACCTCATCCCATCTCACATCCTCCAGTCTATTGCTCCTGACCTTCTTCCCTTTCTTACCCATCTTATTAACACCTCCCTCTCAACTGGTTGTTTCCCTAACTCTCTGAAGGAGGCAAGAGTTAACCCTCTCCTGAAGAAACTGATGCGCTTCTTACGTGCACACCCACGTACGAACTTCTTCAGGTTCTCTGTAATGGACAATAAGACACAAGACCAAGTATACAAGTTACCAAGCTTCAGCTGAAGGAGATAATCGTTTCTTGCAAAGGCTCCGTAGTCAAAGCCTCGCAAACGGAATATCTCTCCTCCCTCTCGTCGCTTCGTCTTTTATTAGATTTCTTACACAGAGAGTTTACACACCAACATACGCCCACTTAGCATGGTGATACATGTCAACGTGACCGCCGCTCCCTACGTTCTTCCCCTACGCCCATCCTGTTATTCAGCAAGATCTTCCTCTTTCCTTGTAATGTGAACAAGAGGAATTGCTCAACATAAGAGGAATTTCAGACATAGTTCTGCTTGTGTAAGAGGTCTTGCATACGTAAATGAATATAAAACATTATCATAGAGCATTTGATATTTCTCAACAGTCCCCCTTTTGAACTCTACGAAGAGTTCACACTATGATAGGAGACAGAAGCATGGTTATTTTTTAGCCTTTTGGTATACATAGCATGTTTACACTTTTAATAGCAATGTTGTTGTAATTTTAAGAAAATTCACACTCCCCCTTTTGGACTCTACCAAGAGTCCACCCAACATGACATTTTCATTCAGCATTGTAACTCCAATTCCTCCACCTGGTCATTGGCCTCCCCTTCAGCCAACAAGGGCATCATGGCGTTACGAACTTCCGTACCCCCCACTGCTCTTGTTATTATTTTTTCAGACAGCCCCCTAAGACATGGGATGCAACAGCACCCACACAAGGTGAGGAGGGCAGCAAAGACTGCTATGGACAGCAGAATGGATGAGACCAGTGACTTATACTTCCCGAATGTATTCATCCAGCTGTCCCACATGGTGGTATCAACTCCAGAATGTTCCTTCATCTTTTCATTCAGGGTTCGAAGTCCATCTATGGCCTTGGTCAATCTACCGTCAGGAGCGGTGTTGTTGGGAATGAAGGTACAACACTGGTTTCCAAATAGGGCACAGACTCCCCCTTTTTCGGCCAACAGCATGTCCAAAGCCATCCTATTCTGGAAAGCCATAAGAGAGGAGGCCCGGAGCTGCTCGTGCACCGATTCAAACCCTTCCTGAGTCCAATTTCCCAATTTCTGCACATTGTAGTGGATATAATTTATGCGGTCTACGTTTTTGTTTATAGTACACCATGGGCATATGGCGGACTCAAAACCACCTGCAATTTGGTCCGTGAGTTTATACTCATCCGGTACGCCTCTGGGGACTCCTATGCCATCAACATAAGTGGGGTCACCTTTTCCCAACCACTCATATTGAGTAGAGGATCTTTTGCGCCTGGAAGGGGCTACTTCAGTCCCCGCATGTACTTCCGGTAAAAAGTCCTGTAATGCCGAGCTGGGGTCTGGCCAGTAATCATCGTGTACGGTAAAGAGGGATGCTGGAATAATTAGAGACACCACGGCGCACTGCCTTCCCTTCGGAAGTACGTTATATAATTTCATACTCCCACACCACCACCAGAGATCTGACCGGGATGCAAAAGAACTGGTGTTGGACGCCGTCAGCACAGTAATACAACTGGAAATATTATGCTGACCTATTGGTTTTGAGCCATTCTGCCGTACGCAAATGAAATTATTGACCGCTACCTGGATGGAGAACAACGGGGGCGCCGAGGTAGTGGGTGTTAGAGGGTATGCTTGGTCTGAGGCTGCACAGTCAGGAGACACATTTTCACATGTCACCAATTCGAGGAGACAGGGGAGCGGAACTGCAGCCGGGACGATACGTAGCAATGGTCTGGGGCCCAAGCATACAATGCAGGAACTATTGGTAAGATTTGCCGCCCTTTCGGCCATTAACATCCAGTTATTAATTTGCCCTGACACCCCGGTGGCGCTATAAATCTGCTCATCTACTGAACCTGGGGGCGGACCAGAAAAGACTGTTACGGGAACGTGGGAATGTGGTGCTTTAACGATGTTTTCTGTTACTTTGGAAGTGTTGGTAGATGTCGCAGGACATAGGCCGAATTTTACTTGGGGATGTGAACGCACCCGGGCATGCCCCTGTCCCTTATATACCCCTAAGACGAACTGGAAGCATTCCCCCGGGTTCCCGCATCGTGTAGGGAACCTCTCAGCGAAGGTAATTCTTACCACTCCGTTCTGCTGAGATATTGTTGTTATGTGTTTCCATAACCGAGCATCGAGATCCCACCCATAAGAAGACTTCCCCCAGTTCCCGGTACATGCGATGGTGCTACCCCATCCTTCAGCTCTGTGAAAGCCCAAGAACCACTCATAATTTGACCATTCTGAACTAGCATAACCGCCAATCTGAAAGCCCGACATTGTCATGGTCCTTGAGCCATTGGCTCTAGGGTCAAAACACAAGATCATTTGCGATGTTGCTTCAGACGAGACCCCCGAGCATTGGGGGTAGTGGTTTACACATTGTTTTGAGTAATGGATTACTACCGACCTCTTGTTGCGACCGTTTCGGAGATGAGTTGTATTTAACGAGGTTGTCCTAGCGGTTAGGCCGGACTTGGATCTCTCAAGAGACTCTATTCCCCAGATCATTAATAGGACTACGAGGGTGAGTCCTACGCCTAAAAGAAAAAGGGTCTTTTTCCCAAATCCTATTTCCTTTAATGTACGCGGTCTGTTGTGAAAGGTACCAGGTCGATCTGGATCCCCAAAACAGCGTCTAAGCTGTCTTTCCATCTTTAAGGGCACGGGCGGCGTTAATTATGTTCTGTATCACTGAGTAAAAGACGGCCAGAAATAACGTTATCACTATGCTACAAAACAGGGCCACCACCAGGATGAGTACTGTCCACTGGAATTAGGTCAAGCCCCCTGAGAACATCCCTGTCGAGGAAGCTTACAATACCACCAGAGGATTAGAGTCACAATGCCCACACTTAATATAGTTACAGTCGTTACAATTACTTTTACACACATATGTCCAAACGGGTATTATTTTGAGCAAGCAAACTTTCTTCAACTAGTTCCTTTTTCACAAGATTATTACAGCAGTAGGACTCTGTAAATAAGGTTTCAACTTTCCTTTATGGGTTCTAGTTACAACTCTGGCAATACAGCATGATGTACATTCAACAATATACGTTACGTCGGCGTCGATTCTTCTGCAGGTCTTCTTTCTTCAAGTACCAGGGGTAGACTACCCTGTACTCTGTTGGACACTGGAGAGGATTATTCTGCCTCTTTTACCCTAGTGTCAGATGGATGCCCTCCGTGTTGGTAGCCAGATCCCTGACTACTTCTTGTGTTGGGACGTCCTGGTTCCTGAGTCGGCGTGCACTGGGTCCAGTGGTACCACTGCGTTCCCTTGCCTTGGAGCTGGACAGCGTGCGTGGTTCGGGCTGTTACCTTGAATGGACCCAACCACCGTGGCTCTGACCACTTTCTTTTGATGACCCTCAGTAGCACCCACTCGGACTCTGGAGCTGGTTTTGGCTCCTCCGCTTGGTGAACAGCTGCAACCTGTCTTGAGAACAAAGAGACTGTGCCTTGTAGCTGGCGGAAAAAAGCTTTGTGTGAGAGTTCATTGGACATGTCAGAGAGTGGCAATTGTGAGTGGGGCCCAGGGAAACATCTCCCCGTTTGCATCTCATGTGGCGAGAAACCCGTTCTGGTATTGACTGACATTCTTATAGACATGAGAGCCAGTGGCAGGGCTTGTACCCAGTTCATTCCTGATTTACTGCAGATTTTTGCTATTTTGTTTTTCAAGTTTAGGTTCATTCTCTCCACTTTACCTTGGGACTGGGGATGATAAACCGAGCCAAATTTGTGTTTCAACCCCAGCATTGCTTCGACCCTCATCAGATCCTTGTTTTTGAAGTGTGACCCATTGTCTGATTTCACTTTCTCTGGAAACCCATGTTGGGGAATGTATCGATTAACCAGGAATTTTATCACTGTTGCCGCGTCTTCTTTTCTTGCTGGAACAGCCTCTGGCCATCCTGTGTATGAATCTACACATACCAACAGGTATTTGCAGCCCTGCACTGGGTGTATCATGTCGGTGTAATCGATTACAATTTCTTTCCCTGCCACTGTTAGAGGAGGATAGTGACCACCTTCTGGTCTCACTGCCGCTTTTGGGTTGAAAGCACGGCATTCAGGGCATGTTTTTGTAACCTGCTCAATCATGGGTTTCATAAAAGGATGCCACCAGTGTTGTAAGTTTTTCATCATTTGACTTATTCCCACATGTCCCACCCCATGAGCTTCTTCAAGCGCTGTGTCTCTTACCCCTGGAGGTAGGATGGGCCTTCCATCCGGTCCCCTCCACAGCCCTTCACTTTGGGTAGCTCCTCTACCTAGCCACATAGATTTTTCCTGTGGCGATGCTTGGGCTTGCATTTTAACAATGGTCTCCTTGTCTATTTCTGCTCTGTTCTCTAAGTCGGTGGTCAGTAACAGCTGGTGGGGTTGGTAGCCCGCTGCGGCTTTGGCTGCACAATCTGCTGCATCATTCCCTCTCCCTACTGTATCTTGTGTGTTGCTGTGGCCCTTACACTTGACTATGGCTACCTTAGCAGGTAGGAGAATGGCTTGTGCCAACCTCTTCATTTCTTCTTCGTGTTTGACTGGTTTTCCCCCTGCTGTGAGGAACCCTGCTCTTAACCACTGTGGTAACTCGAGGAGCGCTGCTCCCGTTGCATACGCTGAGTCTGAGTAAATGGTTACTTCCTGTCCCTTCCCTAACTCTAGGGCCCTGATAAGTGCTACCACCTCTGCTCTTTGTGCT
Organism: Cottus gobio; assembly: GCA_023566465.1. Classification (NCBI taxonomy): domain Eukaryota; kingdom Metazoa; phylum Chordata; class Actinopteri; order Perciformes; family Cottidae; genus Cottus; species Cottus gobio. The sequence continues at coordinate 609,496 of CM042220.1, read as the reverse complement.
GACTGTGCTCCCTGCATCCTTTCAGCTTCAATGGTCACTACACTGTCTCCTGTGTCTTCTACTACCGCGTAGGCAGCCCTCAGTCCGTCTGCCTCATGACGGAAACAACAACCATCTGTGTACAACACCCTTCCTGTCCCTAGTGGCTGTGCTGAGAGATCTGGTCTGACTTTTTCTACCTTCCTGGTTCTGTCCTCACACTCATGTGGTTCCCCCTCCCCCATCTGATCGGCCATGTTAATGCCCTCGTGTGTAAAGGACAAATTGGGTGCTTGCAGTATCTTACTGATCCTTCTCTGTCTGGTGGGGGTGAGGGAGAACATTGCTGAGTTAACGAATGACACGATGCTATGTGACGTCAGAACTATCAAAGGGTGTCCCATAACTATGTGGGAGGATTTTTCAATGCATTTAGCTACCCCTGCCGCGTGTTGCGTGCAGGCCGGTTGGCGTTTTTCAATCTGTTCAAGTGGAATACTCATGTAGACCAATACCACTCTACCCCCCTTTTTCTGAAACAAAACTCCATTTGTTGCGCATTTTGTTTCAGAAACATCCAAATGGAAGGGCAGGGAATAGTCGGGGCATGCTAGATTCGCTGCCGCTGCCAGCGATTGTTTCATTGTGACAAATGCCTCATCTGCTTGTTCCGTCCAATCTAACGGTGAGGACAGATTGCGCATGCCTTTTTCTCGGACCATGGCTCTTAAAGGGTCGGTTAGGTCAACATACCCTGGAACATACGTCTTACTGTACCCCGTTAGGCCCAGGAAGGACAACATGTCTTTAACTGTGGTGGGTTTAGGATGTGACAAAATGGAGGATCTATGCGCTGGCGAGATTCCCACCCCATTTGCTGAGAGTACCCTCCCCAAAAAGGTCACTTCCCGTCTGCAGACCTGGATCTTTTTCCTGCTGACCTTATAGCCTTCTTTGGCCAGAGTGACTAACACATCCTGAGTTGCTTTCAGGCAATCCACCGCCATGGGTGCCGCAATCAGAAGGTCATCAACGTACTGAACCAGTACTGTGTCTGGGGGTAGATCACACCCACTCAGGGATTGTTTCAACACTGTGTTAAAAAGGCCTGGCGAGAGATTAAAACCCTGAGGTAACCGTGTGTAACGAAGTTGGCGCCCCATATAGGTGAAAGAGAATATGTCGCGCAAGTGAGAGGCTAACGGAATGCAAAAGAATGCATTTGACAGGTCAAGCACTGTGAACCAATGATGCTGAGGACCGATATCTGCCAGGGCTACATGTGGGTTTGGAACTGTGAGCGTAGTATCCACTATTAGCTCATTTATGGCACGGAGGTCATGGACCATCCGGTATTTGCCTGTTTCTTGTTTTAACACCGGAAGGATGGGCGTGTTCCACTGGGAACAAGACGGCTCTAAAACCCCGGCCTCCAAAAGGCCTTTTACTGTGTCAGCTATTCCGAGCTGTTTTTCACTAGAACAGGAGTACTGTGGAATCCAAATCGGAGGAGAGTTTTTTAGTCGGAAGGTCATTGGAGCACACGTTACTTTACCCACGTCCGTGGGATTTTGGGACCACAATGGTCCAGGAAGTTTGTCTAGTATTTGTGTAGCATCTTGGTGATCAGTTCTTTCCCTACCATGGTGTCTGGTAATGAGTTCATGTTGTGGTGTAGCTATGTCGTAGCATGTACATGAAATACAAAAGGTCTTAGTCTGTGGGGAGTACTGGATCTGTGGGGCGGGTGTTGAAGTCCAGTCAGTGGCTGCTAATGCCATCTTTACCATTGGACCTAAAGTTTTTGCGTCGTGACCTGGGTGCAAAGCTAAGGAAACATGTGGTGCTGATTCGTCCTGCATAACAAACCATGGTAACTGCTCAGGAGTCAGTTGGACTGCGGCGGCTACGCCCTCTGGTCCTACATAGATATTCTGTGTGGTAATTTCCCACTTTGTGTCTTCTATTGCCTGAAAGGCATCCTGATAAAAGAGGTCAGATTCAATATCATATTTAAGAGTCACATGAGGGGGATCGGGGGTTGGAACATAGGGTGTTATTTGGGAAATCCAGGGCTTCCAGAGGAAGAATTGCTTAAGGATGCCCTGAGTACCCGGGTTTTCTGGAGACAACATGGCCCAGTATATGTCGGCATGGGGGGTGTCAGAAGCGGGGGAGAGAACATATTGTCCGTGACCTCGGTATTCCTCAGTACATGTTATCTGGCAACCGTCTGGAAAAGTCAAAACAAGTCCATCTGCACTGCACAATATAGACACTCCCAGCTTGATGAGGAGGTCCCTCCCCATAAGATTCATGGGGACCGTTGGCGATACGACGAAAGGGTGACGTACGCGTTGCTTCCCGATAGCAGTGTGCAGTGGTTCGGTTATTGGCAGTCTTTGTTTCTCCCCAGAGAAGCCCATCACTGTGATATTTTTAGGTGTAGTCTTTTGTGGAGGACAATGTTTAATTTTGGAACATGTGGCCCCTGTGTCCACTAAAAAAGCTTGTTGGACTCCTTCCACTTCCATTGACACCATGGGATCTGCCGTTGTCCCTGTGTCCTGCTGTTCTGCTGGGGAGTGTCATTGTGGCTGGTAATTGGCATCACCAGGCCAAGGCCATCCAGCCATTTGGAACGGTGGTGGGCCCTGCTGACCTTGAGGGGGGCCTTGTGATTGTTGCCCTCCCTGCTGGTGTCCCCTGCCCCCTTGCTGCCGACCCCCGTTCTGCGGACAATCCCTAGCCCAGTGTCCCATCTGACCACAGGTAAAACAGGCCCCCGAAGCTCCTCCCCGGGGCGGACCTCCCCGCCCCCTCCCTTGTCTCCCTCTGCCCCTTCCCCCATTATAATTGTTTCGTGGCTGCCATTGCTGAGGTGGCGTTTGGTAGTACTGAACAGGTGGCTGCATTGGGCTTGGTGGGACCCAATCAGGAGTTGGGAAAAGATCAGCGTCCCCTTGTGGGGAGTTGGCAGTCATAGCCAAGACATGCTTTCCCTTTTTATCTTTGTCTTTCTTTCCCTCATTGACCTTTTGTTTGACCTCAGCTAATTGTAACTTGAGCAGTTGAGCCTGGAGCTCTTTAAGGTCTGTTTCTTCAGTGTCTATGGTGTCTTGTGCACGTGTCATATAAAAAATGATGTGTCGTTCCCATTTAGTGGAATCAGCTGCGGCCATGTCTGGATTTTCTTCTATCGCCACACGCACTTTTTCAGGAACCCCGCTTAAGACGGCTGTCCTGTACCACTGCTGTTGTGCTCCTGGGAGATTGGGATGACACCCGGTCTGTGAGGTCCATCTTTCCTTGCAATGATCCACAAAGTCCCTAGGGCTTTGTTTAGCGTCCCATTTAAATTTGGGAATGGCGGCAGCATGCGAGACGGGATATTTAGCCCTCAAATATTTGCCTACCTCAGTGGCTATGTGAGTGTACGGGGTATCATCTTCTTTATATTGAGTGTGGCTTTCTCCTTCAAGCTCCCGGACGTCGGCCGTGAGCATACAGCGATTAATTATGGCCCTGAAATCCCCTAAGGCTAATTTTTGGCCGGCTGTGAGGCCTTCTAGTTTACTCAACCAATGGGCTCCTCCCTCACTCATGGGTGGAAGCTTATCCACCAGGCCCTGGAGGTCCCCCATGGAAAATGGTTTATACTTGTCCCCTTTCCCCACTCTGAACAACGGGCATTCATATGCGGTTTGAACTTCCTCCTCCTCTTCCCCCTCTGTATCGCTATCTTGGACGTGTGGCCCCTGAATAGCTGGAGGGTTTGGTAATACTGGTCCCTGACTACGTAAGTGGTAACGTGGGAGTGACTCTAGTTTCCAATTACCCTTAACTTTCATTGACACCTGCCCATCATGACTTTTTGAACAATGTGGCCTATTGAACGGGGAGATGCTCCTTACCCTAGTCCTTCTTCCCCTACCTTTGGCCTGACTTTTCCCTTGTCGGAGTTCTTCTACACTACTGCTGCGGTGCAGCCTGCTTTCCCTCATTTTTTTTTCTTCCTCCTCCTCTCTCTCTACCCTCAGCTGTTCCTCATATTGCATGACTCCCTCCGCGAGTGAAGGGCTAGTCAGACCAGATTTCTCCGCTATTTCTTGTCTTATTCTCTCTCTTTCTGCTTGAAAAGCAGAGAAGACTTCTGTCATTCTTTCTATTTTTCCTCTGAGCTGCTGATTTTTCTTTTCCTGTGATCTGACTAATTCCTGAACAGCCAAGTCACTGTGTCTGTCATTTTCTTTCTCTTCACTCTGATTTTCCCTGATTTTTCTAACTTCCCACTCATCCACAGCAAGAGACGGTGGTGGTGGGGTTGCTCCCTGGGGAGGGGTTTTGGTGCCTTCGCATCCGGACACCACCAGTCGCCCACTAGAGATATCCAAAACAGGATACAACCCCGCTGTTTGGGGTACTGGAGCATATGGCGGTGGCAGTCCCTCCCCCTTTCCCTGTGCTGTGTTTGACATTAGATGTTTGACTCCCTGCCACATTATGGCCCACTGAGCCCATTTTTGCTTCTCCTGACTTGCTTTGTTCCTTTGTTTCTTTGCCTTTCCTTTCTGAAAAAGCTTTCCCTTCACTCTTGCTTGCTCTGCCTTTTCTTCTTCTATCTTCGCTTTCCTTTCCTGTGTCCAAAAGATTTTGGACAGAGGCTCTTGGCACTGCGTGGTCTCAGCTTGGTCTGTTAGAATCCTCTCTACTTCCTCACGCATGCGCGCCATCACTTCCTCAGATTTTTTCCCTTTTCCGTGTATTCTGGCTACGGCATGTTCCATTATTTGCAACTGTTTTTCTACTGGTTTATACGGCCCACAGCCACCCTTGACTCCCCAGCCTCCATCATCTATTTCCCTATCAAATTCCCCGTCCATTATACAACTTTTAATTTTTTCAAACTGCCAGGGATTTTATTAAATTGCAAAACTAGTTTAAAGGACTTTATTAAACTGCCACAACTTCTTTATTAAACTGCCACAACAGTCCAAGAAGGTTATCAAATTACCAAGAACACTTTTATGGTTATCAGCAGAGCTTTATTATCTGAATGGCCACAATCTACTTCAACAGGCTACTGCTTTTTGTTTACACCGTGAGGTTTCGGGCAGTACTGCTGCTTCAATTGTTGTCATTCAGCAATCATACACATCTCATTCATGCCTTTTTTGACTGTCAGGTTCGGGTTAGGGTTGGAGGATTTAGGGTTTAGGGGATTAGGGTTTAAAGGTGCCCTACTTCTTTGGGTTTTTCACGACCCAGCAAAACCTTATCCCTCGTCAGGAAATAGGCGGAGTTGCCAAACTCAGACTTTACACGGTCCCAGACCGCTGAGGTCCCAGACCTCTTTAGTGATTCAGTAATCACCAGGTCCCAGACCTTTTTACACGGTCCCAGACCGCTGAGGTCCCAGACCTCTTTACCGGTCCCAGACCGTCAGGTCCCTGACCTTTTTCAATAATAATTACAATAATTCCTATTGTCCACTCAGAAATGAAAATACATTTATTTTAGCAGTCTGCGGGTTACTAAGACGTTGAACACCCTTAAATTTAGCTGTATTCAATGCAGAAGAATGGTCTGCTTACCCTTTTTTATGACGTCAGATGTTCAACGAGTCTTTTCACCCTTGGACCGAAAGATCACCAATTCGTGAAGAAGCCGTCTTTAGATGAATCCCGGACGAGCCCCCAATTGATGCGCTTCTTACGTGCACACCCACGTACGAACTTCTTCAGGTTCTCTGTAATGGACAATAAGACACAAGACCAAGTATACAAGTTACCAAGCTTCAGCTGAAGGAGATAATCGTTTCTTGCAAAGGCTCCGTAGTCAAAGCCTCGCAAACGGAATATCTCTCCTCCCTCTCGTCGCTTCGTCTTTTATTAGATTTCTTACACAGAGAGTTTACACACCAACATACGCCCACTTAGCATGGTGATACATGTCAACGTGACCGCCGCTCCCTACGTTCTTCCCCTACGCCCATCCTGTTATTCAGCAAGATCTTCCTCTTTCCTTGTAATGTGAACAAGAGGAATTGCTCAACATAAGAGGAATTTCAGACATAGTTCTGCTTGTGTAAGAGGTCTTGCATACGTAAATGAATATAAAACATTATCATAGAGCATTTGATATTTCTCAACAAAACCCACTCTCAACCCGTCAGAAGTCAACAACTACAGACCTGTCTCTCTCCTTCCCTTTCTTTCCAAAACCCTGGAGCAAGCTATCTTCAACCAAGTCTCCACCTTCCTCCATCAGAACAACCTTCTGGACCCTCACCAGTCTGGATTCAAGGCAGGCCACTCAACAGAGACTGCCCTCCTTGCTGTCTCAGAGCAGCTTCACACTGCGAGAGAAGCCTCTCTCTCCTCTCTCCTTATCCTTCTGGACCTTTCTGCTGCCTTTGACACAGTGAACCACCAGATCCTCATCTCCTCCCTCCAGGACCTGGGTATCTCAGGCACTGCACTCTCCCTCCTCTCATCCTACCTCAGCGATCGGACCTACCGGGTAACCTGGAGAGGATCTGTGTCTGAGTCTTGTCCTCTCACACCTGGGGTCCCTCAAGGCTCGGTTCTCGGTCCTCTCCTCTTCTCCCTGTACACCAACTCTCTTGGCTCCGTCATTCGCTCACATGGCTTTTCCTACCATAGCTATGCTGATGACACCCAACTGATCCTCTCGTTTCCCCAATCGGAAACACAGGTAGCAACACGAATCTCTGCCTGTCTGACCGACATTTCACAATGGATGTCCACACACCACCTGAAAATTAACCCTGACAAGACGGAATTACTTTTCCTTCCAGGGAAAGTCTCCCCCACTCACGACCTGACGATTACTTTCAACAACTCAGTCTTGGCCCCGACCCCGACTGCCAGGAACCTCGGTGTGACCCTGGACAGTCAACTCTCCCTGACTGCCAACATTACCGCAACAACTCGTTCCTGTAGATTCATGCTGCATAACATCAGGAGAATACGTCCACTTCTCACCCAGAAGGCGGCACAGGTTCTCGTCCAGGCTCTGGTCATCTCGCGTCTAGACTACTGTAACTCCCTCCTGGTGGGTCTACCTGCTGGTGCCATCCGACCTTTGCAGCTCATCCAGAATGCAGAAGCTCGACTGGTCTTTAACCTCCTGAAATTCACCCACACTACTCCGCTCCTCCGCGACCTCCACTGGTTAACGGTGGCCGCCCGCATCCGCTTCAAAACATTGGTACTGGCGTACCGTGCTACGAACAGATCTGGTCCAGTCTACATCCAGGACATGGTAAAACCTTACACCCTAACTCGTGCGCTCCACTCGGCTTCTGCCAATCGGCTTGTAGCTCCGTCACTGCTTCAACCAATCGGCTTGTAGCTCCGTCACTGCTTCAACCAATCGGCTTGTAGCTCCATCACTGCTTCAGCCAATCGGCTTGTAGCTCCGTCACTGTTTCAGCCAATCGCCTTGTAGCTCCGTCGCTGCGAGCTAAACACTCAACAAAGTCTCGACTGTTCTCTGTCCTGGCTCCTCGATGGTGGAATGAGCTCCCCATTGACATCAGAACAGCAGAAAGTCTCTACATCTTCCGTCGCAAACTAAAAACACATCTTTTCCAACTATACCTTGAATAAAGGATGTAGCACTATAGTAGCACTGAAAATGGCTCTTACTGATAGCACTTTGTAGTTGAACTTTTGGACGAAATTGTACCTTCTTGATTCTTGTTGTTCGGATTCTCATATGTAACCGTAGATGCACTTATTGTAAGTCGCTTTGGTTAAAAGCGTCAGCTAAATGAAATGTAATGTAATGTAACCCTCCCAGTCTACCAGGTACTGTATCCCGCGCCCCACCCGGCGGGAGTCCAGCAACCGGCAGACAGTGAAGGCGGGTTGCCCGCCCAAGATGCGAGGAGTTGGAGGAGGCCTGGAAGCCGGAGCCAGGGGTGAAGACAGAAGGGGTCGTAACAGGGAGACATGGAACGAGGGGTTAATCCTCAGGGTGCGAGAGAGCTGGAGCTGGTAGGTCACCGGGTTGATCTTTCGGATGACCTTGAATGGACCAATGAACCTGGGAGCCAGCTTGCGAGACTCCACTCGCAAGGGAATGTCCCGTGCGGACAGCCACACCCTCTGCCCAGGGCGGAAAGATGGAGCAGGTCTCCGGCGCCGGTTAGCCTGGGACCGGTTGGTCTCCGCCGTGCGCAGGAGGGTCTGCCGGGCCCTCCTCCAGGTCCGCCTACACCTCTGCATGTAGCGTTGGACAGACGGCACCCTGATGTCCTCCTCCTGTTCAGGGAACAGAGGAGGCTGGAACCCGAACTGGCACTGGAAGGGAGAGAAGTTAGTACCAGAGGACTGGAAAGTGTTGTGCGCATGTTCCGCCCAAGGCAGCCACGAGCTCCAGGCGGAAGCATTGTCTGCCACCAGTGTCCTCAGAGTGGACTCGAGCTCCTGGCTCAGCCTCTCCGTCTGCCTGTTGGACTGGGGATGGAAACTGGAGGAGAGACTGGCCGTCGCCCCGATGATCCTACAGAAAGACCGCCACACCCTGGAGGCGAACTGGGGACCTCGGTCGGACACTATATCCTGAGGAAGGCCCAAAACTCTGAACACATTATTAAAAATGAGCTTAGCGGTTTCAAGGGCAGATGGCAGTTTAGGAAGCGGAAGAAAACGACAGGCCTTTGAGAACCGGTCGACGATGACTACAATTACAGAGTTACCTTCTGACATGTTACAAAGTCCATTGAGATGTGAGACCATGGGCGGTGTGGGATTGGGAGCGGATGCAGTAACCCCTGAGGTTGCTGGTGGGGGTTCTTGCTCCGTGTGCAGACGGGACAGGCCCCAACGAAGGACGCCACGTCCTTGGCCATGCAGGCCACCAGAAGCGTCTCCGAAGGAACTCCAGCGTCCGTTGCGCCCCAGGGTGTGCCGTGATGTGCGAGGCATGGCCCCACTGGAGCACCTGGGAGCGTACGCCTCGGGGAACGAAGAGAAGTCCGGGTCTTTCTGGTCCTGTGTTGGGTTCGTCCTGCTGCGCCCTTCGAACTTTGGCCTCGATTCCCCAGCGGATGGACGCCAAAATCCTGGAAGCCAGGATGACTGACCTCTCCTCTCGGTCCTGGCCTGCTGCGGAGAATTGCCGGGCTTGATGTTATTCAACCCAGGGCGGTAGGTAAGGGTGAAGTCAAAGCGACAGAAAAAAAAGGGACCACCGAGCCTGACGTGGATTGAGACGCTTCGCCACCTGGAGGTACTCCAGGTTCCGGTGGTCGATCCATACCAAGAACGGGTGTTGGGCACCCTCCAGCCAGTGCCTCCATTCCTCAAGCGCCATCTTAACGGCCAATAACTCCTGATCGCCGACGTCATATCGGGACTCTGCGGAACTCAGCCGATGGGAGAAGAAGGCACAGGGGTGGATCTTGCCATCCGGAGCCCGCTGGGAAAGGATAGCCCCCACCTCCGAGGCATCTACCTCAACGATGAAGGGCAGGGCTGGGTCGGGAAGGACGAGAATGGGTGCGGACGAGAAGCGGGTTTTGAGTTTGCGGAACGCCTTGTCTAGCCTCGAACTCCAACCAAAGGGTCCCCTACCCTTTTTTTGGAGTACTACTCTGTGTTGGAATTAACATCTTCGTTGGGATTACTGCCTTTTGGAGTTCATCTGTGTTTTTGGGAACAGTCTACTGTGTTTGAGTTATTGCCCTTTCAAGACTGCTAGCCCTCGTGCTGAGACTCCGCCTGATGACAAAATAAAGCTAAGATTTGACTCTACTCTCTGCGTTCGGGTCCTCAATAGCCCACGGGGTAACTCGTGGGTTTTCCCTCCAGCGACCCGGGTTTGCCTCCCGACTCCGGTGGTCCTGACATAATCATGTCGCGGAGACAATCATTAATAAGGGCCTGGAAGACAGCTGGAGCATTGGTAAGACCAAAAGGTAAGACCTGGTACTCGTAGTGGCCTGATGGTGTGTTGAAGGCCGTTTCCATTCGTCCCCCTTCCGGATGCGAACCAGGTGGTAGGCATTTCGCAAATCCAGCTTTGTGAAGATGGTTGCCCCCGCCAATAGGTCGAAGGCTGAAGACATCAGAGGAAGAGGGTAACGGTTTCGGACGGTGATCTTGTTCAAGGCCCTATAGTCAATACAGGGCCTCAGGGTCCCGTCCTTCTTTCCCACGAAGAAGAACCCTGCTCCAGCTGGGGATGTAAAGGGGCGAATGAAGCCAGAGGTCAGCGCATCCCGGATGTAGTCGTCCATGGCCTTCTGTTCTGGACGGAAAAGAGAAAAAAATCGCCCACGGGACGGGCTGGTGCCTGGATGCAGCTTGATGGAGCAATCGTAGGACCGGTGAGGAGGAAGAGTAGCGGCCCGGCGCTTGCTAAAAACCTCCTGTAGGTCCAGATACTCTGCGGGAACCTGAGATAGTTCAGAGGAATCGGGAGGGTTGGGAGGCAAAAAAGGGGGGGCAAGCACCCTTCGAAATGCGGCTGAGAACCGCAACCCCAAACAATCGTAACGCGACTGAGTGAGTCACACAAAGAAAACAAAGACACATGTGAACACAGACAACAAGTCTGTAACCATGTCTCTTTGGCCACCAGGGGCCGCCAATGTTCCAAATTGTCACAGAGTCTGTCGCCGAACGTGACATTGAGCTGAAATAACAACTGACAGCGCCATAGAGGAGAACATATTTTAAAGTTTGACACTCACGCTGTGATTGGCTTACCGACCTGCTCCAACTCAGATTGGATCCCTCCGCATACACGCCCCTAATCAGCTGATGGAGTACTTGCTGTGAGACTTAGAGACTGAACTTATGAATGAAGCGGCGAGTAAGCGTGTCTTCCTTACTGAACTTACGCTTGAGCTCCATATATATATATATATATATATATACACATCTAGGGATATATACAGCAATTGTAAAACCACTAAACTACTACACTAAATGAATGAAGTTTTGCTTTGTTATGTTATTTGGTATTTTTAAGCTCAGATCTTTTTGATATGTGTGTGGTTCAGTATGTTGTAACTGTTCAGGCTGTAACTTTATCCCAAAAAGAAGTCTGGTTGGATGAAAACTACTTCAATTAATTCAGAAGCAACCGATCCAGTCTGACCACAAATTATATGGAATTAATGTTGTTATTTGTTTGATACATACACCTAACCAAGTACTTCTGTTGCATACACCTAACCAAGTACTTCTGTTGCATACACCTAACCAAGTACTTCTGTTGCATACACCTAACCAAGTACTTCTGTTGCATACACCTAACCAAGTACTTCTGTTGCATACACCTAACCAAGTATTTCTGTTGCATACACCTAACCAAGTACTTCTGTTGCATACACCTAACCAAGTAGTTCTGTTGCATACACCTAACCAAGTACTTCTGTTGCATACACCTAACCAAGTACTTCTGTTGCCTACACCTAACCAAGTACTTCTGTTGCATACACCTAACCAAGTACTTCTGTTGCATACACCTGACCAAGTACTTCTGTTGCATACACCTAACCAAGTACTTCTGTTGCATACACCTAACCAAGTACTTCTGTTGCATACACCTGACCAAGTACTTCTGTTGAATACACCTAACCAAGTACTTCTATTGCATACACCTAACCAAGTATTTCTGTTGCATACACCTAACCAAGTACTTCTGTTGCATACACCTAACCAAGTATTTCTGTTGCATACACCTAACCAAGTACTTCTGTTGCATACACCTAACCAAGTATTTCTGTTGCATACACCTAACCAAGTACTTCTGTTGCATACACCTAACCAAGTACTTCTGTTGCCTACATCTAACCAAGTACTTCTGTTGCCTACACCTAACCAAGTACTTCTGTTGCATACACCTAACCAAGTATTTCTGTTGCCTACACCTAACCAAGTACTTCTGTTGCCTACACCTAAACAAGTACTTCTGTTGCATACATCTAACAAAGTACTTCTGTTGCATACACCTAACCAAGTATTTCTGTTGCCTACACCTAACCAAGTACTTCTGTTGCCTACACCTAAACAAGTACTTCTGTTGCATACATCTAACAAAGTACTTCTGTTGCCTACACCTAACCAAGTATTTATGTTGCATACACCTAACCAAGTACTTCTGTTGCATACACCTAACCAAGTACTTGTTTTGCCTACTTCTGTTAGAGTTTGAATGTATTGGCAGGACATTTATGTTCAGTAGTTTTGCAGACTCAGCCTCAGCTCTGGGTGCACCTCAGTTTTCATTTGAATATGTGATACTTTGCCCTGAAATGCAATTGTTTCGGATTCTGTGTACGACTTCTTGATTTTCTGCACCTTGCAACAACACAGCGGCCGCTCGTCTTTCTCTGCTCGCCATGTGGCACCACACTGCTGCTTAGTCAGCAACCTGACGTGAGGGGGCTCCTCTCAGATCTCTCAGCGATATCCCATCTTGCCGAGGATTACCGGAGTTAAATTCTTCCGCACACTGGCAGTAACGAAGGGGAGATAATGGAGGTTACCTGGGCGCTGAGACTTAGGAGACGACGGTGTAGCTGATAGAGCGTGGTGGGAGCGATGGCCCGTGGAGCGGCGGTGCAGATGGAGGGAGGCCCGCTGTCCCGGCAGGAAGAGAGGCGCCCCGCTGCGTGTGTTTTCACACCAGCTTTTGTTTGTTTATCTGCCATTTGTTTGTTTGCCCTTGTCTTTTATTTCCCGTTGTACCGGGAGGCTTTGATGGAGAAATAGCACATCTGCTCCAACCTCTCTCTCTGCTACCCCTCCTTCTCTCTTTTTTAAAAATCCTTTCATTCCTGTCTGCAGCCTCTCCCTGTCCTGGATTTTTACATAATTTTTTACACTCTTACATAAAATTAGTATTCAATGATTAGCGCATTCATTTTCTTACTCACTTTATCTTTAGTACAGCCACAACCGCGACATTCTTAATTACGGAGGTTAAAGAGGTTTGCCGAGCCCGGGGCACAAAAGTATATACATTAAATATTAAAAGGAAATTATATTTGCATGTCAGGTCTTTGCTTGCAAACATTTGCAAAAAATGAACAAAATTACCCCAAATCTTAGTGATAAAGAACACGCTGCTGAACGCTGCTCCTTTTCTGTGTCTTCAGTGGACACATTCAACACAACAAAGATGGACCTGGAGATTTCAGGGAGGAAAACAGGAAGAGACAGCTTTAGGGGTGCGCTTCATTTATCCACCTGTGGCTTTTGGGATGATAGTCATAAAGTCACACACACTTTTAGCACATCTGCGGGGTCTCACAGGACAGGCAGGCTTGAAAGTTAATTGATGAATTATTGATAGGTAATGTGAGTTGATTGGAGGGGCATGATGTGAATATACCAGCTCTCTGTAGGGATGCAGTGGTAACCATGGCAGCGGCAGTTCCTTTTAGCGCCCCGTCTCCAGTAACGGCAACTCACCAGTGAAGCAGACCTAACCAGCGCGATTGATCTGGTGCTTGCCCTTCTGCGACTGGCCCGCTCTTCTTGTCAAGCAGAATTTACTGGTTTGCATGCATCAATAAATCTGAAGTGTGTGAAGAAAACTACTCCACTTCACGCATACTGTTTTTAACATGAAAGACTACATGAATGAATCTGAGCACTCACATAAGATCGTAGTGCTACGTATCAGAAGTGGGCTTCATCTGTTATACTGTGTATAGGAAGTGAACTATCTTTTCATTCTCCTTTTACAGTCTTTAGTTCACTCTTCTCTTCTAATCTCTTTCTTCTCTTTTTATATTCCTTCATCCCTCTTCTTTTTTCTCCATTCTCTCCTTCACATCTCCTCCTCCGCACACTTGCCCCTTTCTTACCTCCCGCTTATCTCCCTTCTCCCCTCCGCACCATTGTCCTCGTCGCCCGTCTCCTCTGCTCTCGGGGTGGGAGATAAACCCACAGAGTGATAATCTGTAGCTAAATAGGCAGCTGATCCCTTTAAAAAGCCATGCTACGGAGAGGAGGAGAGTGTTTACATGGCCTCCAGCAAATGTGCTGCACCACTGGGAAATTAATTAGCCGGCCCAACTCTCTGATGCTTCCAATTCTCCCCATTTCCCCCTCTCCAAGTTATCTCTCCTCTCTGAAATTATCTCTCTCTCTCTCTCTGTCACTTGGTTTCCATCCAAGGATGTTTTCTTTGATTTTGATGTAGAAAATTCTGAAAAGTGGCGAGGAAATGGGCAATTTCAAAGCCGAGAGAAAGTTTGACGCACTATTAAAGATGCATTTATTCCATTATGAAAATAAGTAATGCAATAAACAGTGAGGGAAATGCAGGTGTTGAAAAATTAACCACATGTTTGGCACAGTCGGCCCATTTGTTCTACAAGTGATTGAAAAGGAGCTTTGGAGCTTTCTTGAAATAGTTTCTGTGATATACTTCAAAAAACGCTCCTTCAGATGTGCAATGTTGGAATCTCAGAGTGTATTTTGATAGTTTGAAGTGGAAGCATGAAATATGGCTGTTGCCTATCTAGAACAAAAAACATACTCAGATACTAATCAATTCTCAAAGGAGACTATGCTTTTCATGTCAATGCATTTTTGTTTGATATGGATTTGTTTGTTTGGATTTGTAGACGAGTCGACATCCTTGGCTGTTTTCTTTTGCAGCTGGGACTTTAAAACCACAGCAATATGCTTTGTCCAGCTTCTCCCAAAAGCATTTTAGAAAATGTACAAGCTTGACTAATTTGGCGAGTCTGTCTCTCTGATGCTCTCTAGGTTTCATCTCTCTGTCGTCAGTTTCATTTTCATCAATCATTACTTATTTATAATTACTTATTGTAAGTCGCTTTGGATAAAAGCGTCAGCTAAATGAAATGTAATGTATCGTAATTACTCTGATCTGTCTCTGGCTGCCCCAAATGTCAGCTGCGTATGTGTTGAGATGAGAGAAGTGCATAGAGAAACTGCTGATGGAAAATAAACCTGATGTGGTGGTGCGATGTGTATATGTTTAGTGTAACCCAAATGGGTACTGATCACAGATTGTGTGCGCATGTGTTTGTTTGTTTGTTTGTTTGTGTGCAATGTTCAATGACAACCCAGTCACCAGGAAAATAGTGATTGCAAACCACAGATGCGTTGAATTAACGTTTCTTGCATTTGGTCAGAGCCCTACTGGAAGTTATGTGTTATAGCAACGAGTATAAGAAGCAGGGAAGTCCTTTTAAGGGCGGGTGAGGGGTCTAACAAATACATGACTTTCCCCCAGGAGAACGCTGTTTGTGTGAAACCAAAAGTAAATGTTGATGTGGGGTAGGGGCGGGGCCAGCGCACCTGCGACTGCAGAGAGAGAGGGAAAGGCACTCAGGGATCAGCTGCAGCTCGTCATCGAGCTGCAGCTGAAACCAATTGAGTGCGGGGACGTGGGGCTATTTAAGCCGGCAGGGTTAGATAGCCGGTGTGGTGAAGTACAGGGAGAGTGCCAAGAGCATGAGTGTGTTGCCGAAGCTTGTGAGCACAATAAAACCTGTTGAACCCGCAACGCTAACGTGTCCGTGTACGGTCTGTTCGAGCCATGGACGCGGGGTTAGGAAGGAACCCTGCCACAGTTGACCATATGCTTGTAACGTCATTATATTAACACAAACCACAACGTTTCTTCTCACCTTGACCAAATAGCTTGGCTGCCTGAAGCTAACGTTAACCACGTGGCATTGTGCACCTTTGCACATAAAATGCAACAAGCCATTAGGACTTGTGCGGGTCAATTACTGACTCTCGGTCAGTGCCCCCTCAGCGTCGGAGGCTGACTCATGAGACCAACTCATGAGGCCGACCAATGAGACCGGTAGTAACGGCGCGTCAGCCGTTAAGTGACGTGAGTTGTGAGTATTGTTAGTCCAGGGAGTGAACTAAAGCTAACCAGATGGTGTTGTTGCTTAACCCTAACCCATCCATCCATTTTCATCCGCTTATCCGGTGTCGGGTCGCAGTGGCAGCGACCTGCTGCCACTGCAGGCTGACCCAGGTTTCTCTCTCACCCGCAACATCTACCAGCTCATTCTGGGGGATCCCGAGGCATTCCCAGGCCAGCTGGGAGATATAATCCCTCCAGCGTGTCCTGGGTCTTCCCCGGGGCCTCCTACCAGTTGGATGTGCCTGGAAAACCTCTAAAGGGAGGCGTCCTGGAGGCATCCTAATTAGATGCCCGAACCACCTCAGCTGACTCCTTTCGACACGAAGGAGTAGCGGCTCAACTCCAAGCTCCCTCCTGATGTCCGAGCTCCTTACCCTATCTCTAAGGCTGAGCCCTACAGAGGAAACTCATCTCCTTACCCTATCTCTAAGGCTGAGCCCGGCCACTCTACGGAGGAAACTCATTTCGGCCGCTTGTATCTGCGACCTCGTTCTTTCGGTCACGATCCAAAGTTCGTGACCATAGGTGAGGGTTGGGACGTAGACCGACCAGTAAATTGAGAGCTTCGCCTTTCGGCTCAGCTCCTTCTTCACCAAGACGGCCCGGTGCAACGCCTGCTTTACTGCTGCAGCCGCACCGATACGCCTGTCGATCTCCAGCTCCATTTTACCCTCACTCGTGAATAAAGACCCCGAGATACTTGAACGCTTGTGGTAGGCACTCCATCCCCACCCAGAGGGAGCAATCCACCGGTTTCCGAATGAGCACCATGGCCTCAGATTTTGTGGTGCTGAGTCTCATCCCCAACTCAAACAGAACCACATCATCTGCAAACAGCAGAGAGGCTATCCCGAGATCCCCAAACCTGACGTTCTCCTACCCCCGGCTGCGCCTAGATATCCTGTCCATGAAAGTCACGAACAGGACCGGTGATAAAGGGCAGCCCTGGCGGAGGCCAACACCCACCGGGAACGTATATGACTTACTGCCGAGGATACGAACACAGCAGCTGTACTGCAGGCGTACAGAGACCGGATGGCCCGTTGCAACGGGTCCAGCACACCATACTCCCGCAGCACCCCCCACAAAAAGCCCCAGAGGGACCCGGTCGAAAGCCTTCTCTAGGTCAACAAAGCACATGTAGACTGGATGGGCAAACTCCCAGGACCCCTCCAGTATCCTTGCGAGGGTAAAGAGCTGGTCCACTGTTCCACGACCAGGACGAAACCCGCACTGTTCTTCTTGAATCCGAGGTTCGACAAACGATCAGAGCCTCCGTTCCAGCACCCTGGCATAAGCTTTTCCCGGGAGGCTGAGTAGTGTGATACCCCGATAGTTTGAGCACACTCTCCGGTCCTCCTTCTTGAAGATGCGAACCACTGCCCCGGTCTGCCAGTCCATGGGCACTGTGCCCGACCCCCATGCGACATTGAAGAGGCGTGTCAGCCAAGACAGCCCAACAACGTCCAGGTCCTTCAGCAACTCAGGGCGGATCTCTTCCACCCCTGGCACCTTGCCACCAAGGAGCTTTTTGACTACCTTAGGCCACTAAGGTATATGGATATGGGTGCAGGGATATGGGTTCAACCAACCCCAAGTCTTCAGGCCCATCCCCGTGTTCGGGGGACGTGTTGACCGGGTTTAGGAGTTCCTCAAAGTGCTCTTTCCACCACCCGACGATATCCTCTGTCTGGGTCAGCAACCCCCCTCCCCCGCTGATAACAGCCTGGGGAAGGCCCTGCTTTCCCTTCCTGAGTCATCAGATGGTTTGCCAGAACCTCCTTGAGGCCAAACAAAGGTCCTTCTCCATGGCCTCCCCGAACTCCTCCGATGCCCGAGTTTTAGCATCCGTGACCACCGCAGCTGCAGTCCTTCTGGCCTGCCTGTACCTGTCAGGAGACCCTTGGGCCAACCAAGCCCGAAAAGCATCCTTCTTCATCCATCCCCTGGTGTCCACCACCGGGTTCTCGGGTTGCCGCCACGACAGGCACCAATGACCTTCCGACCACAGCTCCTAGCGGCCGCGTCCACAATAGAGGCTTTGAACATGATCCACTCGGATTCTATGTCTCCAACCTCCCTCGGGATGTGTGAGAAGTCCTTCCGGAGGTGGGAGTTGAAGACCTCCCGGACAGGATCCTCCGCCAGACGTTCCCAGTTCACCTCACTACATGTTTGGGCTTGCCACGTCTCTCTGGCCGACTCCCCCGCCATCTGATCCAACTCACCACCAGGTGGTGATCAGTTGACAGCTCTGCTCCTCTCTTCACCCGAGTGTCCAAAATATACGGCTGCAGATCAGATGATACGATTACGAAGTCGTTCATTGATCTCCGGCCTAAGGTGTTCTGGTACCAGGTACACTTATGAGCCACCTTATGTTCAAACATGGTGTTTGTTATGGACAAACCGTGGCTAGCACAGAAGTCCAACAATGAAACACCGCTCGGGTTCAGATCAGGCAAGCCTCCCAATCACTCCCCACCAGGTTTCTCTGTCATCGCCCCCATGAGTGTTGAAGTCTCCCAGGAGAACTATGGAGTCGGCAGGCGGCGCCCTTTCCAGGACCCCTCCCACCAACTCCAAGAAGGCCGGATACTCTGAAATGCTGTTCGGTGCATAAGCACAAACAACAGTCAGAGCCTTACTCCCCGCAACCCGTAGGCGCAGGGAGGCGACCCTCTCGTTCTCCGCGGAAAACTCCAACACGGCGGAGCTCAGCCGGGGACTCGTGAGTATCCCCACTCCCGCCCGGCGCCTCTCACCCTGGGCGACTCCAGAAAAGAACAAAGTCCAACCCTTCTCCAGGAGTTTGGTTCCAGAGCCAGTGCTGTGTGTGGAGGTGAGCCCAACTATATCTAGCTGGTATCGCTCCACCTCCCGCACCAGCTCCAGCTCCTTCCCCGCTAGTGAGGTGACGTTCCACGTCCCTAGAGCTAGTCTATGCCCCCGGCGATCGGCTCGCCCAGGCCCTCTGCCCGGCCCGCCGCCCGGTCTACATAGCACCCGACCCGATGTCTGCCCCTGCGGGTGGTGGGTCCACAGGGTGGCTGCTCCATGTTGTTTTTTCGGGCTGAGCCCGACCGGGCCCCATGGTTCAAAGGCTCTCTTGGGAAAACAGAAGTTTTTTTTTAAATGGCACTATGGCACATAAAGTGCGTATGTTGACACATTGAGAACTCTGAGAGCGACCCAGTGTGTTGATCTGTGGGGCCAAGCGGCGATATTAAAGGGAGAATGTTTTGCGCGGACACATACAATGCAGTCCTGGGTTGTCTATCGTCACGCTGCCGGTTGAGTTTAGTGATGTTCAATTCAATTCAATTCAGTTTATTTTGTATAGCCCAAAATCACAAATACAAATTTGCCTCTGAGGGCTTTACTATCTGTACACATACGACATCCCTGTCCCGGAACCTCACATCGGATCAGGAAAAACTCCCACTAAAAAACAAGGGGAAGAAACCTGAGGGAGAGCAACAGAGGAGGATCCCTCTCCCCGGATGGACAGAAGCAATAGATGTCATGTGTACAGAATCAACATAACAGAGTTACAGCACATTCAATGGATGTCACAGAAATTATTCATGAGTAGTAGGCATGGCCACACCCAGATGACTATGATCCACGACAGCAGACGGAGGTGAAGATGAAGGGCATCAGCAGGGCCGCCATGGAAGGGAACAGGACCGGCTTCAGACAGCCACGATCCATGGACGCATGTCATGTTCTGACAAGCTGACTTATTGTTGCTTGAGTCTTCCGCTGAGGGGTCCAGAAGGGTATTTGTCACAAGTTTGAGCTCCCTGTTGGACGCAGCTGGGAAGTCTTAAATGATTTGTTTGGCTCATATTGTCTCGAGGCTTCTGGACACGAAAGGTTATTTTATCCTTCCAGCCAGCTGTCCATCTTAAATTTCTACCATTCACTCCTCCCAAATACATTGTTTATGTGAATGTGTTTGAGTGCATTATATGGCCAAATATTCTGATCAAGTTTTAAAATATACATATTAGAGAAATGCTTATGACAATGAGAAACTATTTCCACAAGACATATTTAAAAAACAAGACAGTGTTTCAGAAACAACTAAACATTCCCTAAAAATTATTCGACACTCAATTAGAATCATTTTCAATGGAAGGATTTACTGTGGACTGAACAACCAGATGTTAGCAAAGCTATTATCAAAAACATGTAGATAGACAGATAGAAACTTATGGGAAGATGTACATTTTGATCCATTTACTTTTAGCATATTCTTCAGTTTATCATTATAAACAATTATTCCTCTTTGATCCAATATTGTAATTTCTTTTAAAACCTTCCAAGAGGGGTTTATTAGAGCTGACCATGTTGACCTGAGGGGTAACCGGAGGGCTGGTTTACCTGCCCAGACTTCAGAGTGCTTGAGTGGGTTGGAGCCTCCTTGTTGTAACTGCAGTGCCGATCGTCCTCTGACTATTGGAGAATCTTGCCGATTTCAGGGAGAGCAGAGAGAGCGAGAGAAGCACCGCTGTGTGAACAGCTGGAGTGTCATGTGTTTAATTTACCCTCCACTTGATCTTATCCTGCTCCTCCTCTTCAGCTGCTCTAACAGATCTGTTTAACCCCCTGTTCCGCCCGATTGTGTGTTTATGTCATAACTTACAACCATTTGTGTGTTTGACAGGTGAGCATGGCCCCGTCACCTGTCCTGTCCCAGTCATAAAGATGAAAAGTAGACATGTTTAACTGCTGGTGGGGACATGAAAAGTCAGGGGTAAAAAACTCTTGAGGGCTTTAATAATATTTAAGATTGTTTTGTTATGACATTTCATTTAGCTGACGCGTTTATCCAAAGCGACTTACAATAAGTGCATTCTACGGTTACAAACAAGAATCAGAACAACAAGAATCAAGAAGGTACAATTTCGTCCAAAAGTTCAACTACAAAGTGCTATCAGTAAGAGCCATTCCAGTGCTACTATAGTGCTACATCCTTTATTCAAGGTATAGTCGGAAAAGATGTGTTTTTAGTTTGCGATGGAAGATGTAGAGACTTTCTGCTGTTCTGATGTCAATGGGGAGCTCATTCTACCATCGAGGAGCCAGGACAGAGAACAGTCGAGACTTTGTGGAGTGTTTAGCTCTCAGTGACGGAGCTACAAGGCGATTGGCAGAAGCCGAGCGGAGCGCACGAGCTGGGGTGTAAGGTTTTACCATGTCCTGGACGTATACTGGACCAGATCTGTTCGTAGCACGGTACACCAGTACCAATGTTTTGAAGCGGATGCGGGCGGCCACCGGTAACCAGTGAAGGGAGGAGCGGAGTAGTGTGGGTGAATTTCGGGAGATTAAAGACCAGTCGAGCTGCTGCATTCTGGATGAGCTGCAAAGGTCGGATGGCACCAGCAGGTAGACCCGCCAGGAGGGAGTTACAGTAGTCTAGGCGAGAGATGACCAGAGCCTGGACAAGAACCTGTGCCACCTTCTGGGTGAGAAGTGGACGTATTCTCCTGATGTTGTGCAGCATGAATCTGCAGGAACGAGTTGTTGCGGTAATGTTGGCAGTCAGGGAGAGTTGACTGTCCAGGGTCACACCGAGGTTCCTGGCAGTCGGGGTCGGGGCCAATACTGAGTTGTTGAAAGTAATCGTCAGGTCGTGAGTGGGGGAGACTTTTCCTGGAAGGAGAAGTAATTCCGTCTTGTCAGGGTTAATCTTCAGGTGGTGTGCGGACATCCATTGTGAAATGTCAGTCAGACAGGCAGAGATTCGTGCTGCTACCTGTGTTTCCGATTGGGGAAACGAGAGGATCAGTTGGGTGTCATCAGAGTCAGAGTGGTAGGAAAAGCCATGTGAGCGAATGACGGAGCCAAGAGAGTTGGTGTACAGGGAGAAGAGGAGAGGACCGAGGACCGAGCCTTGAGGAACCCCAGTAGTGAGAGGACAAGAATCAGACACAGATCCTCTCCAGGTTACCCGGTAGGTGCGATCGCTGAGGTAGGATGAGAGGAGGGAGAGCGCAGTGCCTGAGATACCCAGGTCCTGGAGGGAGGAGATGAGGATCTGGTGGTTCACTGTGTCAAAGGCAGCAGAAAGGTCCAGAAGGATAAGGACAGAGGAGAGAGAGGCTTCTCTCGCAGTGTGAAGCTGCTCTGAGACAGCAAGGAGGGCAGTCTCTGTTGAGTGGCCTGCCTTGAATCCAGACTTATGAATCATCTCAATGAAACTATCTGAAATAATTAAAGTATATCTAAGGATGTCTTGGCTACAAATGACATGAATGCCCAGACAGACAGAAAAAACACTTACACATTTCAGTGATTGAGTTGTGATGGAGCTGCTGAGCTGAAACAGCTGGCTGCCTTTTCTGTTGATGGACACACACACACACACACAGGTTCAGGTGGGTCAGCCTGACAGCAATAAAAACTGCAGCAGCACAATTGTAAGTTAGAAACAACCTTTTTAAAAGGAAGCATTGAGCGTAAAAAACAAGCAGTTTGCTGAACTGACTTCCCTTCATGAATGTGTTGCTATTAAAGAGATGACCCTGAGACCCCCGGTGGACCATCACTGTACTGCGTCCTGCAGGAAGAGTAGACACATTTAAGACTGTAAGGATGGCCCAAGTCTTTATTCTCGAGCAAACCGGCCCACTTTTAAATGTCATGTCTGAATGTTACCAACAAAATGACAACTGTTAAGAGAAAGAGAGAGAAGAAATCATCTGCCTCACACATTTTCCATGGACAAATTAATGTTGCATTTCCATTTCTCAGTATTCTAATTTGACACCTTTCCAGTGCAGTGCGCGTCCCAGCAGACTTCTTTAATTCAATCTCTGTTTATCTTGAGTGTTTTGCATTAATTCATTCATTTCTTCTGACACAAGTTGTATTTAGGTGTTAAATGGAGCCATTAGTCATGTCAGCAGGATCTAAAAGCAGGCTTGGATCAAACCGGAGGCAGAAGTGTTCTCATTGTTGAAAATTTTCTATTTTTACTTTTGTCCCTTTTTTTCCTTCAATCTGTGAAAGTCACATTTGCCTGATGACACAAAATGAAAGTTGATTGTAATGTGAAGTCCCTTGAGGCAAATATGCAATTTGTGATATTCCTATTGGGTAAAATGTATTTATTTATTTATATTTGGCTTTTTACTACTTCCTGAGTCTTGGCCCCAGATCACTTCACTGTTTACATACCTGAGCTTGATCAGGTGGTGGGAATGAAGCTGTGAGCAGGAAGAAATTTCTTGTTTTGTGCAGAAAGCAAACGTTCAGTGGACAATCTGAAAACTGAAAGCGAAGATGAGACGCACAACTTACAACAACAGCACAGTCGCACAGAAGTCTGTGAAATAGTCGCACAATGCAGTACACGGTACAGGAACATGAATTATCTGTTGTTTCGATTGGAACAACGTTTTCCAAGCAACACGAGGTTGAGGCAACAAAACAAAACAAACCACCGGTTTGGTGAATTGTAATAATTTAAATCAGACTTAAATTACATTACATTACTTAAATTAATCAGATCCTTTGTTTTATACCTAAATACCATCTAAATTAATGACAATATCATCAACATCAGCTATACTTTGAGTTTAGTGAAGATGTTTCACTCAACTAATTTAATTTTAAATGAGCAAATACTGTCTCCAGTTGGCTGCTCCTGTAATGGTGTGTTCACAAGTTTAACAAATGTTTCACTCAGTGTGACTGGTTAGGTTCAGGAAAAGATCACGGTTTGGGTCAAATAAACACTTCTAGCAGAAAGCCCTGAAGACCATCTACTGCCATGTGTAGAAAATATCGCAACCAGGAAGGTCAGAGGATGTCTTTGAGCATAATATATAGATGGGCCATGTGCTTTTGTATCTTGCAGGGAGACTGTAAGGCCTTCTGTATCAATGGGCGTTCATTTTCGGCTCAACGGGCTGTTTAAAAATGGGCATTTGGACCAGTGGGACATTTCTATTGGGGTTTCATGATAATAGGCTGTAGGAAAAATTTGCATAGAACCACTCAAACAACGTTAAATGATTCAATTGATGTGAAAATGTATCGGTAAGATATTGTGATGTCACGGGGGGCTGTGTCCTGGAGGGACGTTACATCCCCCTGAGGTGGCGGCAAGCCCAGACAGCTGTGGCTCCATCTGCTGGGAGGGTCGGGAACTCCACCCCTCTAGGGCCCAGCTGCCCACGCAGCTGAAGCGAATCAGGAGCTGATGAGCGGGAGGGTTAAAAGGAAGAGACACACGGGGACACGGGGGTGTTGGTTTTGGGTTGGTTTGGTGTGGGAGTGAACCCAGTCACGCAGCTGGGCTCCCAGGAAGACAAGAGGACGGCACGGCGACGTCCAGGGGAATATACAAGGACTGGGATTTTCTTACCTTTGGAATATACTAACCGGGGGAAATACTTGCCGTTGGGAATACGGGAGAGACAGGTGGAAGGACTTGTGGCTGGGTCAGTGAAGCGAGCTGAGTGGATCTGGAAGAGACATCCCAGAACGGTGAACCTGTAAAGTCCCTAGAGAACAGAGTTTTGTTGTATTTTGATTAATTTCCCCAGCCTGTTAATAAAAGCCTTGTTTTGTTTGAACCCGGTCTCCTGGCACTGCTTGAGTACCCCGCTGAATGAGGCGTAGCCTCTCGTGACGTCACAATATATACATTGTGAATTGATGATCACTAATTAAGGTTTCAATGGCAGAGTAAGTCTTTTACTGGATCATTGCTGATGGATTCATAAAGACAGAAGCCCCTTTCAGACATGGAACATATTGACTGCCAATGAACCATGGAGGGGTGGACCATTCACTGGGAATAGTTTGAGATGTTTCTGTGGATTTTTGGAATACAAAAAAATAGAAAGAAAGTGGTTTCCAGTTGTGACCCAGTTTTATGGTGAGAAAAGTCTAGACTGAAGAAGCCGACCCGAAATGTTTTAAAATCACCTTTCAATCCTGAAGGTGTTTGTTAAAGTGATGCTCAATACTGCACCAAAATATGTTTTTAATACCAAACATGGACAATAAAAAAGGGGCTGAATAGCACTGCTTATAAAATTAAAGGCACCCTAAACTTCAGACCCCGAGTCAGATGAAGGAAGACTCGTTAGGCGAAATGTCATTAGTGGGAAAACCTCATCAGAGGTCTCTGGACACTCCTCAATTACCATCTGCAATCCCACTGCGTTTGCTTGGCTTTATCTCTCAGATGTCAATGTGTTTGATTCAGGGGTTCAGAGGGGAACCATTGTAAGAGGGCGTGAAGCTCAACACTGCTGCCGCAACCCCTCAGATCAAGGGTGGATTGCTGGGGATGTCAGCCCGACTGACAGCTTGAGAGTGGGCTGGATTCTTTGAAATGCAAGGTTCATTTGTTGGGATTTGTGAACTTGTTACTTGCATCCTAGCCCTGAGGAACAGCGTATTAAACAGAGCTGCTACAGAAAAAAAGGAAAAACACCGATAGCAGACTTCAATAAATTATTTAAGGATCATTTATTGTCATTATGCAACAAGGGATGCACATCGAAATGCAGTTGTAACCCATTTACAACACATGACCAACACACTAAAGACAGTAGTACATTCCTGTAGTGCATCTATTTTATTTGCATTATAATGAATGTAAAGAGCAGCAATAAAAACTCCGACATCTTCACATTAAATATTAAACACATTGTCCATCATGACTGATGTGTGAGCCCCGAGCATCATGATGTAAACACAGAGTCACCCTCCTCTTGGTCTCTGTCAAGTTCAGCTTGATCCTGGACCAGGATGGATCCAGGTCTCTGTGAACATGTGGACTCAACGGTCACCGACCTCCAGCTGCTGATCATCAGACAGCAGGAGCATGCTGGGTAGTGGAGTAGCCTCAGGTCCTAGCTGGCTAGCTTAGCGCCCACCTCCCTCTCCTCCCTGGGGCAGTTTGGTGGCTGTGGGGTATCCGACTGCCTCAAAGTCCGCTGCACTTAATCCAATCCCCATGCTTCCTTTTGAGATGTTGATGAATGCATTCTGTCATAGGCCACTAGTGATGAACACTAAATAAACAAATGTATGATCCAGTATGTTTGTTACAGGGTATGTAGAAGGAGCTGTAAACAACTGGGTGAGGAAGACTTAACATTTAATAAATATTTCTCTATGTGTTTGAGTGCGGACCATCTTGTGGTCTTCCAAAACTTTTCAAAAGAAGGAAAGGGAGGGAAAGTGCATTCATCTGTAGCTGTGACTAATGTTTATTTTATAAGTCACTGTGGCTTCCATGAGCACAGATAAGCCGTGTGCCGCTCCGTAGAGCAAAGGGGTTTTATGGCTGTTCTACATTTGAATTTTAGGACTTTAGCGAATGGCGTTATCCAGAGCGACTTACAGCGAGCACAACAGGAGGGTGAGCTTCAAGTAGCTCATTTTCATTTTACATTTCAGGTATTTCGGCAAATTTCTTATCCGCTGCGACTTGCTGTGTTTACCGCGAGAACGGCAGTACATAATCAGCAGTTACTAAGACAGATGAGAAAAGAAAAACAAGTGTTAAAGAGGGAGCCGGAATGGATTCTAACAGCTGTGTAATTGATAGCATTGGTTCAAGAACTTGTTTGGTCTTCCTTTTTGGAGCGTCACGTGGAGCAAAGGTTGAACAGTAGAGTGTCCTTCACGTCCTGGATGTGTTTCCTGAGAGAGAAGCGCTTTCGATCACGGTTCATTTTACCAAGTAGATGAGAGACCTTTCTCATTTTCCCAGTACATGTACATCCTTGCTGTCCAACCTCCTCTCCTCGCGTCTTAGTCCCGCCCACCTGAGATGCGAGCAGAGGTGGCAAGGAAGAGACGTTTAGGGCGTTTAACACAATGTGACGTCCTCGACTGGGAGCCGTCACTTGGAGCAGGAGTTATTGAATGTGACATCGATACTGTGTCATTATCACAGCTGCTGTCTATACCCCTGTATTTTATGATCGATGTCAGATGAGCATGACAGTGACAACAAGAATGTGACATGTATGTATGCACACACACACACACACTCCTGTCTGTCTGTATGACAAAATGAAACACAGCCAACTCGTGTAACAAACAGAATGTTTGTGAATTGAATGTCTTTGCTGTATTTAGCGGCTGTTTGCACTGCGTAAACATCATGTCATGATGGGATGTACACGATAAAAGCATCAAGGTGAAGTGTCATGAAGGAATGCAGTTGGAGCAGAAAGTTTGATCATCTTAAGTCGCAACGACCGATGAATGCAGAAGGAACGGTATTCCAGCAGTGTGCATTACGGCCTCTTCTATTCATCGAAAAGACTTCAGTAGTCACGGCCTTGGCTTTGGTTTTATTATTATGACGTTCACTGCCTCTTATGTCCTGTGTTTGTTTGACTTCTTTCCCCTCCTTTCTTCTGTGGATCACCTGTGCTGTGCTAGTGTCGTCAGCTTTGCTCCGCTCCCTTTGTTTCTCCCACCTGCCCTCCTGTCTTCCAAACCCGTGTCTACTTGTGTTGATCAGGTCTTGTGTATTTATAGTCCTGTCTTCACGCTGTTGGTTCTTTGGATCTTCTTTCATCGCTGTATAGAGATTTTGCTGGCTGTTTCCTGTTTGCCTGTAACCTTCTCTTTTGCATGCGTTTTTTTGTGGCCTGCCTGATTTCATTCAATGATTTATTTACTTGAATATTGAATCATTCAACTGCACAATCTGCCTGCTGTGTCTGTGTTTGGGTATTTCTCCTGCTGCCTGCTCTACAAAACTGTGACAGTACGAACAAACCAGTTATGGAACCCAGCAGATTTATTCGGGTTATGCACAATGATTACGCAGCTGAATGACAGGTAGTTTGACACCTCACTGGAAGGAGGTAAACGGTAAACGAGGTAACGGACACACACAACCAAGTATGAGGAGTTCATAAGGCTGACTGGCGACTGGATTAGGGAACAAAGGCATACGTGTTACACTCTGGTTGGGTTGTCCAGGGAGTTAACACATGTGACAGATTTAGATACACAAGGGCAATATCATTTTTTCAAAGGCGGCCAATAGGAATGCAATGGGTTGCCAATGTGCCAAAAATAACCCGGAGAGATATTTCTTCACCTTCTACCCAAAGGAAGCCCCTGCTTGACCAAACCTCTGAGAGAAGATATCAGCTGGCGGCTCACTGCTCAGGTCTTCCCTGTGAAACAGAGAGAGACACATCCCTTCGGACGCAACTCTGATGCGTCAAACGTTCTGCAGAACAGACACAGTATCAAGATCGGTGAGCGGACAAGAGACGAGGAGGCACACGTTTGATCAATGAGAGAAAAGTCTCTAACGTTAGTACAGTTGGCCTCTGTAATGACTGAAAGCAATACAGAGACACAAAATCAGCTAAACATTGCCTGCAGTGCAGTGTAATCACATACCACTGCACTGATTATGTTTTAAAGGTTACAAGGGGCAGAAGAGGTCTGGGCGCACACGTCTGACACATCAGGACCTTTATGACTAAAACTCATTCTTAAACTACAAAGGTTCACTCTGTGGAGTGGAGAAAATACTGATTAGTCGTCGACAGACACAGAGATGCACACTTGTTACAAACTGGACAGAACACATAACTTGCGGAGATAACAATTTACTTTTTACACATCCTGCAATCAGAGTAACATCAGCATTCATTTTCAGTTGTTTCAGCTGAGTTTTGTCTCCTCAGTGAGTTCCAACGTGCTTCAGCAGCTATGTTCCCTGATGGTTGTCCGTCAGCCGGTTGCTGCTTAGCAGGTGTTGAAAACAGGGAAAACTAAACTATGAGCAAAGAGGCCCAACATCTCTACAGAGCTGGCAATACGTCTCCCAAGCACCCATTTGATCCATTCTCACAACAAATAAAAATAATGCAACTTTATGTTATGTTATTTCTGCTGGTATATATTTGTATCATTCCAAGCATTACACTTATTAGTATTACACTCTGAATAACTTTCAATTGCAATATGAAGAGTATTTGTGCTTTACTTTTGAGAGGCTGTGTGATGATGAAGATTTTTTGTGGTGACCGTGGGCTGCCACCGCCAGGTGGAGCAGCGGTAACCCTGGTTACGGGCATGTTGTTTTGTGTTTGTGTGCAGGCAGATGCTGGACAGCCGGGAGGAGCGCTCCCGCCGAGCGCACCTGCAGCTCATTCCCCAATCAGGCGGAAGATAAAGCCCAGGGGGCGCTGATCGGGAAGCACGATCAGGTCCTAAGCGGAGTCATGGGAACCCTGCAGAATCTGGCCCAGAGTGTACAGCAGCTGGCCGCGCAGTTGTCGGCCCCCAGCCCGTCCCCCGCCGTGAGCGACCCCACCGTTCCCGTAAAGGAACCGCTGGTCCCCCTCCCGGAACCTTACGCGGGGGAGCCCGGTTCATGCGGCCGATTCCTGTTAAACTGTACACTAGTGTTCGATCTCCAACCCCGCAGCTATGCTACCGATAAGGCCAAGATCGCGTTCTGCATTAACCTGCTCCGGGGTAAAGCGGCCCAGTGGGCCACGGCCTTGTGGTCTGGCCACTCGGCCATTTTGCGCTCCTTCGCGGGGTTCTCCGGAAGGTTTTTGACCACCCCGTCCGAGGACAAGACGCCATGAACCGGCTCTTTTCCTTTAAACAAGGGTCCGGATCGGTGGCAATTTTCGCGGTCGAGTCCCGGATCCTGGCGGCGGAGTGCGGCTGGGACGAGCGGGCCTTGATGACGCTGTTCGCCAGGAATCTGTCGGAGGGGCTAAAGTACGAGCTAGCCTCCCGTGATGACTCCACCTCCCTGGAACAGCTCATCTCGTTAGCCATCCGGATCGACAACCGTCTCCGGGAACGCCGGAGGGAACGAGCCCACCAGGCCCCGAACCTAGCCCCGTCCGCGGGTCCGAGCCCCGGTCTCACGGAGGCCCCGATGGGGAGCTCCGCCATGACCTCGACCTCGGGGGAGCCCATGCAGCTAGGGCGAGCTCGCATATCCCCGGCCGAACGGCAGCGGCGGATGCAGCTCCGGCTCTGTCTGTACTGTGGGCTCGCGGGACACTATGCTGCCACCTGCCGGGACTCCCCAAACGGGCGAGCTCACCAGTAGGGGAGAGCATCCTGGTGAGCAATGCTTCATCCCCTCGCTCTCCTGCTCGGACCTCTCTCATCGCTACCCTTAGATACAATTCCCAGTCCCACTCCCTACCCGTACTTATCGACTCGGGGTCGGACGATAATTTCATAGACGCTACCTTTGTGACCCAGGTGGGCATCCCCCTCGAGCCCCTAGTACGCCCCAAGTCGGTCAACGCGCTGGACGGTCGGCTGATTGCCCAGGTCACTCACCGCACGGTTCCCCTCACGCTCACGATCTCCGGCAACCACAGCGAAACCATCCAGCTGTACGTGATTCCCTCTCCCGGCAGTCCTGGGCTTACCCTGGCTGCAACTGCACAACCCCCAGCTGGACTGGAAGACGTTGTCCATCTCCAGTTGGAGCGTTGCCTGTCACGCGCGCTGCCTCAGGGCGGCCGCTCCAGAGCCACATCGACCCGCGGCACCTTCGTCCCCTCCAGACTTGACCTCAGTGCCACCGGAGTATCGGGACCTCGCTCGGGTCTTCAGCAAAGACTTGGCACGCGCTCTACCCCCCCACCGCCCGTATGACTGCGCGATCGATCTCCTCCCTGGAGCCCCTCTCCCCACCAGTAGGCTATTCAGCCTATCGCGCCCTGAACGGATGGCTATGGAGACCTACATCCACGAGTGCCTGGGGGCTGGCTTGATCCGCCCCTCCTCCGCCCCGTTGGGAGTGGGTTTCTTCTTTGTGGAGAATAAAGACGCATCCTTGCGCCCTTGCATCGATTACCGGGGCCTGAACCTCATCACGGTGAAGAACAAGACCCCTCTGCCCCTCATCGATCCCTCATTTGAGCCACTATGTCATGCCCAGATGTTTTCCAAGCTGGATCTCCGGAACGCCTACCATCTCGTCAGGATCAGGGATGAATGGAAGACCGCATTCAACACCCCGCTCGGGAAGTTCGAGTACCTGGTCATGCCCTTTGGACTCACCAACTTCCCCGCCGTCTTCCAGACCTTGATGAATGATCTGTTCCGGGACATGCTGAACCGGTTTGTGTTCATTTACCTTGACGATATTCTAATCTTCTCTCGTTCCCTCACAGAACATCGTCAGCACGTGAGGCTAGTTCTCCAGCGGCTGCTGGAGAACAAGTTATACGTGAAGCCCGAGAAGTGCGAGTTCCACACCCCCTCCGTCAGCTTCCTCGGCTACATCATTGCCCGGGGCCAGCTGGAGCCGGACCCCGCCAAGATCAAAGCCGTCACGGACTGGACGCCCCCCGACAACCGCAGGGAGCTCCAACGCTTTCTCAGGTTCGCCAACTTCTACCGCCGCTTCATTCGGGATTACAGTAAAGTAGCCGCCCCACTTACCCGGCTCACCTCCCCCAAGAGCCCCTTTGCTTGGACCCCCGAGGCAGACGGCGCATTCACCAAGCTCAAGTCCATGTTTACAAGCGCCCCCATCTTGAAACATCCTGACCCATCCCTCCAGTTCGTGGTGGAGATCGATGCCTCAGACACCGGCGCAGGAGCGGTGCTATCCCAGCGAGATCCCTCCACCCAGAAGCTACATCCGTGTGCCTTCTTCTCCCGGCGACTCAGCCCAGCGGAGAGGAACTACGATGTAGGAAACCGCGAACTGCTGGCGGTGGTACTGGCCCTCCAGGAGTGGAGGCATTGGCTGGAGGGCAGTAAGCAACCGTTCTTGATCTGGACCGACCACAAGAATCTCGCCTACCTCCGTGCGGCTCGACCGCTCAACCCTCGCCAAGCCCGATGGTCACTGTTTCTCAGCCGGTTCGACTACGTGTTGTCTTACCGCCCCGGGAGCCGGAATGGGAAACCGGACTCACTCTCCCAGGTCTACCCACAGTCCAGCCCCCCGGATACAGCTCCCATCATTCCCCCCACCTGTGTGGTGGGGGCAGCGAGGTGGGAGATTGAGTCGGCGGTCCAGAAGGCCCAGCGGGACTGTCCGGATCCGGGTGGGGGCCCCCCCAAATCGCCTATTTGTCCCTCCGGCAGTCCGGTCCCAGGTCCTGCAGTGGGGGCACTCCTCGACACTGACGTGCCACCCGGGGAGCTCGCCGGACTGGCATCTTTCTCCGTCAGCGGTTCTGGTGGCCAGGGATGGGAAAGGACGTCCGAAAGTTTGTGGCAGCCTGCTCGGTCTGCGCCCGGAGCAAGGCGTCGCATCAGGCGCCCGCAGGTCTGCTGCGACCATTGCCCATCACGAGCCGGCCCTGGTCACACATCGCCGTGGACTTCGTCACCGGGCCGCCTCCATCCGAAGGTAACACTGTTATACTGACCATCATTGACCGGTTCTCCAAGGCCGTGCACTATGTTCCCCTCCCCAAATTGCCCTCTGCCTTGGAGACCGCTAAGCTCCTAACTAACCATGTGTTCAAGCTCCACGGGATCCCCTTGGATATTGTGTCAGACCGCGGACCGCAGTTCGCGTCCGGAGTGTGGAGCGCTTTTTGCAAAGCCGTAGGCGCCACCTCCAGTCTCTCCTCCGGCTACCACCCCCAGACCAACGGCCTGACCGAAAGGGCCAACCAGGACCTGGAAGCGGCGCTCCGCTGCGTCACCACGCAACGCCCCACCTCCTGGAGTACGTTCCTGCCCTGGGTCGAGTACGCGCACAACTCCCTCTCGTGTTCCGCCACAGGTATGTCCCCATTCATGGCCTGTTATGGTTTTCAATCCCCATTATTCCCAGCCCAGGAAGAAGAGGTGGCGGTCCCGTCTGTGGAGGAGCACCTCCGGAGGATCCGGGCGGTCTGGAAGGAGGCGAGGGCGGCCCTCACCCGGTCCTCGGCTAACAACAAGCGGCTGGCAGACCTGCATCGCTCCCCGGCCCCGGCGTATGAGGTCGGGCAGAAGGTGTGGCTGTCTTCCCGGGACCTCCCCTTGCCGACAGAGTCGCGTAAGCTGACGCCCCGTTACGTGGGGCCTTTCCCCATCGCCAAGGTCATTAACCCCTCCTCGGTCTGTCTGACCCTCCCGGAGGCGATGAAGATTCATCCCACGTTCAACGTCTCTCTCCTCAAGCCGGTCTCCGAGAGTGATCTCAGCCCTCCGGCCGTTCCCCCTCCGCCCCCCCGGCTCGTCGATGGCCATCCAGCGCATACGGTGTCCAGGATACTGGACGTCCGGCCCTGAGGACGGGGTTTCCAGTACCTGGTGGACTGGGTGGGGTATGTTCCGGAGGAGCGGTCCTGGCTCTCCCGCCGCCTGATCCTGGACCCAGCAGTCATCCGGGACTTCTATAGGGGGCGTCCGTTGAGGGGGGGGGGGGGTACTGTGGTGACCGTGGGCTGCCACCGCCAGGTGGAGCAGCGTTAACCCTGGTTACGGGCATGTTGTTTTGTGTTTGTGTGCAGGCAGATGCTGGACAGCCGGGAGGAGCGCTCCCGCCGAGCGCACCTGCAGCTCATTCCCCAATCGGGCAGAAGATAAAGCCGGCCTCCTCCTGGACTCCAGTGTCGGAAAATTGCCTAACGCATCCACGTTCATGGGAGCTGTCCGACTGTCCATTACGCTGCCTGCATCCGGTGTTCCTGCCCAGCGCCGCACGCGCCGCCTCACAAGCCTCTCCACGAACCACGTCACGAGCCACTTCATGAGCCACGTCGCGTGCCACTTCACGAGCCACGCCACGAGTCACCGCACGAGCCACGTCACGAGCCACGCCACGAGCCACCTCACGAGTCACCGCACGAGCCTCGGCACGAGCCGACCCCAGACCCGAGGACCCCACGCCCGGCCACGGAGCTGCCGTCCCCGCGGCTGAGTATTCCACCTTCCCCCCTCCCTTGCCTGTTGCCCCCTAATAAACACCCTTGTTAACCTGCTACCTACCACCCCTACCCGAGCCTAACACTTTTACCAACAAACCATTTATTTCCTCAGTAGATCTGAAGATTGGCTCCGTCTCTCTAATCTCACAATTGATCAACTTTAATAATTAGTATTTTCCTAATTGAGCATTTAGTGTTTACTTTACTAGGGAAAAGAGATTGCATTAAATATCTCAGTGCAGTTGGAGATCTGATTAATGTTTATTTCAGTAGTTGCTGTTGTGTCGCCCTCTCTGCACACTGCAAGTGAGGAAAGATCTCTTTAAGCCTCACATTCATCTGACTTTTCCAAATGTGATTACAGCCGCTGAGGATAAACGTGACAGATGAGACGGAGGATGTTTAAATCTCAGCTGCCGACTTGGGTCAATACTGCAAGAGAAACGATCTCCCCAACATAACAGAACATCTTAAACTAGATAAAGGCAGCGTGTCTCGGGCCCTCCGAATCCGTATGTGTTTTCTTCCAGCGGAGCATTCGTCTTTATCGAGTGGATCGTGGGTGAGACGCTGCTCTGTGCCCACTGTAGGACTTCGGTTACAACAAGATAAGAAGAAGGTGCCAGGCGGCCCATGGACCAGCGCTCCCCGGGGATGTGCACATGACGGATCCAGCCTGAGTCACACGCTCACAGGAGCGCCATTCGAATATTGCCAGTTATGTTTGCTCCTGTGGCGCATTTGAAGTTCCCCTACGTTTGACAGAAACCTGACCCACAACAGAATGAAGCGTCGAGAGTTCATTTTTTTGCCATTTATATGCCATTATTCTTGAATGGGGCAGCTTGAGAATAATAGAAAATGAAGGCTCCATGAAGAGGATAGTGCTTTTGTGTTCCCCCGGTAGCCATCGGTTGCATCCCCAAAGACTGGTCCCTTGCAGTTCCTATCACAATGAGCAGAAATGATGGAACAACCAAAGCATCAATGGACAACTCGGGCCGTGTATCCTGCAGCGCTGCCCACTCTTTTCCAGTGAAAGCAGAAAGCACTTTTTCTTTTAACCAGAGA
Source organism: Cottus gobio (assembly GCA_023566465.1). Lineage (NCBI taxonomy): Eukaryota > Metazoa > Chordata > Actinopteri > Perciformes > Cottidae > Cottus > Cottus gobio. The sequence continues at coordinate 574,661 of CM042220.1, read as the reverse complement.
TAATGTTCACTCTCAACCTCCCATGCTGATGTGTATGTTTTTAACTGAATGGAGAACACTGATCAGGGGCATTATATCTGAAGAGACATGTTGCTGAGCACCACTAAAGGAAATTCCATTGACCTGAATTCCTTTGGTGGTAGAAATATTTGTAATTAGATGTCTCAAAACCATGTAAACAAAATCATCCTTTAATGAGGGTTGAGTTTACACGATACAGACATTAATAAGACACACACACGCACACACACACACACACACACACACACTTCTTCAGGCAAATGTCAATGCGTGTATCCCGTTGTTGACATCTAAACTCAAATCAATGATACTGTGGTTGTACGACAGACAGACTACAAACCATTGTACAAATGTATTTGCCTGTTAACCGGGTGATATTTAAAATCGGACACTTTCTCTTGGCCCTGCAGTATTATTATTTTTTAACACACTCACTGCCTCTGTGGTTTAAATGTTTAGCCCTCTGAGAGTCACATTGATGAATGTACGTCTATTGATTGTCAGATTTCTCCATCGTTGCCTGATAATAGTATCTGCGTTCACTAATAGCAATCTGTAGAGAATGGTGAACATTCATTGAAAGCTGAACATGACATTGTTTCTCATGAGTAAAGTTGATTTATTGTCATTATGCAACAAGGGATGCACATCGAAATGCAGTTGTAACCCATTTACAACACATGACTAACACACTAAAGACAGTAAAACATTCCTGTAGTGCATCTATTTTATTTGCATTATAATGAATGTAAAGAGCAGCAATAAAAACTCTCCTCTGGGTCGATAACATGGCCGACATCTTCACATTAAATATTAAACACATTGTCCATCATGACTGATGTGTGAGCCCCGAGCATCATGATGTAAACACAGAGTCACCCTCCTCTTGGTCTCTGTCAAGTTCAGCACATCATGTCAGTCCAAGACGTGACCTCTGGGAGTCACATGACCCTCACCTTGAATGTCACGGCCCTATTGACTTTCTGACCTCTTGATGGTCGATAGTGATAGCGAGTTCACCACACACACACAAAAGCCCAAAACCCCAAACATTCCCAAATCACAGGAATTAGGTCTCAAAAAATGAAAAAGTAAAAATAGAAGTTGTACAATTTTAACTTGTCTCTTTATGCTCCCCATTCCTTCTTTCTTCTCCTCCTCCGCCTCCTCCTGCCTCTTCATAAACTTCTCCCCGGCTGACTCCTGAAGAGGCAGAACAACAGGAACAGACTAGTTGCCCGGGAACACAGTTGAGTGTGGAAATGAGATTAAGCTTTCTGAGGTGGCGGATAAGGAGCGCCACTTCAGAGACAGCTTTTTTGTCATTTTTTTGCTTTTGTTTGTTTCTGCATTGAAAAGGCCTTTCCTCGCCGATGAAACCCCTCCCCTCGGTTGGAATGTGTGTGTGAAGATGCATGCTGTGTGTTTTTGTGTTTATGTTGGGAGGAAGAAGGGCTTAATTATGCTTATTTAAAGGGGAGAAGAAACGTGTTTTTCTTTATGTGAATTAGGGGTTGATTCCAGGACAGAAGGACGGGGTACAATATATTTTAAAGTTTACAGTTTTTTCGAGTTTGAAATTTCGAACATCAATTCAAAGTCCCGTCACGGCCGATCCCTGGAACAGTCTGCAGGTTTTTAGTTTTTTTGTTCCAAACAAGACGCCGCAGCAGCCGACTTTGCTAATTAGCAGCGTCCCTCTCTGATTGAAGATAATTAGCTAAATCGTCTGCTGCCGCTGGGTTTGACAGCGCAGCGCTGGAGAGCAGAAACTAAACGCAGAACACGCTCAGCTCCAAATCAACAGCGGCCGTGAAAATCAGCTGTGCACCAGTTAGCTGAGGCGCCTTCCAGGAGAAGTGGGGTGTGCTTCGTTCGGAGAGGGGACATCACAGTACACAAAGCTAACGACAGGAAACACCATTAATGCACAAAGTTTGAAACTTCAAAGGCCTCAGAAATATGGAGAAAGTACAGTAATGACCTTAGTCTGCACAGTGTCCATTCGTTTCATCCAAACTTCAGCTTTCCAAAACTGCTTTAGCTTTCGTTCAAAGGGTTCTTGGCAATTAAAGAGTTTTGCAGCTTTTTTTTTAAAGGTAACTCACTACTGGCTTTTCTATAGGCCTCATTCACCCCTCGCCGCTCCTGTGTTTAAGGTGCCAACGCGTTCTCACTCCCAGTCGTCAGATACCACTCGGTAAACCAGACGTACGGGTTTGCCGTTGTTTCAGGCTCCCGACCACTCAAAGTGCATTTACACTACATGTCATCATTCACACCCATCAGGACTATCTAGTCATTCTCACACCGTAAACTCATGGGAGCGATTTTGGGGTTAAGTATCTTGCCCACGGACACATCAACATGAACACCTTCATGGTTCATAAGCATTTCCTGTGTTGCACTGAATCTTACTTCCTGTTACCACGCTGTGCCAGTACCTGCTCATCACCTGCCCCGTGTCACTTTGACAAACTACGGTACATTCAGTGCACTTAGTGACTCAACACAGGGTGGGGGAGGGGCTCCACACAACTGTCCTAAATCCAAGGCTCAGCTTTGAGTTTCACAAGCGGATAAAAAAACCTTCAGAAGATAAAACACCTTTTGTATTTGCCAGATATAACACAAGATAAAACATTCCCTTTCATTTCTCCCTCTATCTTTACTCCTTTTATACTGCAATACGTTGCTTGGAGCACATTGTGTGGATGTGTGTCTGGTGCGTGTGTGTGTGCACGTGCACGCCTGCTGGTGTCTGTGTTTTCGTTGATACGGTAAAATGATGCCATTAAATCGGAGGTCTTTCTTGATAGACACACACTGGGGTTATATGCAGAATCATTTTACGCGCAGACTGTCATTTTTCACAGGGCTGCAGCCCGGATGTCCTTCATGTTGGTTTACTTGCTAATCAAATCTGAATGTGGATTATTTTCAACATTTGAAATCCAGCATTCTACTCACTGACTTCCCAAACAATGTTTGTTTCATCCTCAATGTTCAACATGAGTTGCTTTCTGAGGGGCCATCAAGATGCAGAATGGTACTGAGGCAGAGAACCACTGGGATGTGGTCCTGTAGATGTTTGCACTGGGATGACTCCGGTGCTAACAGGGCTTATAGGGCTGATAAGCAACAGCGACAGATATATGAGTGCTCTGAATATTCTATAGAGAACCTTTAAAGGAGCTGTATTTACATTCACAATGGTGGCTCTGCCAGCAGTTTTGCTGTAGTTTGACCCCAGACGGTAACCTCCGGTTTCAGCCGAGTGAAGCCAATGTTACAGTGTCTTAAAACTTGCATTCTCTCTATGGACCAGGGACCTACTTCTCTTGATGTATTCCCTCAGTAAACATTGTAAACATGAGTTTATGTCTACTGTGATTGACGGATCGCTGCCACAACCAGAGATGTATACGGCGTCTCTACCTCACTCCTCCTCACTCCACAAAAATACCAAGATGGTGGCGACAAAATCACCAAACTCGAAGCTTCGTAACATCAGTCCACAAACCAAACACTGATGTCATGATGACAAATGCTTGCAGAGGAAACTTATGGAATATAATGCTTCATCAGCTGTAAGCAGTCTGAACATCCTGCTTTTTCTGTGAATGTCTTATTGGAGTTATGGTTTTTATGTTTTATGTTTGCACAACATCGAGATACTGAATGCAACTTTTCCTAAAAGCTGCGTAGTCGTCAACTTGGTGCCTGAGAGGAGACGTAAAAATACAGAATAATATCATAAATAAGTCAAATATATATTTTCTTGATCTAGTGCTAACCTGCAGAAAGAATCAGTCATAGAGGCTTGATGTGTGACCCATTGTGTGTGTGTGTGTGTGTGTGTGTGTGTGTGTGTGTGTGTGTGTGGGTGGGTATCTTCCGGCTGGGGGATGATCTCAATCCCTCCTGGCTGACTGCGCTCGTCTCTGCTCAGCAGCAGAAGAAGTGACTCAGCCGACAACACAACAGTTGAGAGCAGCCCCCCCTCCCACACACACACACACACACACACACACACACACCACAGTCGCATCACACAAAGTCTCTCTGCGTTGCAAACACATCACAGTATCGCAGGATGTGGACGGGTACCACAGAATGCTCTGTCGAGAGCATCACAATGGATTTAAAGTCTCTCTCTCTGGTTTCATCCTGATCTCTGCTGCACACACTCTGCAGTCAGCGATGTCTTCATCACTCTTTCATCTCCTCTTGCACTCATCTGATTCCCTCAGTCCTCTTTGGGTTGTTTACAATGTCAGTGATGTAAAACTTCACAGCTACAAAAGTCAACTCTTGATCTCGAGGCAGCGATGTTCCTCCTCCTCCTTCTCGTTCTTACAACTCTTGTCACTTATCTTCACGCGCCGTCTCTGTGAGATGATCTGGCGCCGTTAACGTCATTAAAATTGTCCGGCAACTGATCTGTGCAGCTGCCAGCCAACCCTTTCTTCTCCTGAAGATCACACCAGCCTGGGAAGTCAACTCTTGATGCTGATTGTGTTTTTCTTCACCAGGTTTGTGTTTGCAACACATTCTGCTTTCCTGTGCTTTATTCAGGGAGCTCCAAAAGGGTTCTGCTCTTTGGCAACAAGCTTCACATTAATAGACACATCCGAACATTATGAATAAAATGACACAAAACATAGATAAATAAGTACAAGTGAGTTTAAAAATCTGATTTCAATGGACCTCGTCTGACCTCTTCTGGCAGGTCATTTGAAAAGTGGTGATGATGTAACCGTAGAATGCACTTATTGTAAGTCGCTTTGGATAAAAGCGTCAGCTAAATGACATGTAATGTAATGTAATGTAATGTAATGATGGGACCACCTGTGTCATTGAGTGATGACGGGATCCATGACAATGATGCCGGAGCATCGCGTCTTCAGCAAAACCGTTGTTTTACTATGATACATGTTTTTGCTGCAAATTGTTATTCTAATATTTTCAACACCTTTTCCATGCCGGTGGATGTGGTGAGAGCAGTCAAAAGCAGACAAAAGGTTGATGTCACTGTTTCATAATTACGAATGTTTATATTCTCTATTGTATACACGCATAAGAAAAACATCAGAAGAATGTTTGTGGGATTTGGGATGCAGCCCATGACTCCAGATTGTTAAATTTCCCTCAAACACAAATTCTAAATCATCCATGCATCCATCCATTTTCCACCGCTTATCCGGGGTCGGGTCGCGGAGGCAGCAGGTCCAGCAGGCTGACCCAGACTTCTCTCTCACCCGCAACATCTACCAGCTCATTCTGGGGGATCCCGAGGCGTTCCCAGGCCAGCTGGGAGATATAATCCCTCCAGCGTGTCCTGGGTCTTCCCCGGGGCCTCCTACCAGATGGACGTGCCTGGAAAACCTCTAAAGGGAGGCGTCCTGGAGGCATCCTAATTAGATGCCGAACCACCTCAGCTGACTCCTTTTGACCTGAAGGAGTAGCGGCTCGACTTCAAGCTTCCTCCTGATGTCCGAGCTCCTTACCCTATCTCTAAGGCTGAGCCCGGCCACTCTACGGAGGAAACTCATTTCGGCCGCTTGTATCCGCGACCTCGTTCTTTCGGACACGATCCAAAGCTCGTGACCATAGGTGAGGGTTGGGACGTAGACCGACCAGTAAATTGAGAGCTTTGCCTTTCGGCTCAGCTCCTTCTTCACCAAGACGGCCCGGTGCAACGCCTGCTTTACTGCTGCAGCCGCACCGATACGCCTGTCGATCTCCCGCTCCATTTTACCCTCACTCGTGAACAAGACCCCGAGATACTTGAACTCCTTCGCTTGTGGTAGGCACTCTGTCCCCACCCGGAGGGAGCAATCCACCGGTTTCCGGCAGAGCACCATGGCCTCAGATTTCGTGGTGCTGACTCTCATCCCCGGCGCTTCACACTCGGCTGCAAAACGCCCCAGTGAATGCTGGATTCTAAATCAATCAAAGTGAAATCTTCGTTCTGCAAGTTTAAAGTTGTAATTTGACAGGTTTTCAATCCCCCCATGGTCACCATGGTGACAGCAAAGTCAGAAATTGAACAAACTCCAGTCATAGTTATAAAGTCAGTCAATACTGATTCAGATTTAATTGTGCAACTTCTGTTCTCCTAACTTCTCTGGTAGCCTCTCTCCTCGTGTCAGCTCTCTTTTTTCCACTTTTGTTCTTTGTCTCCTCTGATCTCCTCCTGCCCCCTCCCTCCTTTCACCTGTAAAACGAGCATCAATATTTCAGAGATGAGTGCTGAAGCAATGAAACCTCTCTCTGTGTGTGTGTGTGTGTGTGTGTGTGTGTGTGTGTGTGTTTGATCTCATCTCCCATGATGCAGCGAGCATTTATCACGAGAAATCGCAAAAGCTGCTGCTTGCAGTTGTGGAATGAAGAGAGGGGAAGGAAGGAGGAGTGGAAAGAATAAAGAGGAGAAGACGAGAAGATGAGAAGACGGTGGTGACGGCGCTAATTAGAAAATGTTAGCGTGAAAATGGAAACTTAAACTTGATTATCAAGTAAAGTTGCCACGACAACATTTTCCAAACCGAGTCCGGCCTCAAAGATGCTCGGTGGCTGTTTTCTTTTTTTCTATTTTCTGTTTGTTATTTTCTCTTTGAATAGTTTATGAGAGCAGCGGTTGATTTGAGCTTGTCTTTAAAAAGAATGTCAATGCCATTACTTCCTCTTCGTTGTCTCCGTGTTTGCCTGAGCCTTTAAAACATGGCTCCATAGGGGGCGGATAACCTGTACATGATGCTTTGAATATTTAATGTCGTTGTTACGTTAAAACATTCCTCTGGGCACATATCCAGCCTTCATCTTCATGCATTCTGAAGCTGTAACTTGCAATAATGTCATCTCAAATCCCAGAATGCCGTTCACCTTGGCACGCTAACGTTTGATAAGAAACACAGATCTCCCCCACAGCAATGCCTAAAACAAAGAGATAAGAATATAAAGTGTATAAAGGGATGAAGAAGAGGAAATGAACGAACGAAAAGGAAGCAAGCAGAGGAATAGGAGACGGATAGAGGAAGTGAAGTGGAAAAGGAAGAGAAATGAAGGATGGGCAATGACAAATGGATGGGAGGAACAAATAGGAATGAGAGAATGATCGGAAGGAGAAAAGTAACAGACTGCTGATTGTTCTTCAAAAACAGAAGGACTGAGGATGTGTGCATCTTCGGTTCCCTCGCCGCAGCCTCATTTTAGAGCCGGGATTAGCGAGCGTGAGGAAATCTGCATGCACATAGTTTAAGGAGCGAGCAGATGGGAGATTTTGTGAGATTGTGAGAAAGTTCCACACAATTTTCACTACTCATTGTGATCTGACACGACTCAAGAGGCACGAGCTGAGAGAAAAGCGATCTTTCAAGAAAGGCTGCTCAATAGATGAAGGACAACTAACTCTCTGCTTCATTCAGACATCAAATGTAGTTGAAGACACTTCAGCAGTGGCTTGACTTTTCAGAAGCAGGGCCCTGCTACACACCAAGCCCAAAAGGGCTTCTTTCTAGGTGTGACCTCCACCTGGGAGATCTCACGCATCCCCAAGCCAGAGGGGGTAAACAGTATAAGCCCACGGCTGTGGTTGAGGACGCTGGCCAGCCCAATCATGCTGCGAGTGCAAGCAATGCCAGAAAGAGGAAAGTGAGCTCGTCAGGGTTAAGGCCTGCAGCCTTTTCTTGTTGGGGGCAACCAAAGAAGGCCTTCAGTGTATTTGGCCTGGTAGTAGCTTAGTGCTAAATAAGTCTCCTGAATTACCAACACATCCTGTGCCTGGACTCCTGAGGTCTCTTGTGAGTTGGATGAAGACCTTCACAGCGTGGCGTCCGGGATGCATTGAGAACCAATGCTGTACTATCCCAACTCCAAGCTCAGAGATGCAATCTTTAGGCCACTGTACCAGACAATCTGCATTAACTTCTGCTACTTTAATCTAGCAATATGGCCAAATAATAGACAGCCCATAAAGGACACAGTAAGGAAAAAAGTAAGTAAGACCCAAGTCTGTTTTCCAGCCCTTAACTCGGCAAAAGCTCAACCAGGAGGCTCCAAGTTAGCTCATGTTGGGTGATTCCAGACATGAGAAGTCACGTCAACATGCCACTCAAAACATTTGCTAATGTTTAAGATGCTCCTGAACACATCAGTCAGCTTTCAGTTTACCACAATTAATATTCATATTATTACAGAAAACGCACAAGACAATAACTTCCAAGGCCATGTTTACTGCACATTTGCCCGAGTGAGTTGTGCCGGTATCTGCAGCAGACTCACAGGCTACACGGACAGGATTTATGGACATGTTGACATTTTATTATGCTTATCATGGGCAATGAAAATCATCTCTGTTATAGGAAGGACACACATAAAGGTCTGCACACCCACACTTAATGAAACAGAACTACCCCCCCTCCCTCCCTCCAACCCTCACACACACACCGTATATTAGGAGCTGTAAAAGTCATTACAATGATTGGTATGGCGCCGACAAAAGGACACGCGCGTAACGCACAAACGCACCCACACTTTGACATTCTTCTGCTTATCAGTGGTTGTGAAAGCTGCTGCTATAAATAAGGAACACATCCAAAACAAATGCCCACATTAACATAGAAATGTGCATTACTCAAATATGTATTTGAATTCAATAAGGCAGAAGGACATGCAAACAAACACACACTCACACACACACACACACACACACCTACACACACACACACACACGCACACACACAGCATTCTTAAAGCAGGAGAGGAGAGTGAAGTAGAGATCCTGATTGTGTTCCATTAGATTGGTTTTTGGTGTATTCATCTCTGTACTGAGCTCATGATGAAGAGTCGGTTTTTCATTGGTGCCCAAAATGATGGGAAACTCGAATGGCATAACGATGGAGAGCAGGAAACAGAGCTTCGACATGACGGGGAAAGAGTTTGCAATGATCAGCAGAGGAATCAGGTCAATTTACATCTCCTCACACAAAGTGATCACCAGCTGTTTTTGTTTGGAACGGTATAATCTCCCAGGCCCCCTGATCTACTACTTTCTTTTAGGCCTGGCAACAACATTAACTGAAAGCTACCACGAGGAAAGTTGGTGTTGATTTGGCCGTTTGGGCGTGATTTGATTTTGAAAGTATGCAGGTTTTACCGGTTTCTGTCAAAGATGGTAGCATTCATCATGTCAATGTGAGGAATAATTTCACCACCCTCAGCTGGGACTATTCATTCAGACCACGTTGGATCTGATGGGAACGGAGGGCTATTTTGAGCGGTGGTTTGAAATTGGCTTGATTAGATGTGTGGCTCAACACGACCAAAGCATGGAGTGTGTGTGTATCAGAATCAGAAGTGTAAGGCAGCGGTCCCTGACCATTTTTGCGCCACGGATCGGTTTATTAAAATAAAATAGTAAAAAATAATAAAATATTTTCACGGATCGGCCTTCACGGTGTGGGCAATAAATATGATGTCATATTATTATGACGTAATACAATTATACGACCGGCATAAAAACAAATATAAAGTGCATAAAAACACAACTCACCTTTCCCCCTCCTCAAAGGAGGCCGGAGACGAGGCAGAGCTCTTGGCCCAGGTGTTGCCGGGAGGCACTAATTGCCATCTTGTCCAACAACGACGTACAAATAGACCCTGCTGCCCGATCACAGGAGGGGGATAAGAGCACGGACGGGATGCATGATGCAGCTACGTCAGTCTGTTGGAAAGACGCTTTGAAGCATCAACCGTTGACCTTCTTTTACACCTGCCATTTACTAACGACCCCAAGAGCCAAACTAGAACTGCTGTTTCCATTATTACTTAATCTGATGACATTTGATTACAGTTGTTTCTGATAGAATATAAAATGAATCAGGGTTTGCTGATTTTCCCTATTTTTTTATATCATTGCAAATTAAATGTCAGCAATTTGCAGACGCCGCTTTGGAGTTTCCCAAATTCTTTGACGAAACAGAAACAGCCGGAAACTATATTCATGAAGTCAATAATTGGACATAGAACTGACAGAGAGACTGGTTCTAATGTATTTATAAATAGCTGAGTGTTATATTTATGGTTATAGTTACTATTATGCATTTATGTGCATTTATTAAACAGTATATGTAAATTTGGTAAATGTACAGTGTCTGTTCAGGACGGTTCTGGGTTATTAAACCCGGATAAGTGCGTCTCCAGGGACTCATTTGACTTCCTGTATATTCCCTTATGTCCATTATGTGTTTTATTATGTGTATAACGGCAGATTCCGTCGCAGTTTGTCTGTGTGTTTCTGTGCATTTATGCACACATACATGCCTTTTTTATGGTCCATTGCCAGGAAGCAGAGACGATACAAGTGTTGGTTTTAGAGGGAGAAGAGGCTAGAGGAGAGGATGCAATAAAAACAACTGTACAACGAACAGCTTCGAGCTTCCGTGCGTGGCTCATAATTCCTCACACTCGCTCTGCTCCTGCTGCATTGTTCCGAATCAACGAGCATCACCAAATCCCTGAGCAACTCTTCATTTGTTCCTGTGATGCTGGGGGAGGAAGGTGTTGTCCTGAAGGCTGGACTGGTTCAAGATAAGGAATAAAAAGTACAGAAATCCAATAAGTCTGCCCTCGCATTAGAGTGTGTACTGTCCTGTTTCTACCGAGCCTATGAATCCCAAACAGGGCCATATCTGATATAAAAGCACTCGTGCAGTCCAACGAACATTGCTGGTTGAGATGAGGGGAAAAAGGCTTTTCAACGGCTCTGCCAACCCACAGAAACATGCCCTCTGCTGTACCTGAAGGTCGTCCTGATCCCCGTGGACCCCGCACTGAAACACACTTTGCTTTTATCGCGCCAGAGCTCTGTCGGTCACGAACCAAAGTTCGTGACCATAGGTGAGGCTTTGGGACGTAGACCGACCAGTAAATTGAGAGCTTTGCCTTCCGGCTCAGCTCCTTCTTCACCAAGACGGCCCGGTGCAACGCCTGTTTTACTGCTGCAGCCGCACCGATACGCCTGTCGATCTCCCGCTCCATTTTACCCACACTCGTGAGCACACTCTCCGGTCCCCCTTCTTGAAGATGGGAACCACCACCCCGGTCTGCCAGTCCATGGGCACTGTTCCCGACCCCGATGCGACATTGAAGAGGCGTGTCAGCCAAGACAGCCCAACAACGTCCAGCGCCTTCAGCATCTCAGGGCGGATCTCATCCACCCCCGGCGGCTTGCCACCAAGGAGCTTTTTGACTACCTTAGTGGCCTCTGCCAGGGATATGGGTTCATCCACCCCCAAGTCTTCAGGCACTGCCCCCTGTTCAGGGGACATGTTGACCGGGTTTAGGAGTTCCTCAAAGTGCTCTTTCTACCGCCCGACGATATCCTCTGTCTGGGTCAGCAGCAACCCTCCCCCGCTGATAACAGCCTGGGGAAGGCCCTGCTTTCCCTTCCTCAGTCGTCGGATGGTTTGCCAGAACCTCCTTGAGGCCAACCGAAAGTCCTTCTCCATGGCCTCCCCTAACTCCTCCGATGCCCGAGTTTTAGCATCCGTGACCACCACAGCTGCAGTCCTTCTGGCCTGCCTGTACCCGTCAGCTGCTTCAAGAGACCCCTGAGCCAACCAAGCCCGAAAGGCCTCCTTCTTCAGCTTGACAGCTTCCCTCACCCCTGGTGTCCACCACCGGGTTCTCGGGTTGCCGCCACGACAGGCACCAATGACCTTCCGACCACAGCGCCTAGCGGCCGCGTCCACAATACAGGCTTTGAACATGATCCACTCGGATTCTATGTCTCCAACCTCCCTCGGGATGTGTGAGAAGTATTTCCGGAGGTGGGAGTTGAAGACCTCCCGGACAGGATCCTCTACCAGACGTTCCCAGTTCACCCTCACTACACGTTTGGGCTTGCCAGGTCTCTCTGGCCGACTCCCCCGCCATCTGATCCAACTCACCACCAGGTGGTGATCAGTTGACAGCTCTGCTCCTCTCTTCACCCGAGTGTCCAAAACATACGGCCGCAGATCAGATGATACGATTACGAAGTCGATCATTGATCCCCGGCCTAAGGTGCTCTGGTACCAGGTACACTTATGAGCCACCTTATGTTCAAACATGGTGTTTGTTATGGACAAACTGTGGCTAGCACAGAAGTCCAACAACGAAACACCGCTCTGGTTCAGATCAGGCAAGCCGTTCCTCCCAATCACTCCCCACCAGGTTTCTCTGTCATCGCCCACATGAGCGTTGAAGTCTCCCAGGAGAACTATGGAGTCGGCAGGCGGCGCCCTTTCCAGGACCCCTCCCACCGACTCCAAGAAGGCCGGATACTCTGAAATGCTGTTCGGTGCATAAGCACAAACAACAGTCAGAGCCTTACTCCCCGCAACCCGTAGGCGCAGGGAGGCGACCCTCTCGTTCTCCGAGGAAAACTCCAACACGGCGGCGCTCAGCCGGGGACTCGTGAGTATCCCCACTCCCGCCCGGCGCCTCTCACCCTGGGCGACTCCAGAAAAGAACAAAGTCCAACCCTTCTCCAGGAGTTTGGTTCCAGAGCCAGTGCTGTGTGTGGAGGTGAGCCCAACTATATCTAGCTGGTATTGCTCCACCTCCCGCACCAGCTCCAGCTCCTTCCCCGCTAGCGAGGTGACGTTCCACGTCCCTAGAGCTAGTCTATGTCGCCGGCGATCGGCTCGCCCAGGCCCCCTGCCCGGCCCGCCGCCCGGTCTACATAGCACCCGACCCCGATGTCTGCCCCTGCGGGTGGTGGGTCCACAGGGTGGCTGTGCCATGTTGTTTCTTCGGGCTGAGCCCGACCGGGCCCCATGGGCGAAGGCCCAGCCACCAGACGCTCGCCGACGAGCTCGCCTCCCAGGTCTGGCTCCGGGAGGGTGCCCCGGTTTCCCTGGTCCGGGCGAGGTAGCTTCAAACCTTGGGCTGCTGTTCATCAGGGTTTTAACCAACCCAGACAACATACTGTAGCTACCAGGATCATTGAGCCACTCAAACTCCTTTACCGCGTTAAGGTGGCGATTCGCAAAGCAGACATATGTATATATTTTTCACAAATTAAGTTGATTAACATTGATACAGATGAATCATAGCTGATCATCTCCTATCAAAAAGTCAAATCGGTTCAAGAACAATATTGCTCTGAGTTATTAACCACCAATGAGCACAATTAAATAATTTTATTCACAACATTAATCAGCTTGTCAAACCTACCACATCGAGTCCCTCAGCTTCATCTGCTGCTGACTGAGAACATTTACATCCTTCTTTCTCAATTACATTTGAGCAAATCACTTTTCCAGCTTCTCCCATGATTCTTCCTTAAAAGCTTTAAGCCAATTGATATGGACATTTTTTTACTTGTTTATGCCATGTCACATTATAGTTGCAATGTTTCCCTAGTCTTACTTTCCTTTCCTTTTTTTATACTATTTTATCATTCTTTATATTTCTTTTGTCCCCGAGTAGAAAGAGATAAACATTACATTTAACCAAAGCGATTTACATATACAGTAGACACAGTGAGCAATTAGGGTTAAGTGTCTTGCTCAAGGAGACAACGACATGGATTACCGGAGCCTGGGATCGAACCACCGACCCTCTGATTGAAAGACAGACTTGCTAACCACTGACCCACAGTCACCCCATTTAAGTATGTTTTAGGTTTATCCCTATCTGTCTGTGCATACTTTGAACATTATGACTAAAATGCCTTACAAGAATAATGACACTCCTTTGATTGTTATTCTTTTTCTTGAGGGGCTCAATATGCTGTCATATGCGTGTGCATGACATGAAAGTGCAGCAGCAGCCTTTGCAGAGACCAGTGCAGAATCACATAGGCAGGATGGCCTTCCTCATAGACACGGATCATTTTAAAGCCAGACAATGGTTATTCCACTCCATCAAGTGGCATTTTCAGCCGGGCCATAGCATAAACAGTATGATGTACTGTATAAAAGGACATTTTTCAACAATCGTATTATTCTTAATGCTAATATTCACTCATCTTAAGACTCTGTGGAACATATTATATTCAATAAATGTACCTCAATCGGTTCTGAATAGGTCTACATATTCTTGGAAATTAGATGTAGTGGGAGAACTGGTGTGTCAAGTGTGACTGTGTGGCAACAGCAAATGGTTTACATGGCTCACAAGTCAGGTTGGAGGGCCCCAGAATTTAGCTTCGGGCCCCAGGGAGGTCAGGGCCGGCCCTGGCTATGACTATCCATCCATCCATTATCTGAACCGCTTATCCTCTTTAGGGTCGCGGGGCGCTGGAGCCGATCCCAGCTGTCATTGAGCGAAGGCAGGGTACACCCTGGACAAGTCGCCAGTCTATCCAGGGGCTTTTTCGGAGTCCTGATGCAGCAAAATCCATCACAGCGTGAGTATTTTAAGTAACTGCCTCTGTGCATTACTGGGTTGTCCCAGGGCTGTCAGGCCGGATACTGCTTCCTGTGTGCTTCTCTGGGTCCCGCTGTGGTTTAAAGCCAGATCTCTGAGTCCATAATGCAGAGGATGTTATGAACAGAAAAGCTCCTGCAAGGTTTCCTACTTACTGAGATCACCCTTGAGTGTCCCCGTACTGTCCCACTCAATAATGTATCTCTCTTTACTTGTACTGTTGCTGGGTTGAAGTAAAATACAGATATCTGTTTTGTTGTCATTGTTTCTCTGACATGGCCATACTGGTGTCGCCATGGGTTACATTGTACTTATGAGCTGACATAAGTCAGTAGGTTTTGGTTTTGACAAGGATGTGAACATCATCGAGATACTTTTTGGTACCCATTGACTGCACCACACACTCATGCTGCAGGAACACACTGCACAGCCCAGCCCTGGTTAGACTTTGAGTATGCAGATGGCATCGCGAGCAAAAAGTCTGTCAATTGCTTCTGTTCGTCTGGCTCCTATTGGCTGCCTGGAACTGGGAATTTAAGGGGTGCCGGTAGAAAGCCTGGAGTTGTGCATGGACTTCTGAATGTCCGTTTTTTGTTGTTGTTGCATCTAGTTACTGTCCTGCAGTTCTTGTCACTGCTTCATTAACAGTTGTTCTGGGGAAAGGTTTCCCCTCTCAAACATTGTTGACTTATCTGAACCTTAAAGCTTTGTCACAATAATGTCCCAAATGTACTTATTTTAAGCCGAAATATGATGTTTTATTTAACCAAATAATTTAACCAAACAAATTTTCTTTTTTTTCTCAATTTATAACATTGATCACATGTTTACAATTGAGACCGCAATCCGGTAGAACAAGTTCTCCTTGAGAATGCACTTTAGTTGTGGTGACGTTTGTTTTCGGTGTGTGTTGCTACGCCCCTGGGAGAATTAGACCCTGGATAGACATGTTTTGTTGCATAGGAAGGTGATTTTGAAGGAGACGGGGTAGCCTCTCCAGGAGAGCAGAAATGTTCTCTCTGTAACGCCCAGCGTGGATCACATTTCAGCTTGTGTTATGGTTGCCAGTCGTGTAAAAATCACTCGATGCTTCCTGATGAAGCCACGTCACGCTGTGAGTGTCTAAATCCTGCTTCAACAAAAGCACAGGAGACATGTAGCCACGGCATCCGGCTCGGGTCCCTCCTCTCCACACTGACACCTACTGGCCACTGTTCAATTTAAACTGTTACTTAATGGCAAAAATGCTCAAACAAATAAATTAATTAATGAGAGAACTGGGCTGCACGGTGGTGTAGTGGCTAGCACTGTCGCCTCACAGCAAGAGAGAGGGGCCGGGGTTCAGATCTTCTGTGTGGAGTTTGCATGTTGTCAGCGTGGGTTCTCTCCAGGTTCTCCGGCTTCCTCCCACAGTCCAAAGTCATGCAGGTTTTGGACTCTAAATTGCCCGTAGGTATGAATGTTGTCTGTCTATATGTGAGCCCTGGATAGACTGGTGACTTGTCCAGGTGAACCCTGACATCACCCAATGACCGCTGGGATCGGCTCCAGCGACCCTAAACAGGATAAGCGGTTCAGATAATGGATGGATGGATGAGAGTGCTGTTGGTCCTCGACTGTTAACAGACTAATAATGAAGTCAGGCACATAACAAAATGCTATGTCTTCTATAATATATTGGCTGAGGGAGAGAAAGAAAGAGCAGATCTCACAAAGTGTGTAATGTGGGGCTCGTGTCTTTTCTTCACTCCTGTTACGAAACAAGAATCTGTTCTTGCATGATGATGTCACAGCTGCTCTCTGTAAAAGGAGCTGATTGCAGTATGATCATGAATGCATCTCTTTGTGGACCGAGTGAGCTGACCGACATCCGATTAGTAGGCATGTGACATTAGCAGTGTTGGGTAAAGTTACTATTAAAACCTTTTAAATCGCATTATTGCCAATGAAAAGTAACTTGTTTGTACTTAATTGAAAACCTCTTTGCATTTCCTTGTGCGTGATGAGTATATTGTCCAGAGGGCATGTAGCATCCACGTATCTTTTGAATGCATTGACTTGGACTGCACAGAATAGTTCAAAGCTTCATGCAAATGTTGATGATGTTATTATTATTATTGGTTACTTGTAGAAACATTGCATTTAATAGTACACCAGCACCCACCTAATATTTAGTCTCTCACACACAGCTATTCATATTCTCTTAAGTAAAATGTATTGAAACAAAATAAATGTAATAATTTCCAAACAAAGCATGTTTTTATCGAACATAATATTGAGCTTCAATCCATATTTGTTGGCGTCTAGTCTTTTCAAAAACAAACTTTTCTCTCCGTCAATAAACAGTTTCCTCTCCCGCATGCAGCACACACAGAGAGGCTCCACCTGAATGGATGGAGTAGACTAGATGTGTAACGGATAATGTAACTAAATAACCCATCACTTGAATTACAAAGGAGCCTGTTACATTACATGTTACATCAAAAAGGTGATCCATCTCCTTTAATGTATTCCAAGGTCATTTGGGTACTATGGTGTTACTATGGTAACGTCCAAGGGTACCAGCACACGCCTGAGGATTGACCCCGACGCTCAAAGACGACCTCAGCTGACAGTTTGATAAACAAGTCCCATTTCCATGCAGTGGCTTCATATTTCCAAGAGCCATTGCTGTTCAGCGCCGTGTCACCTTTGCTCTCCGTGATGAGGGAGACCTTTCTGATATGAAACAGATTGCTTTGTTCTGCATATTGGACATATTCAAATGAGGGGAAAGAAGACGCACACACAAGTGAAAGAAAGATCCAAATAACACTGGTCACCATGGTAATGTTAAACCTACAGATACAGTAAACCTTTATGTTGTTCCACCTGACAAACCCTTCAGAGTGGAAGATAACCAACAAAGTATTTGACATTTCTTTTGGCCTCCCTTATGGAGTTTGAGAGGAGATTTCTCCTCTGAATACAGCTGTCTGTAAACACTGAGGAGACGCAAGTCATTCAAGATGGAAAGGCGTGATTGGTCAGGGGCCAACGAGGCATCTCTCATGTCGCATGGCCAAGTCGAGGGAATAATTCAGGTCATGACCGGTCATCATTATCAGTCTGAGACAACATCTCAAAGGACCAACATCTCGAGTCGTCCCTGATCGTGGCATCAAACTGCTGCCGTGCAGAGACAAAGAAAACCTCCTGAATTACACAACGACAGGCCTTTCTCTTGGTGCCAGTCTCTTGAAAACTCATTACTTGCTTAAATTATTTCCCCAACAAGTAGTAGTAACCATGTTGCAGCCCTAAACCAATGCTGTGTTGTGGTGTGTGGTGAGCATCACAGGCTCACTGTGCCAGTGGAGGTAGAGGCCCCTTGTGCTGCTCCTCGTCTTCCTCTCTGAGGAAGGTTGGCCGAGGTGGAGACGAGACGAGACCCATCAGAAGCATCTGAGTGCCGTGAACTCCACAGACCCCGTCGCCCGTCATCGTCTTTATAACGAGCAGGAAATCGGACAAACACTTTAGCCTGAGAGCCAGAGGAAAACATCCAGGGCGATCACAGTCCTGGAAAAATATTGCTGATATTATTTTTCATCTTTTGAGAAGGAAATAACTGTTCATGACAATGGGGGGGAGAATTACCAGCACCAGCTCAAAGAGCTGTTTGATGTTCGGATGCTGTGATACATTATTGATGTGGAGCCTGTTAAATAAGGCCAGTGCTCATTTGATTACAGATCTCATTAGAGCTTTACAAAATATGCTTTAATAACAAAATCCATCAACGTAATCGCTTTGTAAAGAGAGTGAATGCTGTCATTACACAAGGCACACAGTGGAGATACTGTTACTGTCGGCTACACATTTAAACCGGCCAGGGTTTCTCCTCATGCTCGCAGTGCATTGAGAAAGGATTCATATGCCGAGGAACATAATGAGTCTCTGTCAGAGGAAATATCACTGGGCCAGATATTACCGCCTGATATTAAATAGTGATACTGCTTCTCATCTGGATCAGGGAATACACTTTAGCACTATGTGTGAGTACATGCAGCGTGCACCATGGAAATGAGATCCGACTTGAGTGTCAGTTGCACACTACATAATAATATACACCCAGCCCAGTTTTAAATGCAAAATAAAAATTGATGTATGAGTGAAAAATACTCTGCATTATGCCAACTCTAAAGCTTTTGAGCCTCGTTCAGCTCTCGGTGTCGGTTTCTTCTCTGGTTCGTGAGCAGTTGTTTTCTACCGAAGCTGAGAGAACAAACGTGCTTGTAATAATTCATTTTTTAATACCGTTATCTAAAAATCACAAGATAATTAAGTCATTAACTCGAGAAAACAAGCTTTGTTATCACAAGATAAGAAGGTAATTAACTCGCTGTCACAAGAAAACAAAAGGTTGTTTCCTCTCATTTCTTGTTTGGGTCAAAATTAAGCATTTTTAAAAGCTAGGCTACATTTCTAAATACTTAAAGTGCTATAAAAGAACATTGTTCAATAATTCTTGCTAATTGCTTAATTTTTGACTTCAGGATATCGCTGACTACAAAGATAATGGAAAGGACGCCTTTTCTACTGTTCGAATGCTACGTTTCTTATTAGATCTGAAGTCATTTCAGTATATGCTGAGATATCCTGAAGTCAAATATGTCGGCCATAGTCAGTAATTATGGAGCAATGTGTTTTTATAGTACCTCAAGTACTCAAGTAATAAAGCTATATAATCTAATTGTAGAAAATGTAGGACTTTTTCACTAGAATACCTCTACATGGATACCTTTAAAATGCTGTAATTTGTGTCTGTATGCAGTCTTCAACTCAAATGAATCAGCCAAAAATTGACCAAAAATCAAACCATAAAGACATTTCCCTCACAATGTTGTGCTCTTTTCTTTTTTAATCTATAAAGGAAACAGATAAACCAAACATTTTAAGTAATAAAGGAGAGGAAGCAATGTGTTGTTTTCTCAAAATGATTAAATAAATTATCTGGAGAAAACCAAAAAGATTCACTTGTTAAGTCCATCAAATGTCCATCAAAGGCTTCCGTAGTTTCTAGTTACTAAGCCCTGATAACCCTGCTCAGAACTAAACCGCAGACTCTAATGTTCCTCAATGCCCACAAATCATTCAGTCATTCAGCTCTCAACATCTAAAAAAATATATTGATTAAGGATGGAAACATATTTTATTTTATGTCATTGAATTTTTAAGCATAATTTAAGTTTTAAATAACAGCGCACGCAACCTAATGCAGTGACTTCAGAACATCGCCAACGGTAGAAATGTGAACAGCCTCCTCTGGGTTACAGACATTTGAAAGAGGGACTGGACTGTTGCTGGTGCCGAGTGCATCCCCATGCTGGTCACATTGTTAATTAAGAGGACAGCGCAACACTTTCATCTCAGTGGGGCAGAAGATGAGCAGGCGCTGGAGCTGCGAGAGCTTAACTATAAGTGTGTGTGAATGTGGTAAGACGTCGTTTTGTGTACAAATGACCACAATGACACTTACTGAGCGGTGGCAGTAACTGCAGCTCAAAATATCATCTTAGGGTGGATAAAAAACATTCAAACACACAGCATAACTCACGGATCAGCTGTGACATCATATCACTTTATTCACTATGTTTAATCTGATTTTATTGTCTAAAAACAGTACTCTTTGCAGAAGCTCCTGGGCTGGAATGAGCACTTATACAATGTATTGTTCTGGACTTTAGTTAAATTATCAATTGGATTTAAAAACAAGGATTGCAAGGTTTGACTCAGTCATTAACTATCCCATAATGCTGACATACAGGTCAGCTTATTATACTGTGAAAACAAGGCGTGGAAAAACACATGAACAGGTCAGTAACTTGTAAACGTTTTCGAAACGGACAACCGAGTCCAAAGGAGCAGAAACAAGCAGGCGTCCAAAAGGAAGGGGTCAACAAACTGGGCCGACAGAAACCAGACTAACCAGGCTGGTCTGGCCGCTAACAAGGAGAGGGGGGAAGCAGCCAGGTAGGCAACTTGTACAGGGACAGTAATGGGGGAACGGGTAGTAGGTGTTGGGACATACAGAGGAGTCCTACTGGTTGAACTGGAAATGACTCATCGAAGATGTTCATTCTTTGCCTATTCTATTTGTGTTTGGTCAGGATACAGCAACAAAAAAAAGAATAGCAGGTATTTGCCTAGTCCCCTATGTGGCCAGCATGGTCAGAAGAGCATCAAGAGTAACGATGTAACGACCCAGCTCGGTTGTAACACCATCGACTTATAACCAGTCGATATGGGTGAAACATAGTTTTATTTACAAGGAACTCAGATCAAGGAAAAACACAAGGGAAGAGAAAAGGGCCACTGGATGCCGTTTAAAACAAATAACTCAATAAAATCCCCAAAAGCAACATAAAAAGAAAGCTACACTAATCTAACCAATGGAAACCAATTACAAACCAAAACCTCCTGAATCGAGCCAATGGGAGTCAGAACAGCTGAAACAGCACCTCAGGTCCTAGTGTTGTTCAGGGTCAGAAATATCTCATTTTCAGATCGGCTCAAAATGTAATCCAACCCAACCAACACGACCCTGTGAGATCATTTTGAAATACTGGATCGCAGCAGTCCACTCGCACACCTGCTACTCGTTCCCCTGTACAAGCTGCCTACCTGCCCGATTCCCCCCTCTCCTGGTTAGTGTCACGGGATTACAAGCATTAGGACTCAAACGCAGACCACACAGGAGACCGTATACAATTAAAGGGATTTATTATGTGTGCCAGAGGACCGTGTGGAGCCCGAGGTTCGACACGGAGGCAAGCTGGTTACGGTGTGGGTTCTGTGGACCGACACCGGAAGCAGGCAGGCAGAGAAGGACGTGCGTCCAGTGGCACGATGTCAGAGGGAGGCAGGCAGGAGGGCAGGAAGGAGGAAGGCAGTGTTGAGTTGTAATAGTTATTTTAACTTGCACATCAATATAAAGAATGTCTATGTTTAAATTACAATACATATGAAGGATAATAATAATAATTATTTGGAATATTAATTAAGATTATGAAGATGTGTATTGTAGCATAGTAGAAAGACACTGTGTTTTATGTTACTGTGAAATCGTAGGTGTGAATGGAATAAATTAAAGATGGAGGGCATAGACACGTGGTGAGAGGTTGTAACAAGCATGGCGTAAGAAGGGACTATTTGAAGCACAGGATGGCGGAAACACCGGAAGTAAGAAAGCTAGCAGGAAGTAGGACTGTTTACCTGAGTAGGACTCCGCCCCTGTGAAGGGTTTAGCCATTAGCATGCTATGTTATTGTTATGCTATCTTGCATGCTGGGAAACTAACCAATGGAGAGGCCTTAAGCTCAGCGAATGAGAGTATTTAACAACTCGTGCGGACATTTGTAAGGGGTGAAATGTTCCTTCTCGTGGAGAGCACAGACAGATAACTGCTTACAGCATGACTGAGAGTGGCCTGTGGACTGCTTGAAGCGAGACACCATCATCATCCTTTTTATTAAATATTTTATATTAAATCCTTATTATTAAATACTTTAAGTAACGATATCCTAGACTCTCTCTTCACGCGCTCTCCCGAGGTCTGAACTTAACAGCAGACAGGAGGGAATTCAGGCAGGAGGGCAGGTAGGGGGGAAGGCAGGCAGGAGGGCAGGAAGGCAGGCAGGCAGGCACAGACAACTCCAGGAACATACAACCCTGACTGGAAAGGGGAGCAGAAGGTGCAACAGACCGACAACCAGGTCTGCAGGAGCAGGGCAGATGAGAGCCGTTTCTCAATACCAAGTATGCTTAGTACAGACTTGTGTTATTTTGGAGTTTGGACTTGGGAGTCCAGACTCCAAAGGATGGAGGACGCAGGACGGTCTTTCTGCAGTTGGAACAGAAGCTGACTTGATGACGTCACCACCTCAGCTGTTGTGGCTCATGATATGACAACCCTGCTTCTTTTGCACAATATAATTGTATATATATATACACATAATTGCAAACAATTCGGTCAAACGTAAAAAGACACCGCTGTAGTTCATCGTTAAAGTTAAATTAAAATATTATGTTATAAATCTTAACCTTTCCCTCAGTCAAACTGATTTAACGTTACTGTGAACAAATAAACTGATAAAGAGTGCTCGTTAGATCCTCCAAAACAGAATTATATCTCATGTTTAATCGCTACGGAGAAATCGGAGCTAGCGGATCATTTCAAAAAGTCCCGCCGAGTCCCGCCCCGCTGCTCTCGGCGGGCAGCAGAGCGCTGACCGCCCGGTGCCGCGGGGCTCACCGGTCCCGCGAGCAGGACCTCATATCAGCGGCGTAACTTTTTAAGTAGGCTGAGTCTTGACAAACCGACCACATATTTGATGTTTAAACAATTAACTTCCCGCTTGAAAACATCCTAAAATTACATTTAGTGACTCAACAACAGTAGTATTCAGAGAATGTCAACTTTCAGTATGGGTTTTCTCATCCGCCATTGTTCCCCGTTTGCTGGTGTGAAGTGCATTCTGGGATATTTGGCTGTCTCAAGTATGGACATGTCTCCTCTGATGCATCTCCAATAAAATGGGCGGATCAAGTCACATCCGGGCATTTTCACCGTGCTTGGCGAGAAGCAGACTTTTGAATTGGAACAGTACTTGGGCTGCGACTGATGACGTTTCACAAGTCCACGAGAACACAAGTCCAGAGAAGAACACATATTGAGAAACGGCTATAGTGAGTGTGATGCGTCAAATTGGCCGCAGCTGTGCACCAATCTGTGATGCGGCCATGGGAGGTGTCAGGAGGCGGGCCCGGTCGCATAAATGCCGAACACCTGGGAGACAGCACAAACAGGGAATGACAGATACAAGCGGGGAGGAGATCCGGGGGAAACAGAGGAAAAACACACAATGAGACAGGGATCCTGACAGTTAGATCAGCCAGCACAGCCTTTGTAGTCTGGTTTCTGTTGGCCCAGTTTGTTGACCCCTTCCTTCCCTTTTGGACGCCCTGCTGCTTGTTCATGCTCCTTTGGACTCGGTTGCCTGCTGAGTTGTGACAGCTCTCTGGACTACAACATCAGTTTAACGCAAAAAAGCACGGAAAAGATTAACTTGTTTCCTGGAATCTCCATTTGAGAGAACGGAGATTAAATGAGAGGGGAGACAGGGAAGTCTTTTCCAAATATTTATAAGTCACATGCAGAGAGCCAAGGAGATGTGTAAATGCAGCCTGACAGTACAGGGGCATTCAGGGATGCATCCAGTGAAGAGGAAGCCTCGCAGGAGCTTTTAGACTCATCACAGGTTGTTTACAACATCCCCGAAGGCCTCGGAGATCTGACTTTAAACCACAGCAGGGTTTGGAGACGCACACAGGAGCCAGAATTCAGGCTGACATCACGGGCCAGACCCAGTAATGCACAGCAGCAGCTTCTTAAAGTACACCAACTGTGTTTAGTTTTGCTGCATCAGGACTCTGTTTCTCTTTCAGTATAATAAAAAAGTTTCTATGGCATATAGTTTTTTTTGTGTTGAGTAATACCTCAGTGCTACTGGCCCAGCATGCTTTAGCGAGGCACGCTTTGATCGTATGCTTTTCCAGAGCGGTCATCACAGCAGGTAATATTCAGTGTTTCGCAATGTTTTATGCCTAAAAGGTATTTAAATCTGACAAAGGGAAGCTGAGGGTCTCATGCCTCTGATTTATAAGACGAGGCATTTGAGTCACGAATCAGACATGAACCCGTGGGTTAGTGTCATTTATGCCATTGATGGCCATTGATGGTGTGATGAACGGAGCTCATTGCTGCAGTTTACCTTAGTGAGGCGGGAGATGTAATGCAGCACTTAAGGCAACTCTGTGAGTGAGGATTGACTTCAGCGCTTAATGCCTGCAGGTGTGATTCTCAAATTCCACCAAAAATATGGAAAGGTTTGATATTTTTTTCTTTTTTCAGTGGGTGGATTAAATTCTGCACATCACTCAAACCCTCATTCCTCGATTTTGCTCAAACCTAAACTCTGTTGGGGCCGATCAGCAATTTACACGTCAGCATCACTTTTCACGAGGATGCTGCTGAGCATGTTGGATCATGTCCTCTGAAGGAGCTTTGTCAAACATATTGTCAGGCCCGGTCTGTGGGGACCGGTGATCTGGGCCCAAAGGCAAGACAGAGGATTATCAAGCGGAGGTTTGGTGAAAACAAAAACAGTTTTATTGTGCACAGGCTCGTAATCTCATGCGTCTCGTGATTCGTGGTTCCGTGCGTCGTCCCGCGGACTCGTGACTCCCAAACTCGTGACTCGTGATTCAAAACTCGTGATCCGTGATGCGGGACGGGTGACGTGTCGCTCGTGTCCTTCGGCTCGTGACTCGTGAAGACGGGAACGGGGATCGGGGTCCGGAGAAGCTCTGTGGAAGAGAGGTAAGTGGGTCGAGTAGAGGTTGCTCCCGTTCGCTGAAGCATACGGAATAATCTCCCGACACTGGCGTCTGGGAGGACGCTGGTTTTATGTGGCGCTTGATGTCCTCAATGCGCCACAGCTGTGCGTGGCGGGCGTGTCCCTTCCAGCTGCTCCATATTCACCTGATGAGGGGGGAGAGAGAGGGATGGAGATAGCGAGGGAGAGAGCGGGGGAGAGAGCAAGGGAGAGAGCGGAGGAAAACAGGAACTGGGAACAAACATTTACCCTGTTGCCCCGCCCATCCTCACACATATCCCCGGATGATCAATGGATTTGTCTTTCTCAACAATTGTTTTTTGTTCCCTCACAAAACATTTTGGGCTAAAACTGATCCATATTTGCAGAGCTGATCTCAAACAGCAGCAACAGTGACTGACTGAACTGGTGTTCTCTTTGCTGTGGTTGAACCTATGGTTATGCTGTGTTATGCTCTCTCTCTCTCCATATATATATATATTTATTAAGACAAAAGAATGGTGAGCTGGCATCCCGGAAGGAACAGACCCATGAGTATTGATTCCCTTTAAAGAGCCATAATTCCCATCACTCTGTGTTACCGATGCACGGTTTCAGCTTGACCACGGCCCAATTAATATAAATATGACAAGGTACAGCCCTGTCTCACTAAATGGCTTATGAATAACACACTAATTTCTTCCGTTATTTCGCATGCGATCACAACACTGACACAGGTCTTTACCCAGGACAACCGTGTTTGTGTCTCGTCTGAAAGCGAATGTCTCGTTGACGTTTGTGACGTAGTTTTCACACTCACGTTACCTTGCTTGTATTTCCCGTCCTTATTTTAAGCCAGAGCACAATGTTTCTTTTCCTCATGCTAAGCAAGTGTTTGCCTGAACATGGAGCCATTTCACAGCCTCTGAAAAGGCTGTTTGAGATCGTTAACCAAGCGGTGAGACATGAGACGTGCAAAAACGTAAAATGCGGATAGTGTCTTCAAAATGTGTTAGTTAGTTAGACACCATGAGATCATGTAGCGGGGTGACCTTTTGGAGCTCGCTGCATCGTGGTTATTACCAGAGAATATCTGCTGCATTGATGTTTTCCCCATTCTCTTAATCTGTCATCATTAGTAATTAATCAGCTGTTGACCATATCATTTCCATTATTCTCCCATCTCTTTCTCTCTCTCTTTTTTCTGTGATTGGGAAATGTTTTCTCCCTATGTATATTTGTTTCATGTATTTTCCTTCTCTTCTCTTTCTCAGTGCATGAAAATGTTAATGTTCTTTTAATGTCAAAACCCCTTTCTCCCCCATCATTCATATGGTTTCAGAATCATAAAATCATAAGTGATATTTTAATGTCAGGTTTTCTCTCTCACTACTCTTCAGGTGTGTAAATGCACTTTTAATGTTAATTGTCTCTGTGTCGTTCTTATAAATGCCCTTTTAATGTTTAATTGTTCTCTAGCTCAGCCTGCTTTCCCTTTTCTCTTCCTCTGCTCTCTTCCACCCTCCCTTCTCAAATCATCTGGACTCTTTCTCCAGTTTTTCTCTCCTCTCAACCTGCTCACCTCCTCTCTTCTCCTTGCTCATCATTCATCACTTTTCCCTCCCCAGTCTTTGTTCTCATCCTCGTTCCCCACCTTTCCCTCAAATGTATCTCTTTTACAATGCAAACAATTTCCTTCTCTCCTCCCTTCATTCCTTTGCTCTCCTCTATGCCTATGTCTAGGCACTTTAAAAAAATTTAAGACACTATTATTGTAGAGGTGTGTTGGCTGGAGTGGCAGTGGGACGAGCAGCTTCAAAATAACTTGGAACACTAACTCTACTAATTCTACCAGTTTGAGTAATAATAATCTGAAAACAATTGAACATTCAAAAAGTGTCTCTTCCATGGGCCAGAATGTGAAGCTGCCACATGTCAGGTGGCGTGAGGCCGGACACGACATTCGATGTTTGAACTGCTGTCTCGACTGTGTCATCAAAACCACTCGGCAAACGCTCTCTATGCGTCTGTGCGCTGAAGCTGCTGCAGCTGAAGAGGTACAGAGGAGTGAACACAGCAGCTCTCACTACATCCTGTTGTCTCAGAATGAATGGACCTGTGAGTGGAGGGTGGAGGTAAAGAGGCTTTTTATACCACACACGTGTGAACAGCGTTCTGTCTCTTAGTTTGTAGTTTTCTCTCCAGCTCACCTGTCCATCCATTTAAAATATATTTGTCCATCCTTCCCTTTTCTCTTCACCTCTTCCCTCCGTCTGCTGCTTGTCGCTCTCTCTTTCCATGTCTCTTTCCATGGTGTGTTGATCGCTACTAACCCAGCTCTCTGTGAACCCTGCTACCGAATCATGAAAACTCCAATCGCACTCGGAATAGAGATTATTTATTTTTACAAACTTTTGGTTTCCATAAAAAAAACAAAAAAACGACTGGCTGAACAATACAGCAAGGGCTGGATGAGTATTAGTTGCATATATTCTCTGAAATGTAGATAAAAGTGAATGTCAATCTGCAAGAGCAAGGCAGAGAACAGCATACCTCTGTATGAGAGAGAGCACAGACACTGGACTGATACAAGAATTAGTTCCAAATAATTAATTAAGTGAGGGATGATTCCTGCTCCTTTATCTTTCTCTCCGTGTTAAATGTAATGAGGTTGATAGACCAATATTTCAGGCCGGTGTTGCCCTTTATCAGATACGGCGCCTCGCAGCCTCAAATAAACAGTCGGGAGGATCTGAGGGCGGATAATATTTCCTCTATTGCCAATTGCTGAGTCTTGATCTAATGAAAGTCATAAACTATTCATATTTCCTTTGCTGCGCTTGCAAAGTGCTCCAAGATTAAAACAGAAATGACGCCACAAAACACAAGATAAAAATGACAATTGGCCCATTAAAATTATTTTTAAAAAGCAATAGGAAAGAAGTGTAAAAGGCAAAATAAGAGCAATTATAAAAGCAGCTTAGTTTTCAGTAATGACTTGAGAGATGACATCTTCTGTGCATCACGGATAATGTGATCGGTGACGGATATTATTCACTTTGTAGAGTTGTGAAAGTTTGTAATAGGATTTGTACGAGTTCCCTCTGGGGTGAAAAGTCTGGAGTGAAACATTTGCTTCATCCTCATCCTCTGTGTGTGTGTGTGTGTGTGTGTGTGTGTGTGTGTGTGTGTGTGTGTGTGTGCGTGTGCGTGCGTGGCAGAAGAAAAGGGTATAAACTGCAGTTATATATGAGTAGGATTTAAGTCTGATTTCTTCAGGGACGTGGAACCTGCCAGACCACAACACAATAATGGATTTGCACGCATGCACACACACGCGCACACACACACACACACACACACACACACACACACAGGTTTACAATCATCCTGAGTGTCAAGGTGAGACGTCAGGTGTTCAGTCATCATGCCAGTCTGTTGGCCACCGACATCAAATCCATTGAGCCGGTCAGTCGGTTGAAGCCGTAGTGGTCGGTCTGCTGATCTGCAGTTGCAAATTATCATCGCCACCAGGATGAAGAGTTTTGATGCAAAATATTTGCAGGTAAGTATTTTGCTATTACCGCGTGGTTCAATCATCCCAGCCCTCGTGTGTCAAGGCCTTTCACTACAAATACAATAAATGAATACCAAATGTCATGTTCAAAAAACCCTGATGATAAGCAGCCCTAGGATTGAAGCTATCTCGCCCAGACTAGGAAAACCGTGGCACCCTCCCGGAGCCAGACCCAGGAGGGGAGCTCGCCGGTAAAAAGAAAACCTTGGAAAAACTTAAAATATCAAGGCAACATGATGCAGTTTTCTCAACTTTTGACTACAGTAGTTGACTTAACTAAGATTTTCAAGTTTAGACAAAGGTTCTGCCAACTTAAATTTTCTTGTTCACCTAATTATGACATTCCTGTGAGGCTAAAAAAACATTCTTGTTTCAGTGCGATGTATTTCTACCTTCAACAAACACAGATATGTGTTGAATACATTTACAATTCTTGTTTCAGTGAGACCAATTTTTTTTTATACAAATCAATACAATTTTATGTTGCTGTAATTGTATTTTGAGTTCCGCCAACTTAGATTTTCTTGTTCAAAGAATTAGGATTTTCTTGTGAGGCTAACAATAAACATCATTTCTGCTTTAGTGATATAGAACTGCTCCTTGATAACTCACTGAAAATGTATCTTCCTGGATTTGTATTATTATTCAATAAATAAAATAAATATAATAAAAGGGCACACAGCTTAAAGTTGGCTAATACCTTGTTTATTTAGCCCTGGTTAACAGGTTTTGAACAGGATTAAAAGTACACAATTAGGTCCATCTGGCGTTACGTACAAAGAAACAGCTGTGTCAATTGTTCCATGAGCACTAACCACGATGAATGAACTAGCCCAGTTAAAAGTTAAACATTGAAATTCCATATAAGAGAGTAGCAAACATGAATATGGAATAGAATAAACAAAAACATTTACAACATTTCAAACAGTAATATATCAGCACCTCTTGAGTAGAATCATCATGGTGTTGTAGATAATCTGGGACATGATTGACCTCTTCACGTTTGGGCCTTTTCAGGATAAATGGACTGTCATCTTCATCTCCACCTTTTCTTTTTCCACATCAATGCAGCCTGCCTGACGAAGCTTAGACCTGTAGTTTCCAAGCTTGTACTTGATACTTGGTTTCCATCCATCATAGCCCTTAATGCTACCTAGCTCCTTCAGGCATGGATACTTTAGAACCAACAAAGAGGCAACTGAGTCAAGTTCATCTTTCTCAGGGTAGCTTTTGATTTCAGAAATTGCTTGTGCAAGTTTATCCAAAATATCCATTTTAATGTCTCTTGTCACATCAAGGCTCTTCTTTGACTTTTCGTATGTCTCATTGCCCTTATGCAATTTAAGTTCAACATCATATGATAAATTAGGAATAGGGAATGGGGAAGGCCACTCTGCAACATGCCTTAAATTGCTCCTGATGGAATCGGAATAGCTGGACCTGAAATCTTCAGAGTGAAAACTTATCAAGAGAGGAGACTGAAACAATGGAACCGTTGCAGGATTGGTGAGGTGTAGATGAATCATAGTTTCACATAATATGCAGGACTGCACACTCAGCTGTTAATTCGAACATTGCTGTCAAGTTACATAGTGCATTTCCAAACTCTGGATCCTCAAACTGTAGTGAAAGTTTGAGTTTCTCTTGAAGACTGGAAGATTTGTCATCTTTCCAACCACAATGTAGGGCTCAGACCTCCATTTATATTTCAGCTTGTGCTTTCCAGTGACACCAACGTTTCTTAGCAGCACCCGGTCTCCTTCGGCCAGGATTTGTTCTTTTACCAACTTGTCATGTGTTCTCTTGTTCCTCTGGTGATTCTTGTCAGCAGCTGATTGGTAGGCTTTGTGGAGGTCTGTTTTAAGCTTAGTAACATACTGGGGGTACGTTACACTCTTGTCCCTCTCCTCCATCACTCCAAAGCAAATATCCACCAGCAGGCGAGCTTCCTGTCCAAACATCAGCAGATAAGGTAAATAACCTGTAGCCTTGTTCCTCGTGCAATTATAGGCATGCACCAAATGACTTGATGTTCCAACTGCATTTTTGTTTTTGCCTTGGATCCAGCGTTTCAAGCATGGATAGAAGAGTTCGATTGAACCGTTCAGGTTGGGGATCCCCCCGAGGATGGTACGGGGACTTACGAATCCCCAACATTTAGAGTAGGTCTCAGATCAGGTGACTTTCGAAATCCCGCCCCTGATCCAAATGTATCCTTGCTGGGAGTCCATAGTGCACAAAGTACCGCTCACTCAGAATTCTGGCCACGGTTGCCGCTTTTTGATTTTTGGCTGGAAAGGCTTGGGCATATTGGGTGAAATGATCCATTAACACCAGGACATTGGCCACTCCCTGGGAATCGGGCTCAATGGACAAGAAATCCATACATACGAGATCAAGGGGTCCCTTACTGGTTATACGATTAAGCGGGGCGGCTCTCTGAGGGAGGGTTTTACGTGTTTTTTTATGTACTTTGTTGAAAGAAAATGTTTTATAGTAATGCGTAATATTAAGTATTGTGTTTAGATTGTTTTATGCATAACACTACAACTGCAATGTATCCCATGAGAGTACATTTAACATCACAGGTCGGTGTGACATATAGGAAGGAGAGCAGGCCCATAATATCCAGTTAGTAGTCAGCCTGACGAGAGAGTTTAATGTGAGAGGTCACTGATTAAAAGGGAATATCGGGGGTAGATACTCGCAGGTGTACCTCAGTACCTGGGGGTCTCTCAGTAACTCAGTAAAGCAGGCCCATATTTACCAGTAGCTTGTTGGCCTCTCGCTGCAAAAGGCTTTCTTTGGGATCATCGCCTCTAGCTAAGGGGGACGAGTAACCTTCCAGGACTGCTTTCTTCACTGGGGATATTATGGCTTCTGTATCTTGAGCTGAAATCAGATTTTCCCAACTGATCTGAATCAAACAACCAAAATCCAGACGGGTCAGGAACACATCATATTCCAGGAGGGCATCAGGGGAAACCCCTAATGGTTCTGCAAAGTTGAGCGACTCACCAGCTGACATCCCACATCGGACCTGTTTACAGAGGGCGTGGACTCTTTCCGGGAGGATGTTTTACTATGTCATTATTGGTTAGAGGGTTGAGTGATAAGGCGTCAGTATCAACGTTGCTGCTTCTGGGTCAGTACTGGAGGGTGAAGTTGTAGGTCGAGAGTGCAGCCAGCCAACGATGACCGGTGGCGTTCAGCTTGCCACTAGTGAGGATATATGTCAGGGGGTTGTTATTGGACCTCACTGTCATGGAATTTATTCACCACCACCCATTTAAGTGCCGGAAATTCAAGTTGATGCACTGGATAGTTCCTTTCAGACGAACTCAGCTTTCTGCTCACAAAGGCGAATGGTCTCAGCCCTTCTGGGTGTTCTTGGTTTAGCACCGCCCTAAGCCCTTCAAACTAGCATCTATGTGCAACACATAGGGCTTGGCTGGGTCAGCAAAGGCTAGGACAGGTGCGTTGGTGAGGCAGTGAATTGTCTTTTTGAATGCCTCTGTGCAAGATGTATCCCACCTGTCCCCAAAGGGTTTACTCACTTGGTAGTAGGTCTTATCTGGTACCTTGGTTGCGTTCTTCTTCTTTTGGGTAGGGGGATAACCCTTACAGAGGTTGGTTAGGGGTCCGACTATGATAGAATAGTTCATTATGAAGCGACGGTAGTACCCACAGAATCCTAAGAAAGACTGCAAAGTTTTGAGGTTAGTGGGCTGGTCCCAGTTGGCTACAGCTTCAGCTTTGGCAGGGTCTGTGGCAATTCCATTTTCGGACACAATGTGTTCTACGTAGGTGACTTCTGGCCGACAGAATTGGCATTTGTCTATCGACAACTTAAACCCAGCTTCTTCCAATTGGTCTATCACCTTGAGTAGTCTTTGCTTGTGCTCTTCCAGGGTTTTCCCGAATATGATCAGATTGTCCAAGTACACTATAACTTCAAGCAGGTGCATGTCCCCGACCACCTTCTTCATAATTCTTTGGAAAATTGCCGGGGCTCCGGTGACTCCCTGGGACATCCTCTCAAACTCTCAACTGAATCCCAATGGACATATGAAGGCGGTTTTCTCTTTATCCTCTTCTGCCATCGGGATCTGGTAGTAACCACTGAAAACCACTTGCTTCCGGTCAAACCGTCCAATGCATCATCAATGCGTGGCATGGTGTATTGATCAGGGATTGTTCTTCAATTCAGCGTCCGATAGTCCACACACATGCACAGTTTCCCAGTCTTCTTTCATGCCAGGACAATGGGCAAAGCATAGGGGCTTCTAGATTCCTTTATTAGCCCGGCGGCCAGAAGTTCTTGAAGGTGGCATCGAAGGTCGTCTAGGTCAGTGAGCATTATGCAGCAAGATCCTTCCCTGAAAGGGGTATCATCAGTCAGCCGTTTACATTGTTCCACTCTCTTGGCTAAGCCCACGTCTCATTCGGCAGTTCAGAAAATCTTCTCAGAGAGTTTCTTTCTTAGCCTGTCTTCATACTCAGTAGGAATGGGGGAATCTCCGAAATTGAACAGCGACACATCACTATTTGGGGCTGTCTCCGATTCTGAACTTGGTACCTCAGTCCCCATATCTGCTACATATAGGTGGGAAATCACTGTAGGTGGAGGGATGGAGGTAGCCGTTCTTCACTCATTCCACAACAATACAAGGAACTGGTTCTTGTCCATTATTTTTGAGAATAAGACAGTGGGCTGCACAAACACACTTGGAGGGAGAGCAGGTGAGGAGGCACGTTCTGTGATAAGAATACTATCTGCCAAACAGTGTTTTTTGTTAACTTTACAGACGGCTATGTACTCACTGCCAACCAGAATGACAAGAGGGGCAGGGCCGGGCCACTTCACTTCAGCTACGGGGCTCTCAGGTATGGCTTCCAGAGGCATGGTGACAGGTGTGGGTTGAGCTTTGAGTTTGGGTACACCTACTCTCATGGATCGGAGATTACCTGCAACTTCCTCGCTTGACGTAAAGGGTCTGACCTTGCAGACATTGGTGCCTACCAGAAGGAATGTTGTCAGAACAACGGGGATCGGGGCACACCACGGCAAGAACAGGGATCGACCTAGTGGTGTAAGGTGCCTTTTCTGGAAGCTCTAATTCAACTTGGATGTACTCTGATTCACTAAGGCCCCAAATGTCTAACCCACTGGCTGCAAGGGCACATGGGATAGGTGCTTGGCATACCAGCTGTCAAAGATTATTGTCACTTGGGATCCACTATCCAGCAGAGCAGAACAGGGTTTTCCATCCACTTTTACCCAGGCGGTGGAGGGTGGCCCTATCAGTCCCTCGGGTAAATGGCTGGTCTGTACTTTTACAGCATTTCTTCTCACATGGGCGTTTGCTCTAGTGGTAGCAGCAACATCGTTCTTTAAGGCTTTGAGACTTTGAGGCCTTCCATCTTCCCCACAAGAGTCCGTCTCACTAGTGACTGATGGTTGTAGTGCAGGCTGCGACAGTGACTGTGCTGTGGGCCAAGCTGTAAGCTTGTGGACTTACAGCTTGATTACAGCAGATTTCAGTTCTTGGATTTCAGCTCCCAGATCTCTTATTTCCGCCTCTGTAGGTATCATAACAGTCTTCACATGCACTGATTTGGTTGGTGTCAACTTGCGACGAGAGGCTTCATACTCTTCAGTGCGGATCTCATTTAACAACTGTAAAAATGACAGTAGTCACTCTCGTTGCTCCCTAAGTCTGAGGTTTAGGAGCATCGTGTCCGATCGGTTGGCTCCTTTAATGAGTTGGTGCAGATGTTATCTAGCTGCTCTTCTCCAGCAGGCATGGGGGTGACTCCAGAGAATATTAAACCTCCCACGGCTCTAATAATAGCTTCATCATAGATTCTCAGAGAGGAAAAGCAGGACCTTTTCTTGGTTCCTGTGCATCATCCCTTAGTGGGGTCCAAAAATCCTCCATGGTGAAACACTGCCTTCTGGTAACACATCCAGAGGGATGGCTGGGGTGTTGACTTCCTCTCTGCATTCACATAGTACAGTTAGGCCTTGACTCTGAGGCTCAAACATCCTCCTTTGACCTTAACCCATCCCAAAGCTTTTATGGTTTGCAGGGTTTCTTCAATGAAGCCAACCTCGGTGTTCTACGCCACATCTTTGACCAGTATGGCATACAAAGGGTTATTGTCTTCACCTTTGCACCAGTGCCGTAGTAGTGCCATAATGCCCTTAGTCTAACTCACTGCACGATACTGTTTTTCTGAACTTATATTCCCTTTTCTTATTTATATTGGCCTAAATAGCCTAAATAAAGTGTTTTTTTCTCCCTTATATATATATATATATATATATATATATAACAGATGTAATTTTACTCTCTATTAAATGTTCAGCTAATCTCGCTTCCCCACGGTGGTTGTCTGTGGTCAGAAACTAACAAATATATGATCCCAGGGGTGCCTCCATTTTATAAAGCACCCCAACACTCTAGCAAATCTGAAGTTACCTATCTGCATTAGAATGATAGGGTGGTTGGGTGGTTCATGTCCGTAAGGTATTAATTGAACTGAGTGATCAAATAATCAACCCTACCAGATGTTAAACAGACTGACCACAGACAACGGCTTCCGTAATAAAACAATCAGTTTACTGATCAAATCATATCCACAATTATACCAAAACAAACAAAACTTTCAAACTAAGGAACCTGACTTCTCAAAAACAAATCCTTAACAGCAATTGCCAAATTCTAAATCCAATAGGGCCCACACACACGTGCACACACACTTACGCACTCCTAAGCACGTTGTGGGCCTGTTGTAGCTCCGCCCCCCATCCTTCTGTCGGCCAGCAGCATCCTCCATCGGCTCTGTGCGTCCTCAGTCTGCTTCACGTGTCCTCTGTCTTACAGCCGCTCAGCCATTCCTCATCCACCTCTGTCATTCTGTCAGCCCTAAGAAACAACATGGAGCAGCCGCCATGTGGACCCACCACCCGCAGGGCCAAGAATCGGGGTCGGGTGCTATGTAGACTGGTCAGCAGGCCCGGCAGGGGGCCTGGGCAAGCCGATTGCTGGCGGCATAGACTAGCTCTAGGGACGTGGAACGTCACCTCGCTAGCGGGGAAAGAGTCAGAGCTGGGAGGTGGAGCAGTACCAGCTAGATATAGTTGGGCTCACCTCCACGCACAGCCATGGCTCTGGAACCAAACTCCTGGAGAAGGGTTGGACTTTGTTATTTTCTACTCACGAGAACGAGAGGGTCGCCTCCCTGCACCTACGGGTTGCGAGGAGTAAGGCTCTGACTGTTGTTTGTGCTTAAGCACCGAACAGCATTTCAGAGTATCCGGCCTTCTTGGAGTTGGTGGGAGGGGTCCTGGAAAGGGCGACTCCTGCCGACTCCATAGTTCTCCTGGGAGACTTCAACGCTCACATGGGCAATGACAGAAAAACCTGGTGGGGGGTTATTGGGAAGAAGGTCTTGCCCAATCTGAACCCGAGCGGTGTTTTGTTATTGGACTTCTGTGATAGCCACGGTTTGTCCATAACAAACACCATGTTTGAACATAAGGTGGCTCATAAGTGTACCTGGTACCAGAACACCTTAGGCCGGAGATGAATGATCGACTTTGTAATCGTATCATCTGATCTGCAGCCGTATGTTTTGGACACTCGGGTGAAGAGAGGAGCAGAGCTGTCAACTGATCACCACCTGGTGGTGAGTTGGATCAGATGGCGGGGGAGCCTGCTAGAGAGACCTGGCAAGCCCAAACGTGTAGTGAGGTGAACTGGGAACGTCTGGTGGAAGATCCTGTCCAGAAGATCTTCAACTCCCACCTCCAGAAGGACTTCTCACACATCCCGAGGGAGGTTGGGGACATGGAATCCGAGTGGATCATGTTCAAAGCCTCTATTGTGGACGCGGCCGCTAGGAGCTGTGGTCGGAAGGTCATCGGTGCCTGTCATGGCGGCAACCCGAGGACCCGGTGGTGGACACCGGGGGTGAGGGAAGCCGTCAAGTTGAAGAAGGAGGCCTTTCAGGCCTTATTGGCCAAGGGGTCTCCTGAAGCAGCTGACAGGTACCAGCAGGCCAGAAGAACTGAAGCTATGGTGGTCGCAGATGCTAAAACTCGGGCATGGGAGGAGTTCGGGGAGGCCATGGAGAAGGACTTTCGGTTGGCCTCAAGGAGGTTCTGGCAAACCATCCGACGACTCAGGAAGGGAAAGCAGGGCCTTCCCCAGGCTGTTATCAGTGGGGCCAACATGTTCCCTAAAGAGGGGGCAGTGCCTGAATACTTGGGGGTGGATGAACCCATATCCCTGGCAGAGGCCACTAAGGTAGTCAAAAAGTTCCTTGGTGGCAAGGTGCCGGGGTTGGATGAGATCCGCCCTGAGATGCTGAAGGTGCTGGACTTTGTTGGGCTGTCTTGGCTGACACGCCTCTTCAATGTCGCATGGGGGTCGGGAACAGTGCCCATGGACTGGCAGACCAGGGTGGTGCTTCACATCTTCAAGAAGGGGGACCGGAGAGTGTACTCGAATTATCGGGGTATCACAATACTCAGCCTCCCGGGAAATGCCAGGGTGCTGGAACGGAGGCTCCAACAGTTTGTCGAACCTCGGATTCAAGAAGAACAGTGACTCAGACCCAACCAGTCTACATGTGCTTTGTGGACCTGGAGAAGGCTTTCGACCGGGTCCCTCTGGGGTTTTTGTGGGGGGTACTGCGGGAGTATGGTGTGCTGGACCCGTTGCAATGTGCCATCTGGTCTCTGTAGGCCTGCAGTAGGAGCTGTGTTCGTATTCTCAGCAGTAAGTCAGACACATTAACGGTGGGTGTTGGCCTCCGCCAAAGCTGCCCTTTATCACCGGTCCTGTTTGTGACTTTCATTCCGTAGGATGGGCGGGCTCAGCCTTAGAGATAGGGTAAGGAGCTCGGACATCAGGAGGGAGCTTGGAGTTGAGCCGCTACTCTTTTGTGTTGAAAGGAGTCAGCTGAGGTGGTTCGGGCATCTAATTAGGATGCCTCCAGGACGCCTCCCTTTAGAGGCCTGGGAACGCCTTGGGATCCCCGAGAATGAGTTGGTAAATGTTGCGGTGTGAGGGAAGCCTGGGCCGGCCTGCTGGACCTGCTGTCACCGCAACCTGACCCTAGATAAGCGGACGGAAAGGGATGGATGGATACATGTCATGTGCAATAAATCCCATGTGAGTGCTGTGTATTTTACGGCCAGGCCTATAATGAACCACCCAACTGAATGAGTCTGTAATGACGAGTCGACCCTAATCAGGGTTGTTCACAGACGTGATTGGCAAAACACTAAATGTATTCAGATTTTAATCTCAGAGTAGCTGAGGTTGCACATAGACCAGAATTTATGCATTACCTTATGCATAAATTCAACTAAAAGGATAAGGTCCACCATTTGGGATGTGTATTATTATTTGTTTTTGGTCATATGTGAATGTAATTCATGGAGGTGAACTTTATTTAAAATTTCTTCCAGACTTTTTTCCCATGACCTTAATGTCCTTTTCTCGTGCTGCGTTCAGGAAAACCTGAAGAAGTATGTTCACACCATCCAGCTTCATGGTATGAGGTTTAATGCACACTAGTGAGGCTTTACAATTGTTTATTGATTTTCTAGACTCAATAAACAGGATGTCTAGATGTGTGAATCGAGTATGAGAAATCCTGCAGTCTCTAAGTCGAGCAGAAAGGGCGGTCCTCACTCCCCTTGCAAATTCTCACCCCAGTGCATTTACAGGTGTGTGAGCGTGTGTGTGTGTGTGTGTGTGTGTGTGTGTGTGTGCCCTGGAGGGCTGTGAGTAGGGGGTAGACAGGATGTGTTTCTTATTGTCAGTGTTAAAGAGATTAGTGACGATGAAAGAGGAATTAGCACATACTGTGACTGTATTTCACACATAAAAAGTATAAAATATTGTTTATCTCATCATGTGTTTGTGTCATAAACAAGTGTGTGTGTGTTTATCATGAGTCCACACACTGCAGTAGCAGCAGGTAATGGGAAGATAAACCATCCATTAATTATTCAACTGCAGGAAAGAAACCAGGAAACAAGGACGTGAGCCAAGGCCAACTCCTCCTTCACCCCTTCCACTCTTCTGCATCCATCTGTCTTTCACCTGCAGCTCTGGGTTTTTTTCACGTTTCTCCTCCTCGCTCATTTTTCATTATTCACTCTCATCTTCCCTTACTCCACATCTCATCCCATCATTTCTTATTGTTTCCTACATTTAACCACTTATCTCTCGCTCTTTTATTTTAGCTTAATCCTTGCTTTATTCCCTTTTATTTTCTCCCCACTTTGTTTTCTCTTCACTAATCTCCTCTCCTTATTCCTTACTTTTCCTTCCATCTTTTTGTCACATCATTCCTCCCAGTCTCCTTTACATTCACCATTTTTCATCAGACACTTCAGTTCTCTTCTTTATCCACTTTCTCTGTCTCCAACCTTTTTTTAAATGATCTAATCTTCATCTTCAATTTCTTACCTTCCCCATCTACTCTGCCTTCTTCCCATTATCTTGTTTCCTTTCCTCTCCATCATCCATTCTTCTTCACTCATCCTTTCTTTCTTTCCCTCCACACTTCCTTTTGAATCCACTTCCTCATTCTCCAGTGGTTTCCTCCGTCTAGTTTTCCTCTCCACCAGCTCCCCACTCTTTCCCTCGGCCATCTCATCTCCTCTCCTCTCTTTGCTTCATCTGTTATGCCTGCAAACAACCAGAAGTTTCATTATATTTGTCCCTATCCTCAGTTGTGGGAGGTGCAGAATATCAATGAGCTTCTAGAAGAAGTTGCGGTAATCCGAAGCGTCAGCCGGCGGCCCACAGAGAGGAAAATATTTTCTCCGGCTGCCTCTTGTGGAGTTCCGGGATTGAGGAATCCTGCAGATCGGATAATAATAAAATGTCACCACAGCCTTGTCACAGAAAATAATTGGCTGGTTCTCTGCTGTTCTGCTCGTTTTTTGGTTGTTTTTTTTATGAGGCCAACACTGATATAACGTACGAAAAGTAAGACGGTACACAATTGTTTTTTCCTTTTGAAATGAGGCATTGCTGAACACAGTTTTGATGTCTGAGTTCTTGTTTAAAGCTGTTTCTAACGCACACTGTATGGACATTATACATTTCCTGGAACATTCACACTGAACAATGCAATTTGCTGATACTGCAAGAATCAATGCAACTACAGTTTGCAGGTTTCTCGGATTTCTGAGGATCAACATCTCAACATCTCTTGATGTATTCCCTTAGTAAACATTGTAAACATGAGTTTATGTCTCAATCTCTAGTATTCTTCAATACAGCAAGATGTTCATTTAGTAAATGATGGTCCATTTAGGGTCACAGACCATAAAGAAGGGGATGCTTTAGGGCAGGCCTACTGTGGTTGACAGGTCGCTGCTGCTACCAGAGACGTATATGTTAGGGCAGATGAGGACCGGATCCAAAAGCGAACAAGAGACAGATGGTTAGGAGTCAAAAAAGGGTTTATTCAGGGAGGGAGGAGGTGGAATACCAGGAAGCGAGAACGGAGGCTCCGTGTCCGGGTGCGTGATCCGAGGTGAGGGGGTCTCGTGTCCAGGTGATCCCGTGCAGAGGCTCGTGAGGCGAGGCCCGGGGTTGGGCTGCTGGCTGGTTCGGTGGAAGGCTGGGCAGGACACTGGTCTCAGGCTGAGCAGGAGCGCTGGCATACATGTCACGTCGACAAGAGACAATCATCTGACACCGGAGCCCAGGAGAGAGCCGGCTTTAACTGCTGCCAGATTGGTAATGAGCCACAGGTGAGAATGGTGAGAGAGCGCTCCTCCCAGCCGTCCAGCCCAGCCTGAAAACAAAGCAAGAAAACCAGCCAGCACCCAGGATCAAATAAATAAATCAATGGAGGTAGAAAATCATAATCACCACAGTATATGGAGTCACTCATTCCAAATATGTTCACTTCCGTTCATCCGATGGAAAGAAGCCATGATGGTGCGGTCACCATGACTACATCCTCTTCTTATAACAGGCTATGGTTTCCACTAGCGGTGGTAAAACCATTAGATCATTGCTATATGTCATCTCTAACACCTACCACTCGGTTGCATTGGCCACTTTGGGTGAGTCTTACCACGATATGTCCTCAGCCACACACCGGGCCGTATTGCTGTCCTCCCCCCAGTGGTAGTCACACGCTAAGGACAAACTCAGTATCATTCATTCCTGGTATTTGTTCCCTCTTTTTCAAACCAGTATTTGTTCCCTTTGCCTCAGGAACACCATTCGCCTGCCTTCCAGCTCTGCCTTCTCCACTCCTCCTGCGGACCCCAGACTCCTGTTCATTATCGTCCGTTCCATATCCTCCTCCTTTGTGGCAATAAAAGACTCTTTTTACTCCGCCAACCGTCTGTGCCCTGTTTTGGGTCCTACTTGTGTTCATAACGGGTCTCACTTATCATGCAGCAATAACATGCCTCTCACGCCTCAAGCTCATCAAAAGCTCTGCAGCGAGGGATGGGACTCCGACTCGGAAACTTGTCCACATTTCACTGATCCTGGGTTCCTTACTCTGGCGTTTCTTTTAGAATGGATTTTAAGATATAACTGTATCTTTGACTAGGGACAAAGCCATGAGAGGACTCACCCCAAGTTATCCTTCTGATCTCTTATCAGAAGGATAACTTATCAGGTGTGCACTGCCTTGTTTGCTGTCTTTTTGCCTTCCTGTGTCAGGGTTTGGGACTGCGGTTCATGGTTTTGTCCACATGAGGGCCTCAGTGTTCTAGATTTTGGTCACATGGGAGGGTGGTTTAATTTCTCATTGATTTCACCTGAACCTGGTTAAAGGGCTTTATAAGCCTCCAGGGGTATTGTGTCTGTGCCGAGTCTTGAGGATCAGTACATCCCATGTAGTGTGAGCGGAGGCACTTCACTATCTTTGCACCTAAGTACTCTTTGCTCCGTGGAGTTTTGTTTTTCGAGATCCTTTCGTCATTACATGTATTTTTGGGGAACACCTTTTGTTAAGACTGTTTTTGATTGCCCCACTTCCTATGTTGTAAGATTTGGAAATCTTCTGATTCTGTTTTGCCGAGTGGATAAACCTGTCAATATTCAGTAAAGAAGATTCCTTGTTTCACTTGAACCACGTCGTCAGTCTCTGCTTTCTGCACCTGAGTCTACGAACCGGAGGGGGAGGTGACATCCTGAGCCCTGAGATCCTCCAATGCAGTCATTCCTTGTTGTACCACGGACCAGACTCTTCCATCAAGAGCCTTTGCAGTCAGGTCTTCTCAGCTGTGAAAGGACCTACCTGAGGAGACCAGGGCTGCAACCTCTATCTCATCTTTTTAATCATTTTCCAAAAGCCATTTTCTTAGAATGGCTTTTTTGTGATTTTATTTGTTTTACCACATTACAGTCTGCTTTACAGTCTATGCGTTTAGGTTTAGATTCTAATTAATTTCATTCTCTTTATGCTTTAAATGTGTTTTATTGTAAAGCACTTTGAGGCGCTATATACATAAGGAACATGTATTTAAACCCCACAGTAGTGGCAGCGCGGGGGAAGAACGGAGGGAGAGAGAGAGAGAGAGAGAGAGAGACTTTATTTACATATTGTTAAAATGTTTACAGTCACAAACTGTCTCAAATGCAAATAATACAAAAAATAAATTAAAAGACTTGTTTTCTTTTGTTTTTAAAATAC
Organism: Cottus gobio; assembly: GCA_023566465.1. Classification (NCBI taxonomy): domain Eukaryota; kingdom Metazoa; phylum Chordata; class Actinopteri; order Perciformes; family Cottidae; genus Cottus; species Cottus gobio. The sequence continues at coordinate 532,529 of CM042220.1, read as the reverse complement.
ATCAGTCAGTTAAAAAGTGTGAAAAGGACAGCTGATCGTTTAAAACCTCACACAGTGTGTTTTTAAAACACCATCGCTCCTTAAAAGACTCAAGATCGGAAACATGTCGATTCAAGCCGGAGTCTTGACCGGAGGTTTGTCTTCCACACTGCCGCCGCCTCCTGCCCCTCCCCCTGCTCTACCTTCCTCTTCCTGCTGGTGTAAATGGCCAGTTTAGCTTGGGCTGAGAGGAAGTTGAGGAGCTGCCACTTGATTTTAAAATTTTTGTTGTAGCCAGCTCCCATAATAAAAATCCTCTCAGTAAAAACAACGTTAAAACGTGTAAAAACCGATGTTAAAAGAGAGAAGAGACTGGTGAGTCTCTTGCACTCAGTAAAAACGTGGTAAACTGTCTCACGTACGCCGCAAAATTGGACACCCGCTAAAAACAGTTGGATTAAGAACAGAAATAAAAGCGTTGGAAGCGACGGCACCGTGCAAGATTCTCCACTGGAGGTCACCTGTCCGTTTTTTGAGGGGGGCTTTGTATAAAATCCTCCACTGTGGGCTGGGTCCATCCTGTCCCCATCTCTTGGTCCACACAGTTGGAGGCCTGCCGCTCAGTCCGGCCTGGTGGATGCACTTCACGCAGTTGCGGTACAGAGTCTCTTTGTCCGCTCTTGCTATTGTTAGTTTTTCTGCGTGGATGACTCTCAGAAGGGGGCCGGTCTTTTCTCCCAACCCTGGGCTCAGGATGATGTCCGGGTAGGGGTCTGCAGCATGCTGGTCCTGGTCTGGCCACCCATCAGGAGATCTTTGTCTTTCTTTGTTAGTCTCCGTGACCAGAGCTCCAGGATCCTCCTTGCCACCCGGAGAGACTGCAGCCCCAGCAGAGAACCCAGGGCCTGGGTGTTGGTCAGTGCCGGCCCCGCTGCATCCACCAGCTGCTGCAGGGTCAAGGTTCCAGACTGGATCAGCGCCGCCGTCAGGCCGTGCGTGGTGTGGTTGCTGACGTCCAGCCTGGCTCCGTTGACCAGTGGTTCTCTCAACAACCAGTGCAGAGAGTTGGCTTCCGGGCACCTTTTATGGTTAAAAAGGGCCCATGACTTAAAGACACCCTGATAAAAAGGAGGCAACATAGTTAATTTTAAAACTTTAGGATCAGTTAAAAACAGAGCATCATCCAACCCCAGGTTATTGGCACGCCTCAGGATGCTGCTGGCCACATCTCTCCACACCAGATCTGCCGGGCCTGTGAGGTACCTTTGAATAAACTGTAGTCTAAAAGTGGCAGTCCGGCTGGCCAGGTGGACAAGGCCCTGTCCCCCCTCCTCCCTGGCTAAAAACAGCACCCCCTGTGGCACCCAGTGCAGACCCCCCCAGAGGAAGTCCACCATCTTCCTCTGGATGTCTGCAAGTAGGCCTAATGGGGGGTCCACACAGGCTAACCGGTGCCACAACTGGGATGCTACCAAGTTATTTAAAACCAGCACTCTCCCTCTAAGTGACATCTGGGGGAGCAGCCATTTCCATTTTTTAAGTTTCTCTTCGACCTTTTCTGTGACGGTCTCCCAGTTCTTCTTCACTACATGGTCTGCTCCCAAAGACACCCCTAGATAATTTAAACCTCCTCTCTTCCACTCCAGGTTTTGGGGGAGAACTGGGAGACCGCCGCCCCACTCACCGACAGCGAGGGCTTCACTCTTTCCCCAGTTGACCCTCGCTGCCGATGCTGAGCTAAAATCCTGTATAATACCTGCTAAAATGTTGACCTCACTTTGGTTTTTAATAAAAAATATATTATCGTCTGCATACGCAGATAAAATCATTTCTTTATTAAAACCCGGATAAAACAAACCCTGAGTGCTGGAACGTATCTTGTGGAGGAGAGGTTCAAGGGAGAGAGCGTAGAGCATCCCAGACAGAGCACAGCCCTGCCGGACCCCTCTACACACTCTAAAAGGAGCACTCAGACTGCCGTTGATTTTCAGCACACTCTCAACATCCCTGTACAGCACCTTGATCTTAGCTATGAAGCCCGCGCTGAACCCAAACTTCTCCATCACGCTCCACAAGAAGCTGTGCTCAACGCGGTCAAAAGCCTTTTCCTGGTCCAGGGAAATCAAACCAGCGTCTACACCTAATGAACTAGAGACATCCATGGACCTGCCGGGGACGCAGTAGGTCTGGTCCCGGTGGATGACCTGCTCCATAACTTTTCCCAGCCTGGAGGCCAATACTTTGGACAGGAGTTTGTAATCCACACAGAGCAGTGACACAGGGCGCCAGTTTTTGATGTCCTGCAGGTTTCCTTTTTTGGGCAGCAAAGTGAGGACTGCCCTCCTGCAGGACACTGGCATGGAACCAGAGGCCAGACACTCATTAAAAACCGAGGATGTCCCAGTAGGCCTTATAAAATTCAACCGTAAGGCCATCGATGCCAGGAGCCCGCCGCCCCTGCATGCGTTGCAGGGCGGCCAGCAGCTCCTGCATCTGGAGGGGGCCTTGGAGCTGTGAGTTGGCCTCATCAGAGACCTGGGGCAGTCCTCCACAGAAACTCTCCAGGAGAGCTGGCTCTTCCTGGTATTCCGTGGAGTATCATTTTTGATAAAAGCTCACAGCTCGCCCCCGTATCTGGCCCGGTTCCGTCAGTTCCTGCCCTGTGTCAGACAGCAGTGCGTGGATTACTTTCCCCTGCCCGTTCTTTTTCTCCAGACTGAAGAAATAGCTAGAGGGAGCATCCATCTCTGTAATGTTCAGGAACCGGGACCTGACCAGGGCGCCCTGCACCTTACTATCCAGCAGGTCGGCTAAAGCCCTCTTTTTCTCTTTGAGGTTTTCAATATAACCTCGATCTCCTGTGGACTCACTTAAATGTTCTAATTCCACTATCTCGGTCTCTAGATCTTTCATAGATCTGGTGCTATCACGTGTGACGTTTAAAGTGTGCTGTTGACACAGTAGTCTTATTTGTGTCTTACCATGGTCCCACCACTGCTTAAGACTGCTAAAATCACCCCAAAAATAAATAAAAACCTCTCTAAAACTCTTATCAAATGTTAAAACAGAATTAAAATGCCAATACGCACTTCTGGGTAAAATGTTCCTGATAAGAACGTGAGCTAAAACCAGAGAATGATCACTAAAACCAGTAGGCATAATAACACAACTCTTAAAAATGCTAAAATGATGCGTAAAACAATAAATACGATCTAACCTCGCTGAGGAGACCCTGCTCTCTCTGAAGTGGGACCAGGTGTACTGTCTGGAGTCTGGGTGCATCCTCCTCCACACGTCCACCAGGCCGTGAGAGCGGACCAGCTGCTTCAAGGCGTGCTGAGAGGCTGGATGAGGCTCTGCGTGATTACGATCTAAAATTGCATCCTCTGTGCAGTTAAAATCCCCCCCCAAGAATAAAAAATCCTCCGTGGAGCAACCATTTAAAACCTCATTCACTTTGAGTAAAAACTGCTTCCTCTCTGCACCGGACGATGGAGCATAAACTTTGATAAAAACAGCAGAAAATTTGTCGAACCGAGCTTTGACTAAAAGAAGCCTCCCCTCGATAAAATGCTGGACCTCCAGTGCGTTGGGTTTAAAAGCCCGTGAGAAGAGGAAGCCCACTCCTGCGCTAAGGGAGGTGTTGTGGCTTAAAATGACTTCCCCTTCCCACTCCCTCCTCCAGTCAGACTCATTGTTAAAATCACTGTGTGTCTCCTGTAGGAAGAGAACGTCTATCTTTTTAATTTTAGATGTTTCATAGATAGACGTTCTCTTCCGGACGTCTCTGGCACCATTTACATTGGACAGGCCCACTTTAAAAACATCCATGGTGGATAAAATTAAAGTAAAAACCAACCAATAAAACAGTAACTTAGATAAAATATCCCAAGCTGCCCTTTCCATCACTGCTCAGCTGACGCTTTGCCTTAAGCACAAGTTTCTTCAGTCTAAAAGCCTCCTGGTCTGTGAGGCCAGACTCCTCCCTCTGGCTCATGTGGAGTCTGGCCGAGGCAATAAAAAGACCTAGGTCTGGGAAGTGCTCACCCACCTTTACCCCATGCTGGTTCTTTGTTTGTGCTAAAAACGATTTTAATTTTTCTGATGTAAACATTTTCTTTTTTTGACTGTTGCTAAAAACCGGAACATCACTGCTATCAGACACACACTCATCATTCGCACTCTCATCAGTCACACCCACATTCATCGCCACCACCCTGTTCGACCTCCTGCGTTTTGTTGTACTTTTTTTTTTTTTTTCCCCCTCGTTTTCCTCCATCTCCGCCTCCTCCACCTGCTCACTCCACAGCGCACTGCGCTCCCCCCCGTCTTTTTCTTTCTCCTTTTCCCCACCTGCTTCACCTGCCTTCTCCTCCGCGACCCCCTCACCTGCCTTCTCCTCCGCGACCCCCTCACCTGCCTTCTCCTCTGCGACCCCCTCACCTGCCTTCTCCTCCACCTGTATCCCACACACATCGCTCACCCCACCCAGAGCACCCTCCCCTCCCAGAACAACCTCCTCACCCACCACCCCCTCTTTACGCACAATACCCTCACCCAAAACCCCCTTTTCACCCGTAAGTACCTCCACCCCCGGTGCATCAACTGAACTCACCCCCTGTGTTGGTCCGGCCACAGCGACGGGTTTCCGCGGAGAGCTCCGCGGAGCCGCGATCGGCCGCACGATGGGGGCGGCCATGATGAGGGCGGGGTCCCCGCCGCGGCAGCGGCCCCCCAGGCGGGAGCCCTCCGCCGCTCCGGTACCGGTGGAGCGGCGGGGGCCCCCGCGTCAGCAGCCGCAGCCGCTCCCGGGCCAGGCGGAGCCGGCTCGCTCCGCTTCGGACAGGCCCTCACCGAGTGTCCCTCCTCTCCACAACCGAAGCACTTCATGCCCGCTGAAGTAGCGTATATGGTGTAGTCATAATCATCTACTTTCACAATGAAACGGAGGTTGAGCTCCTCGTTCCGGTTGTTCAGTATCATATACAGCTGTCTGCGATGGGACACCACGTGCTTCAGCAATGGAGACTTACACCCAGACAACATCCTGCGGATCGGGGACGCCACCTTCCCGTGTCTAGACAGCTCTCTGCTGAGGAACTCATCGGTGATGAAGGGGGGGACGTTCGAGAGGACTACCTTGGTGGCGGGTTGGCATAAAGGCAGTACCTGCACGAAACAGCTGTTAACGGTGATGCCCGTCTCGACCACCGAGTTCACCTTCTCCACCCGGTCCAGGAAAACAACCACGGCACTGTTCATGCGTGCGGCCGACACGACGCCGCTGTGGCCGACCTTTTCCCCCACAGCGAGGCCGATGTCCTCCACGCTGCAGGGGAACGTGGCACACACCTTAACACCGTGTTTGCGGGTGAGGTGTTTGTAGCACCCGCTAGCCATGGCGCCTGCCACGCTACCGGCAGACGCCGGTGAGAAAGAAAAGAAAAAAAATAAACCCACAAAAAACCCAAACACTAAACTATAAACTACTGTGAAACTGTGATTATTAAACTATGTGAAAAATATATCATTAACTACCAAAACAACTAAAGACACACACGCTCTGCTACCACCACCTGCTCTCAGCTCACACACGCTCTGTCAGAGAGAGAGAGAGAGAGAGAGAGAGAGAGAGAGAGAGAGAGAGAGAGAGAGAGAGAGAGAGAGATGTGGTTGTCCATGTAAGTTGTATATTTTTGTGTTTGTCTCTTGTTGTTGTAATGCTTTGGCAATATTGTCTTTTTGTACATTCATGCCAATAAAGCTCATTGAATGTAAACTGCCTGCTAATAAAAGCCTTAAAACCGTCACCATTACGTGTGGTCTATGGTCCAGCGGTCCGAGAGTCCCGGGAACGAGAAGAATCCTGTCACAGTGGCGCCTGAACAGGGACTCTCGGGATGAACCGTGACGACCAAACGGAGGGCCCAGCCCAGCCGATCATCGCGCTGGGCCAGATGATGGCTAGTGTCGCCGCCATGCAGCGCGAGCAGGCGGCGGCGACTCAGCTGGTCGGAGCGGCAGACCTTCTCCCTCGAGCGGCTCGCCGCCAGGATGGCGACGGTGGCGCCGGCGGACCCTCCGCCGGCCCTGCCGCTGGCGGCGGTGGCGCTCCACCGGATGACGGAGGGGGATGACGTCCAGTCGTTTTTGGACGCCTTCGAGGCCACGGCAGGGGCGTGCGGCTGCCGGCGGCGGAATGGGCGGTGCGGCTCCTGCCGCTGCTTACCGAGGAGGCGCAGACGGCGGCCCTGGGGCTTCCCCCGGCGGCCCGGATGGTCTACGGCGATGTCCGGAAGGCGGTCATGGATCGGCTCGGCCTGTCCCCAGAGGACCACTGGCGGCGGTTCCCGGCTGGGGCCCGACGACCGGCCATTCGCCTTCGCCCAACAGCTCCGGGACGCGGCGGGACGGTGGCTCCAGCCCGGGGGCGTGGGAGGAGCGGAGGCGGTCGTGGAGCAGATAGTCATAGAGCAGTTTGTGGAGGGGCTGCCGACCCGAACCGCAGCATGGGGCCACTGCCACCGCCCCACGGCACTGGCGAGCGCGGTCACCCTCGCCGAGGACCACCTGGCCGTGTACCCGGCCGACGGAGGGGGCGGAGGGCACCCGGCGGCACTGGCCCGGCTGACACCAGCCCCGAGGAGGAGACTGCCGCCGCCGGTCCCGCGCCAGGCAGCGCTAGCCCCGCCGACCGCCGGTGCACCGGACCCGTCCAGCGCCCGCACCCTTCCTGACCCACAGGGGGCCCCTCAGTCGCCAGGGCAGGGGTGCTGGAGCTGTGGGCAACCCGGTCACATCCGGAGGGACTGCCCATCGATGGAGGTGGGACAGGTGATCCGGGTTGCCGGCCCTCCAGCACCCTCCCCAGGCCCGGGAGCGACGTACAGCGTTCCGGTAAGACTCCAGGGGGGTACACACCAGGCGATGGTGGATTCGGGCTGGAATCCCTCACGGCCCTCTAAAGACGATGTAGGGAAGCTTGAAAACACACTCCGTCCTTTAGTTTTTGACTCCGTCAGTATATTCTGCTTTGAGGTTGTGTCTTTGTGGGACACTTGTGTTATTGAACCGTGTCCATCATGGTTATGGCTTCATGGCTCCGTCTTTCTGTGCTCTTGCAGGAGAAAAAGAAAATGCAGCAATAGTTGTCTGGCCTTCGCAAACTGTTTCTGTACATCCTCTTTTCTGCCTCTTTTATTACTCCCGGTCTCTCTCTCCATCACTCCACCCCTCTCAGCAGTGCAGTAGAAAGATGAGTCCTCGTGTAATAAATGTCAGTCGGCAGCATTTGGTCCATTAAAGAACTCATGAGGCCTGCAGACTCTGCTCTATTTCTGATTCCACTTTCTTCATTTCTATTTCTTTACTTTCTTTTTCTCTCATTCGTCTTTCATTTCTTGCCCTCCTTGTGAGAAAAAAAGATTCCTCATCCCTCCTGCTGCCATTATCTGAAACTGTACTTCCATCCTTCTCCCTCTCTCTCTCTCTCCCTCTGCCTCTCGCTCTCTTTCTCTCTCTCAGCATGGAAGCTCTTAATAAGCTCAAATCAGAAAAACTTCACAGCTCAGAGGAGGAAACAGGAATTAAATATCTCCTCCACACACTTTTACCCAAACACTCAACGCACACAGCCTCATACACAAAAATGCAAATGCGGGAGCTTATTAAGCCCAATTGTTTTTCATGTTCTGGTAATCCTCTCAGAAAGATGCTTTAGATCCTCAAAGCCTGTTCTTGACCAGGTTCTACCCCCTCCCAATAACACACACACACACACAAGAAGCAGAAAAACAGGCTGCCAGTTTTTGTCCTGGAGAACCACTCCAAATTAAATATGATGATTTCTGCAAGACGTTTGGTTCATAGTATCCTGTGGCTGGTGCCAGACTAATAAACAAATAAAAGCAGTTACAGGGAAAAGCAAACGGGAGGGACAACACTATGAGTTTGGAGGATGTATCCAGGAGGTCAAACTGAATCTGCAGTGAAAACATGATAAAGAGATAAAGATAGAAGCTAAAGCTTCAGATCAGTGTCAAAGTGAACCACCATGCCAGCTGGTGCTCGAGACACAAGACAATGGAATTAAGCAACAACGCTGATCCTGTAGGTCTTTATTCACGGTTACGATCATTCAAAAGCAAAAGTATACATTCACTATACCACTAGAAGTGAGCGTAGGATGGACGGGCCAACATACTCTGCTAATGTTAGCTCCACAGGTTGTGTCATATCGAAAAGAAACGTTTTACACACGTATATCTCTTTTTCTAACCTCTCCGGGTAGAGCCGGACAGCTAGTCAGTTACAGTGGAGCCAAAACAGCTGGAATAGACTTCCACCATCCCACCAGTTCTGATGGACTTTGTGTTTGATCAAAACTCGAGTTTGATCGACAGTTTAGAGAGAAACCACAGATGGTCATTTTAAAACAGCTGCGGCCTTCTAATCCATCCATCTTTTCATGACACTCACATCCAGACAAACAGAAGGAAAACAGTTCAGAGTGACAAGCATACATAACAGAATGACAAAATCCATTTCTCATTACATGGGAGACAGCTTAGAAATAACAGAACTCTAAGCTTCCCCCAAAACTCCTGATGTGGCTGTGTACACTCTGTGGGCTTTACTCAAATCCCTGTTTAAAGCCCCGCTCGCCCTGGGAATTAAGAAATTAATAAACTTTATTACTGAGGTGGTAAATAGAATACAGGCTTAATGCCAATACCATCGAGGATGAGCGAGGATTCAATAAAGTGGCAGTTTACCTCTGGTTCAGAGCCCGAAGAAAGAGAGGAGAGGAGGTACAGACACACTGAGGACTGAACAGAAGAGAAATGGTGCTTGTTGTTTTGTTGCGAATGGAAGTTTGGGGTTGATCACTCACTATCTTTGTCTTCTAGGTGTGAGAAAGGGAATTTAGGGAGGAGGGCTGGTGGAGCCATGGTGTTGCTCTATCTCCCAGAAAAGAAATCCTTAAAGCTGCTTCAAAATCAATATCTTCATATGAACAATGGATCAAATGACCACAAGGTGTCATAGTGACGAATCCAACCATGAAGTTCCCATCGGCTCCACTGGTCTAATAGCTAAGTGTAAATTGCACTTACATGTGTACAGCAACAAGGAAATGGACATCACACTCTTTCCCCTGTTGATTTAAACTAATTTCTATGATCATCAGAAGAGGAAAAATGCAGCATTTTTTGGGATTTCAGGCAAAAGCTTTTTATTTCCTTGTTAAGATCTCTGATAGAAGTCCATGCGCTTCAAAGAGGAACCCAAACCTTATAAGGAATATGCAGGTAGCACAGCTGGTTTGGGTGCCAGGTGAAAACACGTTATTTCATTTTAATGTAGTCAGGATGACTTACTGAATACGACCTTAATTTACTTTCAGAAAGTTACAAACATTCCTAGTTTGGGGTTGAATGCTTCCCAGATAGTGCTGTAATGGACCACTGTTGATCCATGATCCGTATAGATCTACCCTCACGGTCCGACATGCATGTTTACTGGTGCTCGTTATCCGCCAATATATAAGGATATTTGCATTCATGCATTTCCAGTCGCCGATCTCTGCTAATGCTGCGCTGTGCACAACCAGTCCGTGTTTGAATAGTCTGCTTCCTTGTAGACCAGCTGTACAATCAAACCACAAAGGGATCTATATCTGCCAATGTGGATCAGCAATGATCAGTAATTAGTATCAGCGGTTACGTGACCCTTGTGATCCGTGGCACCACTACTCCCCAGTGACCTCACCACTAATGAGGATGCAGAGGGTTTTTCTGTGTCACACAGCAACCATCGATTCAGCAGTTGGGTCGCAATGAGAAGGGCTCTTGGTGGTCTGGGTTACATATTTCAGTGATTACAGCCTAACATGAAGTTACAACCTGCCTCACACGGAAATTATGTAATTTTGCCATTCTACATCAGCATTACGAAGCTTGGTGTGAGGTGTAGGTGCCAGGCGGGTTTCAGTTGGACACACGTGCTCTGACAGAGACACTCTGCTGCAGGTTTATAATGAAGCCCGGCTCTCCTCTCCGAGGAATTCACTTTATAAAATCTAAAATTATGCCGAGTTTGAGAGTACACAGCCAGGGCACGCTTTTCAGAACGGGCATCCGAGAATATTAATACAATGCAAGTCAAATTCAGAATAAATGAATGAAGAGTGGACATGACAGGACAGTACAGGCAGCAACAATAGTCCAATGGATTCGGAACCAACCGGAAAATAATACCGAGGGATGAGTGAGACTAATTGGATTTCCTCCTTCCTCCTTTCACCTTGTTCTGAGATGCTGGCTTTCACCATCAGTTTGAAGAGGAACGCATATTGGCCACGTAACGTTGCATCCAGCTCATCACATGGCAAGTGGGGAAATGGTAACAAAATGCTATATACACTTGTGGCTGTGGGGCAATGATGGGTAACAACTTCAGAAACACAAGTGGTGTTTGTTGCTTAAAAAAAACAGAGAGAAAAGAAAGTGAGAAGTAGCGACCTCGAGCTGTGGCTCATGGGGAGAGTGGCCGTCCTGCAACCGCAAAGTTCAAGGCTCGATCCCTGGTCTCCCCATAGTTTGCATCTTTAAGTGTCCTTGAGCAAGACACTGAACCCCCAGTTGCTTCCCAGGTGCTTCTCAGCAGCCCACTGCTCCTAAATTGCAATGGGTGGGTTAAATGCAGAGACCAAATGTCATGTATGTATGCCAAAGCAAAAAAAAATGTTTTATTGCATATGTTTAATATAGACGAAAATATTTTTTCTTTCTTTGGCAGCGGCCTTGGTTTAATTCCAGCCCATGGCCTTTTGCTGCACGTCATCCCCTCTCCCTCGCTCTCCTTTATTTCCAGTCATTTCTCAAAGCTGCACTATATTAAAGGCAATAAAAAGCCACAGAAAAGAATATTTAAAGAGAGAGAGAGAGAGAGAGAGAGAGAGAGAGAGAGAGAGAGAGAGAGAGAGAGAGAGAGACAGATAGCTCAGCGGTGCTGTGAGAAAAAACAGCACAAATAAATAACCATCAAACACTCAACAGATGATTTACTGTGTAAACAGATGCTCTTAGTTTCATTTTCCTCCTCTGCTTTTTGTTCATTACATCCAGCGTGCATCAGTAAATATGCAGCAATAAATGTGGAGACAAAGAAGGTTTACTGCTTTATGGAACGGGCGGACACACTGGACCACAAGCAGCCCTCTGTTACCTTGTTCATTCTGAGATTGTAAAGCCCTGCCAAGCACATTTATTTTTGTGATTTTGGGCTATATAAAATAAACTGAATTGAATTGAAAAATCGTCCCACGTCATGTTGCGTTTTCAGATGTCAGCCGACTGATTTGCCTCATCTTTGCATGTCTTTAGACCAGCATTGACTAAAGGAACCTTTTAGTTCCTTGTAAAGTAGTCCTGGGACTAAAATGATCACAAATGTCTTGGTGGAAAAGCAGTAAATGTCCACCAGACGCCTGAACGCATCTCATCCATAGCTCAGACTCTTTTCTTTACTTTAAAATAATAAATAGCTACGCACAGTTAGATTTAAACAGGTCAGGAAGCCAAAAACAAAGCCTAACTTTACTTGTAATGGTATCAAACAAAGAAAGACTCAAAGCGTACAGTTTAGACCATGGTCCATGCAATGAGTTTGTCAAAAGGAAAAAGGTTCCTGAAAACAGTGTATTGAGGGCCTCTCATAAGCACAGCCGTAGCCTATTTCGTTTCCTTCAAATCAGTCATTCACAGGTTTACAGAAAGTACTACTGACCCTTTTACAGGGACGTTTTAGACATTCATTTAACATAATTTAGACCTCGAAGCGTGCAGTCAAAACACAAACAATTACTCAAAAGATTTTAAGTTCCTGAAAAGGGGCTAACGCATTTCGTTCCATTCAGTCACTTTCAGGTTTTTGGGTTGTCCTACATTATTCATGTATCTGTGCGTATAAACCTCAGATTCTGCTGACTGGATTTCAGAGACCCAAATACGTTAGGTGGAAGAAACACTTTGATAGAAACTTGAATACCGTGTCATGTGATCACCTTGTCAAAGCGTCTGATAATTCTTTACTTTCTCTGCAGGTACGTCCTCAACGTAAATCACATCTTCGATCTTCTCCCTCCCAACTGGTCAAATACAGCAGCTTGGTGACGCTCCATACATACCCCTCTAGCGCATACCAACTTCTACTAATGACATTCATACCCTGTCTTTTTGATCTAAACTTCCATTTCCACAAGTAATACATTACGTACGTTAGATTTAGGCAACACAAATACTTAGTTAAAAGATTATGGTTTGGGTAGCAATAAATAACGCTACTTGATTTCACACGGGACACAAATAGCCCCCCCCCCCCCCCCCCCCCGTCCGTGGGCTTTGTTGACTTCCTCCTTTAGTCCCACCAGAAATACTGCCACGTACATTTAGAGCTTCGTAGTCTGACACTAACCAAGCTGCCTCCTTGAAACAAGCTGGGAGTAAGAACAGGCTTGTACATCAGTTAGCTTACTAATCAAAGTGATGAACCTACCCCAAAAGATAAGTATGAAACAAGATCTATTTCAAGGGCTTCACTGTAATTCCCCAATCTGCAAGCAGAGAGACAAAAAAACAAAACAAAGTGAGCCAATTTGTCAAGAATAGCCAACAAGCTGGAAATTAGGTTCATAAAAGGGTTTGGGTGTTACTGCACAGGGCACAGAGAGAATAGGACATTAGACTGCAGGGAGTTAAAGAGAGTTACTGTACGCCACAGGGACTGGGAAGATAGGGCCAGACCACACGGGGAGTGACTGATGAGGGTCCTAATCTACCAGAGGAATGGCAGAGAAGCTCCTCTCTAACGGGCTCTTTGTTGCATAGGTTAAGGTATGACACACTAGAGTCTGGTTCGTGCACAGGAGCTGAGTGATTGCTGCTGTACTCTGCAGGGGATGAGAGCACAGCGCTGCACAGTGGGGAGATTAGCCTTTAGTGAGCAGGCTCAGAGCGCATTTCATAAGTTTCTTTCCTCTGGTTGTTACATTTTTCTCAGTCCCTACAGGGAAGTAAAGGAGCATGTCTAGCAGGCTAACTGTGCAACTACTCGTCTCTGATTCTTTAGAAGAAGTTCTGCATTCCAAGTGTCACTGACCTTATTTGTTGCTCATGTCTTATCAGATTTATCCGAAACACCGCTTGGGTTCCAGAAGCAAACACTAGGCTAGGCAAAACCTGCATTCTCTCTACTAGCCAGCAGGGGGTCTTATTGTATAGTCTATGAGAACATTATTCTACTTCTCTCTTGATGTATTTCCTCAGTAAACATTGTAAACATGAGTTCATGTCTCAATCTCTAGTTTCAAGTCTTCTTCAATACAGCATGGTGTTCATTTAGTAAATGATGGCCCATTTAGATTCAAATGGACTATAAAGCAGGATATGCTCAAGGGAGGGGTTACTGTGATTGGCAGGTTTCTGCAGCTACCAGATAACCTGGGTATAGGCAACAAAATCACGTAAGCCGGGATCAGACTGGTCACAGCCAAGACAGGTTTTTCCTCTTACTGTATTTTGCCCGTCTCCCTGTGGGCGTGGCCTCTCGCCCTGCTCCTGGTTGCTGGCTGATTGAGCACACCTGCACGCCATCATCCCCACCCATCCTGCTGCCACGCCATCATCCCCACCCATCCTGTTGCCACGCCATGGTCCCCACCCATCCTGCTGCCACGCCATGGTCCCCACCCATCCTGTTGCCACGCCATGGTCCCCACCCATCCTGTTGCCACGCCATCGTCCCTACCCATCCTGTTGCCACGCCATCATCCCCACCCATCCTGCTGCCACGCCATGGTCCCCACCCATCCTGTTGCCACGCCATGGTCCCCACCCATCCTGCTGCCACGCCATGGTCCCCACCCATCCTGTTGCCACGCCATGGTCCCCACCCATCCTGTTGCCACGCCATCGTCCCTACCCATCCTGTTGCCACGCCATCGTCCCCACCCATCCTGTTGCCACGCCATCGTCCCCACCCATCCTGCTGCCACGCCATGGTCCCCACCCATCCTGCTGCCACGCCATCGTCCCCACCCATCCTGCTGCCACGCCATCGTCCTCACCCATCCTGCTGCCACGCCATCGTGGTTTTCTAAAGCGGTTTTCAGAGCAGGTCTCGAACCTCTCAAACAGTTCACACCTCTAAAATTCCAAAAATGATTGATTGGAGAATGTGGATGATAATCTGCAACAAAGAGACGGGTGCTGAAGAATAGACAACCCATGTCTCCCCAAACATTTTCTCCTTGAGACTTAGCCTTCAGCTTTAGTCTTTTATTGCTGCAAAGCTGTGATGCTCAATTATTTTCAAACCCTGTATGTAGTGTGTGTGTGTGTTTTAAAATTTGAGAAAAGAGCATCTGTACGTTATCTGTAGGATGCAACCCAATTTTAAAATCAGTTAGGATTTTTGAACTTGTGTTGTCTGAGGCCGGCTTCGGTTAGGTTTAGGAAAAACATTGTGATTGGCCTTCCATGTTTTACACTAAGTGTTGAAAGTGTCTGACCATCCATTCCAACTTTCTTACGGTTGGAACTACGTCTGTAGTTCTGTCTCCTCCCTCCGCACCTGCTCCTCCAGCTGGCCGGCCAGCGCCTGCACCGCGCCGGCGTACTCCTCTAGCTGTGCCTGTAGCTGGTCCCTTTCTTCCTCCAGCTGGCGCAGCCGTGCGCTGTCAGACCGCACCTGGCGCGTCTCGTCCCGTGGCCCCCCCCTGGTGCCACCCACCTTCACCGGCGCCGACGGGACCCGCACCGCCTGCGCCACGTCCCGGACCTCCGGTGCCCCTGGCACCCCGCCGCCAGACATTGCGGCGTACAGCGCCACAATCGCCGCATTTCCGTCGTCCGGCATTTCCCGGAGCTCCTTCCCCACCGGCAAACCCCGTTGGGCGCCACGGTTCTTCCTTACCGAGGGTTTCACGGAGCTCTTGACAGAGAACAGACACCAGCGCTGCGCGTTTATGCTTTTTATTTGGCATTTCCACACCCAGCTCTCACTAGCTCAAACCACTTCCTCCCCTACTGCGTGGCTCTGGGAGCTTATATCTCCCTTCCCCGCCCACGCAATCCCACGATCATGTGGATCAGCTGTGCCTCCTCACGAGACACAGCTGATCCCCATGATCGTCCCCTCTCTCTCCCTCTCTCTCTCTGTGCCGCAGGCGCGCTAGCCACGCCCCCGCCCCACAGTAGCATAGTCATGTGGATGCTTTGAATACGTTGGACCACCAAGATGAAGGACCCCTTATTGACTTGGCATTAGACTTGTTTTCATTTTGAGGTTGTGGTCATTTTCACTTATTTATATGAGATCAAGCTGCTGCCATCCATTGTGAAAAAAAGATCCTCTCTTTAGTCAGCAAGGATAAATTAACAATATCCTCTCCCACTGTGTACAAAAGGAGCTATCACCTCCTTGCAGCTTAATGGGAACTATTAAAGGCTTGTTTGACTGTGAGCCCTCAGACCACAGGGCCCCTCGGCACAGTAAACCACCCACCTCAACACACATATGTTGAGACCTTTTTAGCACCGAAACCCATTTACGACCACAGTGTTGTTATTTTTTTTTATAAGCTGAGCCCGTTTTTTAAACCACACGCTCCCTAGGTTTCCTCATTCATGTCCACGGGCTGTTCAAAAACCCATTTAAAACCACACGCTTCCATCTTCTTCATATATTTATATCAGCTGTTAAACTGATTTACACATCAAGTGGTCTGAGCGAAGCAATCTAATTGGTCAAAGGCTCATTCCAAGCGTTCTGATAACCCCTCTTAAGCATTCACAGCTAAGGTTATTGGTTTTTATGTTTCATCTTGTGCTAAGTAATGAGCTTATTAGCAGTTTTTCCTGCTCTCTCCCGCTGTTTATTATTCATGTTCTCTACCTCGAGGAAAGTCGGTCCACACGGATAGATGGCTGTTAAATAAAAGCCACAACACCCCTTGTGTTCACCTAAACACTGAGAATAATACTACAATAATCCCATTTAAAATAGTTTTAGCCTGCTGTAGCACTACACTCTGTTCTCTGATTTTCATGGACAGGATTCCGAGGCCCGGGGGGAGGGGATGGTGGGGGTATCTAAGTATCGCAACTCTGCTCTTTGCAGATGATGTTTCTGTTGGCTCCAACAGACCGTGAGCCTCAGCACGCACTGAGGAGAGTCTGAGGCCATGGCTGCCTGCCGGAAAACGATGGATTGCGTCCTCCGGGTTTGCGAGAAGGTCAAGTATCTCTTGTCTTGGTCACGACTGATGGTAAAATGGAGTGTGAGATGGACAGGAGAGAAAGAGAGAGATGTCTGGAATACCATGCTAAGCCGACTGCCCCCAGGACCCGGCCCTGGATAAGCAGAATATGATGGATGGATGGCAGCGTTTCACTCCAGGGTTTAGCTTCAGGAGCCGGTCACTTTTAGTTTACTTTTTAGGTTTGACGTACATGAAGTAAGCCTTGTCAATATTTTCTGAATTGATGGAACAATTTATTGAGGGGGAAATAGTCACAATTCAAGTGAGTGTAGACATTGTTTTTGAGTGCTAGCCTAGTTTATTTTCTCCCAGTCCAACTAGGAACATGTGCTAAGTGTTTGTAGTGTCTCTGAACACAGAGGAGGCAGAGACTACTTTGTGTTGGTCCTTGTTCATGTGGCAGAGACAGAGCACAAAGCACTGCAGGTAAATTATGAATTTGCCAAAAAAACATGTTGCATGCATTACACAGGAATTGAGCTGTTGATGCATATCCTGGGCCAGTACGAGAGGAAAGCACACTTTTACTTTTGAAAAGCTGAATACCGCCAATGTGCTGCAGCTTTGTGTGTGTGTTCACGTTGAGGTATTTACGATGGCTGAACCTGTATTTGTCTGTTAAATAAACAGTCCGGCTGTCTTGGCCATGATACTTCAGGGATTCTTGCGCCACCCCCCTTGTGGCACATGGTACAAAAAAGGGTTGACGAACTGAAGGCGCCAACATCACATCAAAGACCAATCTGGAGTCTCCCCGCAGCTGCAATAATAATTCAATAATTCAGCATTAAACAGCTCATGTTACATCTCATGGACTGAATCTGTGGGATCTGTGGCCTGATGTTCCCCTTTTTGCGTCCAAAATCCATCTGAGAAGGACTTCCCGTGAAATGCCACCGGCCTTTACAAGAGATGTGTCCCGTGTAATGCATTAGGCTTCGCCCCCGGTCTGCGCCGGGTTCAACACGTCGGCTGGTCAGCGAACTAATGGGGAAACCGTGTCTGTGCGTCGGCTCAGGGCTGCCGGTGTTCGGGCTCCATTACTGTGGGGGTCATTAGGAACATGTCGGGGCAGCTGGGAGGTGCCTCTGTGTGGGCCGCGAGGCCTCTTAGCTGACTCATGCAGCGAGGGCCATTTGGTCTGTCTCGCTTCTCGGGCCGCCTCTTCGGGGCAGACGGACACCAGCGCTTTTCAAATAATGTATCACGTGAAATGAATCATTTGAGGTCCACAGCCCACGCTGGACAAGTCACACACACACACACACACACACACACACACACACAGAAGAGGCGGGTAAAGTTGAATGGCTGGGATTTGTCCACCTGTAAAGATAGACGCACATTTTTTGTTTGATTCAGTCATTTATTGGTTATTCATTTATCTCATACGTGTACTTTAATTGCCCTTAGAAATATTAATTTATTCTAACCTTTATTTTTTCTTCTACTTGCTTCCCTCCTCCTCTCTTACTCTCTTGCACACACACACACACTCCACATCTGCATCCGTTTCGCTGGACCTCCATAGACTCCTCACATTGCTTTTGTCCCTCTTTGTAATCACTTTTCCTCATATAAATATAAAACAATTCAAAGTGTATCCACTGGAAACTAGGGGTTTATAGGGGTTGATACAATAATACCGTTTTAATATACAAAATATTGTTATAATGGCAACCATCTTCACTTGTTAACAAAATGTTGTCCATACCATTGCAGCAACAAACAGTGTCTTATGAATAGCCCCTCTGTCTGCGGCCCCTTGGTCTGCGGCCCCTCTGTCTGCGGCCCCTCTGTCTGCAGCCCCTCTGTCTGCGGCCCCTCTCTGCGGCCCCTCGGTCTGCGGCCCCTCTGTCTGCGGCCCCTCTGTCTGCGGCCCCTCTGTCTGCGGCCCCTCTCTGCAGCCCCTCTGTCTGCGGCCCCTCTGTCTGCAGCCCCTCTCTGCGGCCCCTCTGTCTGCAGCCCCTCTCTGCGGCCCCTCTGTCTGCAGCCCCTCTCTGCAGCCCCTCTGTCTGCGGCCCCTCTGTCTGCAGCCCCTCTCTGCGGCCCCTCTGTCTGCGGCCCCTCGGTCTGCGGCCCCTCTGTCTGCGGCCCCTCGGTCTGCGGCCCCTCGGTCTGCGGCCCCTCTGTCTGCGGCCCCTGTCTGCGGCCCCTCTGTCTGCGGCCCCTCTGTCTGCGGCCCCTCGGTCTGCGGCCCCTCTGTCTTCGGCCCCTCTGTCTGCGGCCCCTCTCTGCAGCCCCTCTCTGCGGCCCCTCTGTCTGCAGCCCCTCTCTGCAGCCCCTCTGTCTGCGGCCCCTCTGTCTGCAGCCCCTCTCTGCGGCCCCTCTGTCTGCGGCCCCTCGGTCTGCGGCCCCTCTGTCTGCGGCCCCTCGGTCTGCGGCCCCTCTGTCTGCGGCCCCTGTCTGCGGCCCCTCTGTCTGCGGCCCCTCGGTCTGCGGCCCCTCTGTCTGCGGCCCCTCTGTCTGCGGCCCCTCTGTCTGCGGCCCCTCTCTGCGGCCCCTCGGTCAGCACTTCAGCCTCCCGTAACTCACCTCTGTCTCTGTGCAAAGAAAATGAGCAAACTAAAAACACACTTCCACATGTTGGCACCTGTTGTTGGTCACGAGTCTCACTTGACTCGTTGTCACTGTGGAGAGGTGAGTCGCTCGTCAGCCAAGTTAACGGCACACCAGGCTCTTTTCCAAAACTACGTGTTTTTTTTGCCTAAATCGTCCTGTGAAGAAATAGGTTTTGAAAAGAGTCTTGAAATTGAAGAAAAGAAGAAAAAAATTCAATATCGTCAAATATTGCGATCCATATCGCTCACCCCTTCTGTAAACTGCTTGGATGTATTATGTAAAAAGGAAACATTGAATTTCTAAAAAGGAAGAAAAGAAAAAGACAAGAAAAAAATTGGAGAGAGAGAGAACCTTTCCTAAAACACTAGAATTACTTTGACAAGTCAGGCAAAAAAAGCTATTTATATAAGCAGCACTGGCTGTGGTTAAACCCCAATGTTCTCTCTCTCACACACTCTCACTCTTTATTCCTCTGGTGCTTTCCATTTATTTTCAGTGTGTGTGTGTGTGCGTGTGTGTGCGTTTCCCTCCCTCACGTGTTTATTCATTTTTGTTGTGTGTACTTCTGAGGTGTCTTTAGTTATTCTTGTCCCTGCTTTTATCTCTCTCTCTCCATCCCTGGCAGCTGTTTGATGTCATGACCCAACATACAATTATCTGTAAGGATGGAGATGTCCGAGACACACACACACCAGGTGTGGGTGACAGGATAATTGGGGACAGGAGGAAATACTGCAGAGATTTCTAATGACATGGAAGCAGAGGGAGAGAGGTCAGGGTGTGAGGGGTGAGGACAGGGAGGGTCTACGTAACATCTACAGCTCAAAGTGATGGAATAGAAACGCTTGTGTCCTCTCAACCTGTGATTCCTCAAGACTGCTGGACTACTTGGATCTTGGCTGAGTACATTCTCTAAAGAGGTTTCTCTGCAATATTCCTATTGTACTTGCTGTATTAGTTCTACTATTTGCGGAATTATCTCTACTAGACTATTTCTAGTAGACTGTTAATCTGTACTGTCTTTTCTATCTGAATCATTTCAAGTGACTTAAACGCAACTGAACTAGCTAGGGTTAAAGTCTACTTCTGTAATCCAACTGTACTTGGGACTAGGCTCTAGTTTTACTTTCAACTTTTGAGGTAAACAGATCCTGTCCTGGTTCACTTTTGGCAAGAAGTACCTGTTCTTGGGAAACTCTCACCTCACTGATTAAAGGGAAACCCGCTATTGTCCTGAGCCAGAGCACTCTCGATTGGTGGCCATCACACTAACGACCTGGGGCGTAGTCAACTCAGCTGTAGCTAATTATCGCTAACACCGGTATAGAAGCAGGTGTGGGTTTGAAGCGTCAGCGAAGACTCATCGTATGAAGACTCAGAGGATAAAGACAGAGGAGTCTTTCGTTGGAGTCAAGACTCGGAGGATAAAGACAAAGGAGTCTTTCGTTGGAGTCAAGACTCGGAGGATAAAGACAAAGGAGTCTTTCGTTGGAGTCAAGACTCGGAGGATAAAGACAAAGGAGTCTTTCGTTGGAGTCGAGACTCGGAGGATAAAAACAAAGGAGTCTTTCGTTGGAGTCAAGACTCGGAGGATAAAGAAAAAGGAGTCTTTCGTTGGAGTCGAGACTCGGAGGATAAAGACAAAGGAGTCTTTCGTTTGAGTCAAGACTCGGAGGATAAAGAAAAAGGAGTCTTTCGTTGGAGTCAAGACTCGGAGGATAAAGACAAAGGAGTCTTTCGTTTGAGTGGAGACTCGGAGGATAAAGACAAAGGAGTCTTTCGTTGGAGTCTTCGGGGGCGGCTGAGCATTAACACTTCCCTGTGAAAATGTGTTTCCCCTCCATACCTGTGTGCATATCTACTCGAAGATACTTTAGACCCGTTCTTACTTGCATCGAAATCCCTCTTTTATTTATCCCACCCGCTCCACACAAACCCAACACCTCGTCACAGGAGGCCTCTGGAACTGCCAGTCAGCTAACCGCAAGGCAGACTTCATCTCTGGCTTTGCTATCAAGCAATCTCTGGACTTCCTGGCTCTCACTGAGACCTGGATCACACCAGACAACACATCTACCCCTGCTGCTCTCTCGTCTGCCTTCTCCTTCAGCCACACACCTAGGCCCACTGGTCGGGGTGGTGGCACGGGTCTACTCATCTCCCCCAAATGGAGTGTTTCTCTCTACCCGCTTCCATTGCCTACACCACTGACTTCTGAGCTTCATGCTGTGACGGTTACCCATCCGGTTCAACTGAACATTGTTGTTCTCTACCGTCCACCTGGTTCCTTGGGAGATTTCTTGGAGGAATTAGACGTCCTACTATCAAACTTCCCAGAAAACGGCCCCCCTCTCATTCTTCTAGGTGACTTCAACATCCAGACCGAGAAGTCATGTGACCTGGTGCTCTTACTGTCTTCCTTTGTTCTCTCACTCAGTCCTTCACCTCCGACTCACAAAGCTGGAAATCATCTTGACTATATTTTCACCAGAAACTGCTCAACATCTAACCTCACTGTAACTCCACTTCACGTCTCCGACCACTTCTTTATCTCCTACTCTCTCCCACTCTTGGGAACTGACAACCCTCCCACAGCAACAGACTCTGCACCTGTCCGTCACAACATTCGCTCCCTCTCTACCTCTCTCTCTCCCTCCTCTCTCCTTCTCTCCCTCCCTCTCTCCCTCCTCTCTGGCCTCGTCTGTTCTGTCAGACCTTCCTTCAACTGACTCTTTCTCACTCATGCATCCGAACTCTGCCACAGACACTCTCCTCTCTACTCTGTCCTCCTTTCTTGATTCTCTCTGTCCTCTTACAACATGAAAGGTCTTCAACTCCCCTCCGGCTCCGTGGTTGTCAGACCCGGTCCGTGCCCAGAGAGCCACTTTGCGAGCATCGGAAAGGAAATGGTGAAAATCCAAACACGCTGACGATCTGCACACCTATCACTCTCTTCTCGCCTCCTTCTCTGCCTCTATCTCTGCAGCCAAAAGCCTGTTCTACCAATCCAGAATTGAATCTTCTTTCTCTAACCCCAAAAAACTCTTCTCCATTTTTTTCCAACCTCCTTGACCCCCCCTGTCCTCCTCCACCCTTCTACCGAACCACTTTGTCGACTACTTTACAAAAAAGATAGATGACATACGCTCGTCATTCACTGATCCCCCTCCCATAACTACATCTCCTTTAACATTATCCGCCTCCACTTCACTTTCCTCTTTCACCCCTCTGTCCCCCAATCAAGTTCTTACCTTGTTAACCTCTTCCCGCCCAACCACCTGCCCCCTTGACCCCATCCCATCTCACATCCTCCAGTCTATTGCTCCTGACCTTCTTCCCTTTCTCACCCATCTTATTAACACCTCCCTCTCAACTGGTTGTTTCCCTAACTCTCTGAAGGAGGCAAGAGTTAACCCTCTCCTGAAGAAAAACACTCTCAACCCGTCAGAAGTCAACAACTACAGACCTGTCTCACTCCTTCCCTTTCTTTCCAAAACTCTGGAGCGAGCTATCTTCAACCAAGTCTCCACCTTCCTCCATCAGAACAACCTTCTGGACCCTCACCAGTCTGGATTCAAGGCAGGCCACTCAACAGAGACTGCCCTCCTTGCTGTCTCAGAGCAGCTTCACACTGCGAGAGAAGCCTCTCTCTCCTCTGTCCTTATCCTTCTGGACCTTTCTGCTGCCTTTGACACAGTGAACCACCAGATCCTCATCTCCTCCCTCCAGGACCTGGGTATCTCAGGCACTGCACTCTCCCTCCTCTCATCCTACCTCAGCGATCGCACCTACCGGGTAACCTGGAGAGGATCTGTATCTGAGTCTTGTCCTCTCACTACTGGGGTCCCTCAAGGCTCCGTCCTCGGTCCTCTCCTCTTCTCTCTGTACACCAACTATCTTGGGTATGTCATTCGCTCACATGGCTTTTCCTACCATAGCTATGCTGATGACACCCAACTGATCCTCTCGTTTCCACAATCGGAAACACAGATAGCAGCACAAATCTCTGCCTGTCTGACCGACATTTCACAATGGATGTCCGCACACCACCTGAAAATCAACACTGACAAGACGGAATTACTTTTCCTTCCAGGAAAAGTCTCCCCCACTCACGACCTGACGATTACTTTCAACAACTCAGTCTTGGCCCCGACCCCGACTGCCAGGAACCTCGGTGTGACCCTTGACAGTCAACTCTCCCTGACTGCCAACATTACCGCAACAACTCGTTGCTGTAGATTCATGCTGCACAACATCAGGAGAATATGTCCACTTCTCACCCAGAAGGCGGTTCAGGTTCTCGTCCAGTCTCTGATCATCTCGCGCCTAGACTACTGTAACTCCCTCCTGGTGGGTCTACCTGCTGGTGCCATCCGACCTTGGTAGCTCATCCAGAATGCAGCAGCTCGACTGGTCTTTAACCTCCCGAAATTCACCCACACTACTCCGCTCCTCCGCACCCTTCATTGGTTACCGGTGGCCGCCCGCATCCGCTTCAAAACACTGGTACTGGCGTACCGTGCTACGAACAGATCTGGTCCAGTCTACATCCAGGACATGGTAAAACCTTACACCCCAGCTCGTGCGCTCCACTCGGCTTCTGCCAATCGGCTTGTAGCTCCGTCACTGCTTCAACCAATCGGCTTGTAGCTCCGTCACTGTTTCTGCCAATCGCCTTGTAGCTCCGTCGCTGCGAGCTAAACACTCAACAAAGTCTCGACTGTTCTCTGTCCTGGCTCCTCGATGGTGGAATGAGCTCCCCATTGACATCAGGACAGCAGAAAGTCTCCACATCTTCCGTCGCAAACTAAAAACATATTTTTTCCGACTATATCTTGAATAAAGGAAGTAGCACTTTAGTAGCACTGGAATGGCTCTTACTGATAGCACTTTGTAGTTGAACTTTATTGATGAAACTGTACCTTCTTGATTCTTGTTGTTCTGATTCTTGTATGTAACCGTAGAATGCACTTATTGTAAGTCGCTTTGGATAAAAGCGTCAGCTAAATGTAATGTAACAAGACAGGACACAATAAGGTTTCCACCAGAGGCCAGAAGCAGTGGTGTGTTTGAGCGCTCCTCGTAACATCCAACGTCGTCACGTTTATCTCCAGGCAGTTTGTTGATTAAATAGCAGACAGCTTGTACGCTCTGGGTCATGTCCGTGTATTGCCATACAGTATGGGGTCAGATCGGTCTCATAATTCACAAATGCACAAAGAACAATTCACAAATGCACACAGAACAATTCACACATATATTTGATTTACAAATGCACACAGAAGGATTTACAAATAAATTTGACAAATAAATCTGACTCACAAATGCACACAGATCGAATTACAAATACATTCCAATGCACAAATGTGGATTTGTATGTATTTATTTGTGGATCACACTGCATTCGTGTGTGAATCGCTACACATTCGTGTGTGGGTTTTTTGAGACTCCCCTGACGTCGCCAGATCCACAAATGTGTTTTTTCAACATGGACCTATCTGTAGCCAATCAGATGTCGCCCTCATTTTCAACCAATCACATCACTGCCGTCCTGCCGCTGCTGAAGCAGCTCTTGAAGCGGCCGCAGTTGTGCGACTACGGATAATATTATGAACCCAGACACGGGGGAGTTTGATGGTCCGACGTTTGAGGGACTTCCACAACAAGTATAAAGCAATACTAGTGGTTACTTCAATATATATTTAAACTATATGTGGTTAAATTGTGGCACTGACTTGTCTCTGTAAAAACCATTTCCGCCATCCAGAAAGAAAGAAGACATACATTATCCTTTATTAATTCCCGTAGGGATATTATTCTCTGCATTTAACCCATCCTATGTAGTTAAGGAGCAGTGTGCTGCTGTGAGGCGCCCCGGGGAGCAACTGGGGGTTCAGTGCTCAACACACTTCAGCCTCCACCACTGAACTAACCACTAGGTCTGCTTTGTACTTGTTGTGGAAGTCCCGCAAACGGCGGATCATCAAACGCCCCCGTGTCGGGGTTCATATAAGGATAATGTATGTATTATTCCTTTCTGGATCGCGGAAATGGTAACTGTTTTTACAGAGACAAGTCACGAAGATAAGCCACGCCCCCTTTTCGGCACAAAATTAAGTGAATGCCGCGATTTAACCACATATAGTTTAAATATATATTGAAATAACCACTAGTTTTGCTTTATACTTGTTGTGGAAGTCCCTCAAACGTCGGACCATCAAACTCCCCCGTGTTTGGGTTCATAATATTATCCGTAGTCGCACAACTGTGTCTGAATGACGGCCGCTTCCAGAGCTGCTTCCGCAACGGCAGGACAGCAGTGATGTGATTGGTTGACAATGAGGGCGACATCTGATTGGCTACAGATAGGTCCATGTTGAAAAAACGCATTTGTGGATCTGACGACGTCAGGGGAGTCTCAAAAAACCTGCACACGAATGTGTAGCGATTCACACACGAATGCAATGTGATCCACAAATAAATACATAAAATCCACATTTGTGCATTGGAATGTATTTGTAATTCGTTCTTTGTGCATTTGTGAGTCAGATTTATTTGTCAAATTTATTTGTAAATCCTTCTGTGTGCATTTGTAAAGCAAATATATTTGTTAATTGTTCTGTGTGCATTTGTGAATTGTTCTGTGTGCATTTGTGAATTGTTCTGTGTGCATTTGTGAATTATGAGACCGATCTGACCCCATAATACAGCGACCTTTTTTAATCTACAGTCCGTCAATCATCTGCAGTATCAATCGATTTGTATTTATCTCATTGAAGGCACCATAACCCTTAATAACAAGTTACAGAAAACCATCAATAATATACTTCATATCCATGCATGGAAAATGTAATCTTAAATCACCTTTTTAATCTGATTATGTGCTTTTGGAATGTGGTCATGAGGTTTCTTCAGCTCATGGTGAACTTGGTAAAATGTACTAAATTATCGCTTCGGCTTTAGACCCCGCTTTTACTGTTGCTAGCTCCACTAGAAGATTTCAGTGCGTCACAAATGAATCATCTTTCCATTAGAGATGCATCATGGGGAATTAGTAGGACGTCATTTAGATTTAGAGCATCAGACTACTGGGTTCAGACACTGATGCAGGTTTTATCTCCAAAAATTATTAAAAAGAAAGACGTTCTAGATTAAAGTAAACTGTCATGAATCCTCTCCCTCCGTTTCCAGCTTTCCTTCCTCTCCTCTTTCTGTGCCCTCTCTCACCTCTTTCACATCAGCCGCCCACCTCTCTTTGACCTCCCTTCTCCTTCGCTTCTTTTCATTTCTCCTCCAGTCCTCCCCACCCCTCCTCTCCCTCATCATCTTACATCACCCTCTCTCCTCCCGTCGTTTTACATGTAAAATCCCCAAAGTCCCCCGTTGACTCTTCTGCCTCCATTTCCTCGCCCCTCCTCCTTTTTTCATCACCCTCCTCTCCTCGCCTTTAAAAAAATAAAAATGTATTTACAGCTCTCTCATCTCGTCTTCTCAGTCAAATTTGCTCATCCCTTCTTTTCCTCTCTTTGTTGATAATGCCGCCCTCCCTCCCAACAGTCCTAGGCCCTTAATCTCTATCTCTCTGTCCTTTCCTTGCTTTCTTTGATATATTTTTTCTCACTCTCTGTCCCTGCTTGTTCCCTCTCCCAGGCTTTCCTTCCTTCCTTCCTTCCTTCCTTCCTTCCTAATTGAATCTTTCTCTCCTCCTCTGTGACAAAATGGTGAACACGTTGAATGAACACATTTCCTGTGAATATGTCTCTCACTTGCTCTTTCTGGCAGGGAAATCCTCAAGGTGTTTTTGTGGGGGTGTTTTTAAAATATATTTATTTGGTTTTGGATCATTTGTAACTGAATCCTTGTGCTTTTAGTTGTTCAATAAAAGGACTTCCAAATATTCACCTCTCGTGCTCCCTCCCCGGCTTGTTGTTCCTCTACTCAACCATCCTAAAGGTCGGGTTTATGCTGGATCACAACTAGGCT
Organism: Cottus gobio; assembly: GCA_023566465.1. NCBI lineage: Eukaryota > Metazoa > Chordata > Actinopteri > Perciformes > Cottidae > Cottus > Cottus gobio. The sequence continues at coordinate 505,681 of CM042220.1, read as the reverse complement.
GTAAGACGTGCTGTAGAACCACAATGGAAATCAAAGTGTTTTATCGATGCCTCTCATGGAGGCAGAGTGAAAAACCAGCTGTCATCGAGAGGTCGGAGACGAGGTAATCGTAACTTCCTTATATTCTCAGACAGCCTCTCCTGGAGGTTCAGACCTATGCTCACCCTTTCTCCCCACCACACAGCCGGCCAATCACAGCGAGCAGTGGGTGGGCGTGTTATATAGTGTAGGAAGACAGAAATGACCTCATACAGACTGTTTAAAAAAGTGGACGTTATTGGAATACCGAGGAGTGATGTAGAGACGTAGTATACAACTCTGGTAGCATCAGGGACCTGTCAATCACCTTGAAGCCCCGCCCTAAAGCATCCCCTGCTTTATGGTCTATTTGACTCTAAATGAGCATAATGTACTAAATGAACATCATGCTGTATTGAAGAAGACTTGAAACTAGAGATTGAGACATAAACTCATGTTTACAATGTTTACTGAGGGAATATATCAAGAGAGAAGTAGAGTCATTAATATAGACTTCTATACAACCAGAGGAGTCGCCCCCTGGTGGTCAGGAGAGAGAAAGCAGCTTTAACACATGAAGCATAGACTTCTATACAACCAGTTCTTGAGCAGCATCGGTGGTCTTCTCTTCTTCTCCTCCAGTTTTCAATATTACCAGCCGACCCCCATCTTGCTCGTCTCTTCTTCTGCCTTTCTTAAAAGCACCACCCCTCTTTTGTTGTTGTTTTCTCTTCTTCTTCACTCCCTGGGGCCATCCCGCTATCCTCACTTTTTCCGCCTTTGCATCTCTCTCTCTCTCCCTGGGGTTTGCTGTTGCAGCATAGTCAGTGTCAGTGCTGTGTTACAGTGTCTGGGTGATGTCGATAGCTTATCTTTGGAAGGCTTACACCCTTACACACACGCACACACACTGTTCCGTGTTCTCCCCACGGAAAGGGCAACCCAGTGTACAAAGCATAAGGATATTACTCGGTATTCCACATTTGTTTGTTTATTTATTTCAAATGAGAGTGACCAGGTAATAAACCTGAAATAATAAGAAAAGCAACATTTAAATTTTCATATGCATACTACAAACAGCACAACTCCCCAGTTCTTTATCTCAATAGCCCAAAAAATAATAAGCAACAATAAATAACATCAAATACAAAAATACTATTATTAATATACCATAATAATAATAATAACAATTTTCATGTACACGCTTCACACTTTAAACATTATGCACCATTCAAGTCCTACCAAAGCCTAGTCAAGATGCATGCAGTGTTTTCTGCTAGCAGCTGGAACCTACATCTCCCAAAATGCTCCGCGGTAAACCAGGAAGTGCAACGTTACATTAAATACCGGTCCGCGCTTCATACTTCATCAAACATTTGAAATGCTAAAGTACGTAAACACGAATGGACACGTATGGTGCAGCAATGTTATAAGTCTAAATGTCAGCTTCATGTCCCATAGCCTCGCCACCTCGTCAACTTATAACTTTAGAATATAGCGTTATCTTTATCAGTTAACTAAACTGCTTAGACCTACTGGAGCATAGCGTTATCTTTAACGTGCAACGGACGTAAACACAGTACAACAACCTAGCATGGCGACAGCAGACAACATGAAGCGTACATTATAAAGCAGACAAGAACCATCTGAATTTAAGAGAGCTTACCAAGTGGCTGCACACCGGATTGAAAGTCCTTACAACTAAATGAATCTCGCGCTTCCTTTTCACGTAGTAAACAGCCGGTCGCCTGTACCCGCAGCACACTCCCCTTAAAGGGGCACTACACTATTGCGCAGCTAAACCGCAAAGGTTTCATTTGTAGCTCTGGTTTTAAGGTATACATTTGATTAAACATGTAAATAAGGATAACAAAACTTTACAAATGACAGAACTTTACAGAAAACACAACACCTCCCACTTAAGTTCCTGACCTTATGATCCAGGGAACTTACCAAATTTGAGTCAAAAAGACCCCTCTTAGTGACCTTATTTTTTTTTTTTTTTTTTTCACAATGTCTATATGTAAGTGTCTGATGACGGCACGACCAATGGAGGTCCAGCTTAGTCCAATGTCCAATCACATCCCTTTGGCAGGTGTGTGGTGTACTGCCCAGGTATGCGAGGTATGGGATGTGCATGCTCTTACTTAATGTATGTCCAATGTGATGGGCATGGTGGCAGCGCTCAGCTTGCATCAACCAGCCAACAGGGCAAGGACGGTGACAGGGGTTTGGGCGGTGAATGAGAGCGGTTCAGGAAGAGGCGGTTGTCATGGCGGCTGGAGTGTATGAGTTTCGTCCTCCACCGGAAGAAGGACTACCAATCTTCTCACGTCTCTTCTGAGAACTGTCATGGGCAGTGAAGAACTCCTCTTCTTCTGCCCACCTGCCAGGGAAACAGGAAGGCCAACACATGTTGCAATGTCAGCATCCCTGACAATCCCTTTACTGTCAGGATTAACTGCCAGAATCCGGCCCAGACGAAACTGACCTCTCAAAGCATTTGGGTCAGCAATCCAGACGAGGTCGCCGACTTTGACATTCCTCTCTGTCCGGTGCCACTTGTGCCGAATGAACATATTTGGACCAGCTAGTTCTCTCCACTTTGCCCAGAACTGGTCCACTCCGATTTGAATAGCCCTTAGGCGACGCCAGGGATGGGTCTCTAGGTCAAGCCCGCAGGTGTCTCCTCCAAGTGATGCTCGACCCAGTATGAGGGAGTTAGGTGTCAAGTATTTGACCGAATCCTCCTGTTCTTGAGCTCTGGCATCGATTGGGCGTTCGTTCGTCAGATTGGCTGCCTGATAGAACAGAGTTTGGAGCTCCCCCCATGTGAGGGACCCTGTAGTTCCTCCGAGGCTCATGAGCGCCCTCTTCACAAGCTTCACAGCAGCCTCAGCAGCTCCATTCCTGTGGGGTGCATCTGCAGGGTGAAAATCCCACTTCCACTCAGTCCCGTTCTTAGCGGCTATATCTTCTATGGATGCAGTCTGCAGGCAAGCCAGATGTTTATGTAGCTCGCACAGAGCCGGCTTGGCGCCAACAAAGTTAGTGCCTCTGTCGGACCATAGTTTCCTTGGATGCCCCCTCAGAGCAACAAAGCGTGAGTATGCTTGGAGGAAGCTTTCTGCTGACTGGTCATCGGTGAGGTCCGCATGGACGGCTCTCGAGGCCATACAACAGAAAACAATGCCCCAGACCTTCTTGCTTGTCCTTCTTTTAACAGCGTCTTTTACCTCAAAGGGGCCAAACAGGTCGAGGGTCGTATACTCAAATGGGCTTGCTCTTTTGGTACGCTCTTGAGGGAGATCACTCATTACTTGCTGGCACATCTTGGCTCTTCGCTTTTTGCAGGTGACACAGTTGTTCAGCACCTTCTTAACTGTTCTTCGTCCCTGCATGATCCAGGCTTTCCTTCTTGTCCGTAGAAGGGTAGAGGCAACACCTTTATGGTTTTCTTCATGTGCCTCCCTGGCCAGTAGGGTCGCGAGCCACGAATGGCATGGGATTAGTGGTACAGCTCTATCCTTATCCCAGCGTTGGATTCTCCCTCCGCAGAGCAAGAGCCCTGTCTTTTCCTCCTTCTGAACAACCAAGCGATCCAGGGTTGTATTGCGGAACCCGACACCATCTTGAGCTGCGAGAGCTAGATCTTGGAAAGCTGTTCCTCTGTCTTCCACAGACACGCATGGTCTTGCCTCCCACTTTGATTGAACTGGGGCCAGTCTGTAGCCCAGCCAGATTTCTACTGCTCGTCTCATCCAGGCCATGGTCCCGCATAACCGCGCCAGTGAACTGAACCTTCGGGGGTCCACAAGGCCCACAAGCGCAACACTGGTTGGGCCTGACCATTTCCTGGGCTGGGCTCCTGCTGTGACCAGTGCCGAGAACGCCTTCCTCCGAAGTCCCCCGATCTCTTCAGCAACAGAGGGGTTGATCCCTCTGGCAGTTTTTACAGGCCACTCTGATTCAGGCAACTTCAAAAATTCTGGGCCTTCCTGCCAAACTGATCCTTCAGCAAGCTCCTCAGGGGATGCCCCCCTTGTGATGAGGTCGGCGACGTTCTGTCTCCCTTCGACCCATCTCCAGCTATCTACTGATCCGGCCTTTTGGATTTCTCCAATCCGGTTTGCAAAAAATGTCTGATAGCCATAGCTATCCTTCTGGATGGCTCCCAAGATTGTCTGACTATCGACAAAATGGGTCCACCGATTAACCTTGATGTTGCAGTGCTTCTCAAAGTATGTCTTCAGGCGGGATGCAAAGACAGCCCCGCACAGCTCTGCTTTAATAACATCACCTTTCTGGTCTAGAGGGGTAAGCTTGGCTTTTGATTCAACCAGCTTTACTACGACTCCATCTTCTGTTTCCCACCGTAGGTAAAGAACGGCTCCGTAGGAAGCTTCACTGCCATCGGAAAACGTGATCCCCATTGGGCGACCCATGGCTCCAAGAGGTGTGAGACTCCTGTCGAATCTGAGTTGGCCAAGCCTCACATATTGCTCAAAGAGTTTTATTGCAGCCTCTCAAAGATGTTGCGAAAGAGGATTGTCCCAGGTGTCCTTGGAGGGATGGTCTCTTCCTGCTTCCTGAAAGGACTCTCTTGTGAGCATCACTCCTCGTTGCTTGGCAGGTGAGGCTAGGCCGATGGGGTCATAGAACCCTGCGATCTGACTCAGCAACATGCGTCGGGTGAGAGGATCGGGGGTGCTGCCTCTGATTTCATCCTCTCGTAGATCCAGACCGGTCCTCATCTTTCCTCGCCTCCTTGAGAAGTTCACCGCCGTCAGCACACGGAGTTTGTCAGATTCTGGTTCATATCCAAATCCCAATGCTCTATTTTCCTCGTCCCGCATCTGGTTGGGGAGTATCAGGGTCTTGGGCTCTGTTGAACTGACATTGCTGCAGTCAGTGGGTTCTTTACTCCTCCCACTTTTGCCTGTCAGGACCCAGGGCTTGAGGGAGAAACCACATTTCTTCCACTCCTTCAGTCATCCTAATCAGAGTTTGGAGATCGTCATGCGACGTCAAGATGTCATCCACATAGCAGTCCTCCGTCAGGATCCGGCGCTCTTCAACCATGGAAGTGAACTGGGGCAGGTCTGCCGTCTCTCTCATGGCAACCTGAGCGATGCATCCAGCAGGCTTGTCGCCGATGTTGACCCTGACGATGGCAAACACACCAATTTCATCTTCAGGGTTATCCCTCCAGAGGAATCGATGAAGGTGGACCTCCTCATCCTTCAGCCACACTGAATTATACATTTCCTTAATATCGCCAAGAGCAGCATACAATCTGCTCCTAAATCTCAGCAGGACACCTCGGATTGGGTTGAGGACGTCAGGGCCTTTGTGCAGGAGGTTGTTCAGGCTCAACCCTTTAAACTCCTGGCTACTGTTCCAGACTATCCTCACTGGCGTTGAGCTAGAATGAGGATTTGGGGCAACCAGATGACTGATATACCAGATCGGGCCATTCCAGCCCTTGATCTCTTCCTCCTTGAGCTCGATGGCTGCTCCTCTTGAAACCATCTCGCGGATCTGCTCTCCATATGCCGCTTTCCATAAAGGCTCTCTTACCAGCCGAGCCTCTGTGTTTTTGAAGGTTGCTTCCACTGCTCGGCGGTTATCTGGCAGAATCGCTGGGCTTACTTTCCATGGGTAGGCCGCATCCCAGTGTGGGGCGTCGCTGTGTTTGTCCGCTAGCACATAAGAGAGGCACTCCTTTATCTTTTCTAACTCCCTTTCTTCTCCAAGGGTCATCTCTTTGCCTCCTGGAGGGCACTTGCTACACTTGCAGCTCCCACATTTCGGGTCACACGCTGCCCCAATGCTATCCCACTTGAACCACTCAAACACCTCCTTATTTGTGGCAGTGGTGCTGCTGAGAGTCACTTCTTCCATCCTTGTTGGGTCCTCACTCAGGTCGTTGGTGTCCACAAGGACCTCCTTGTACACCCTTGAGGATGTTCTCATGGACCTCGCAAAGTGAGTTTCAGACTGGTGCAGCGTTAGGTCGACCACCTCGAAAAGATCCGGGTGCGTACCGCCAACAGTTTTCCCCAATGGGCCATCCCAGAGGACCAGATCTCCCTCCAACTTGACCGGCTGTGGAACTAGACGACCTTCCCTGTGACTGATGAGAAGATCGATGTTCTCAGGGCGGACCAGCTCTCCTGCAGCAACATCAGGAAAGATCTTTTGCAGTTGTTGCGGAGTAACAGACTGACTTATCTCCGCAATACTCTCCAGGCCATAGCAGAGCAGTTTGTGTTCCATTACTGTCCCCTTGGTGGTCTTAACTCTCAGTCGCAGGGAGTACCTCTTGGTTGAGACTGTTGTTATCATCCCTCCTATTCCATGGACAATTAATTTGATGCGCTCCCCAATCAGTCCAAGGCGCTGGGCAGCATTGTTTGTTATATAGTTGGTGTCAGAGGCAAGGTCAATCAGAGTGCCTATCAGCTGGCCTGAGTTCGTTGTCACTTCCAGTAACATCATTATAACTGGGTACTCTTTCCATCCACTTCCAGCTGTGCAGATCGTGGTCGAGGCTTTGTTGGAAAATGCCTTCCTGATCTCTGCTCTTAGTTCCGGAGTGACTTTCGCCAGGAGCTCTTCTTGCTTGCTGGTCAGCCCGAGGCCTTTTCTCTCCATCCTTTTGGTGCCTTGCACCTCGCTGCCAGTGTCTTTCCCTTGAGCGATGGACTTGGGGCAGAGCAAGTAATGGTGAGGCTCTTCTTTGCGGCAGTCTATTTTACTGCAGAGAAACTTCGTGTTGCAACGGTCATCCTTTAGATGGAAGCCCAGGCACCGATTGCATATCTCATGGGTCCTTAGATGGTCCTTTCTCCTCTGGAGATCCATATCCCTGAAGGCTTTGCAGGCATACAGCCTACCAGCATGCGTTCCATCAGTACAGGCAGTGCACGAGCCCAAGCGTGGCTTCGACTGAGTCTTTCTTTGGCCTGAGGTAGCTCTGGAGAATGCTTTCTTGACTGGTTTGTCTGCCGGGCCTTTTCCTGAGGAGCTTCCATCTCTAGGGCTTGCCTCCAGCTGATCCAGCTCCTCCAGGATTGCCTCCTGCTTCTTCAGGAAGCGCAGTAAGCAGTCGAAGTGATCATGTGGAGCAAACCCATTCACAGGCTCAGTCTTGTGCGCAATCCATTTCTCCTTCAGAGAGCTTGGTAGCTTACTTTCAAGGGACTGCGCCACCCACCGGTTCTTTATAACCTCCTCTTCCCCAAGGATCACAAGGTTACTAAGGGCCCGCTCCACTGCTTGGATCAGCTCAATTGCTTTCCTAGGGTTGTCTCCCTTTACGGGGGGTAGGCCCTGAACCTCGTCAGATATCTTCAGTACGATCTTCGCCTTGTTCCCGAAGCGGTTGTCGAGGCGCCTGAACATTTCATCCGCCGATGCACAGCTGGACAGAACCAAGTCTTTCTTCACCCTGTCGCCGAGACTTGCCAGTAAGTGGAACCTTGTAACACCAGCCGTCCTCTGTGGGTTTCCCAGCTGTTCCAGCTCTTCCCACTCAGCCTTCCACCGATAGTAGTCAGTCATGTCTCCTGCGAACGTAGGCAGGCGTGTTCTTTCAAGACTGATCTGTGGTCTGAAGCCGTATGCCCCGGGATGCAGGCCAGGGATGCTTTGTGGTGGTGCTTGTGGAAACGCAGGTGCTCCAATGCTCAGTACAGGGTTTCCACTGGGGATTTGGGGCTGCATGCCAGCTCTAGTGAGCCCCTCACCGGACCCATGCTCTCCATCAGTACTTGTTCCCCCGTCAACCCCATCTGCCCGCTTCAACTTTTGCCAGCTCCGCACCCAGTCATGCAGTCTATTGACCAGCTTGTATAGCTGCTGCTTGTACACTGTTGTCTTGGCTCCAGAGACAAGACATTCCCATTCAAGCACCTTCTGCTCCAGCATTTTGATTCTCTCCACCAGGCCCTCTCTCAGGACTTGAAAGTCTTCCTCCGGCAACTCCTTCACATCAGTGTTCTCCACTTCAGTACATTTCTCCTCTGCACCATCAGCGTACAGTTCAAGGTCGACACAGCCGAATTTGGACCATAACGTCTCCTTAGCGAACTGGAGCGTCTCTCTATAGGTGGCAAGGCACATCGCCATTTTCTCCTCTACACGAGCTTCTTCTTTTGCTGCTGTTTCTTCCTCGCTTTCCACGTCTCCTAGAGCATCAACATATTCCAGCCCAGTGTCGTGCACCTTTCCAAAGTCCACACCAAGTGCTCTGATCTCATCGATCAGTACCCTTTTCCCTAGGAGGTCTACTGTGAGGGACAGCTTTTTGGCTCTCTTGCTGAAAGAGCTTTGTGCTGTTGAGCGCTTTCCTTTTAGAGCCACTAATTCTGCCGAATCCATCTTCCTTTTTCTGCACTGATCAAGGCACTGTTACACAGAGGGGTCTATTCGGCCTATTCCTCTTCTCTTGGTGCTCCTTCACAGGTCAATGCCGACAGGGTGGTGGCAGACTTAGCGCTCGAACAGTTGGTTTATTACTGTTCCGTGTTCTCCCCACGGAAAGGGCAACCCAGTGTACAAAGCATAAGGATATTACTCGGTATTCCACATTTGTTTGTTTATTTATTTCAAATGAGAGTGACCAGGTAATAAACCTGAAATAATAAGAAAAGCAACATTTAAATTTTCATATGCATACTACAAACAGCACAACTCCCCAGTTCTTTATCTCAATAGCCCAAAAAATAATAAGCAACAATAAATAACATCAAATACAAAAATACTATTATTAATATACCATAATAATAATAATAACAATTTTCATGTACACGCTTCACACTTTAAACATTATGCACCATTCAAGTCCTACCAAAGCCTAGTCAAGATGCATGCAGTGTTTTCTGCTAGCAGCTGGAACCTACATCTCCCAAAATGCTCCGCGGTAAACCAGGAAGTGCAACGTTACATTAAATACCGGTCCGCGCTTCATACTTCATCAAACATTTGAAATGCTAAAGTACGTAAACACGAATGGACACGTATGGTGCAGCAATGTTATAAGTCTAAATGTCAGCTTCATGTCCCATAGCCTCGCCACCTCGTCAACTTATAACTTTAGAATATAGCGTTATCTTTATCAGTTAACTAAACTGCTTAGACCTACTGGAGCATAGCGTTATCTTTAACGTGCAACGGACGTAAACACAGTACAACAACCTAGCATGGCGACAGCAGACAACATGAAGCGTACATTATAAAGCAGACAAGAACCATCTGAATTTAAGAGAGCTTACCAAGTGGCTGCACACCGGATTGAAAGTCCTTACAACTAAATGAATCTCGCGCTTCCTTTTCACGTAGTAAACAGCCGGTCGCCTGTACCCGCAGCACACTCCCCTTAAAGGGGCACTACACTATTGCGCAGCTAAACCGCAAAGGTTTCATTTGTAGCTCTGGTTTTAAGGTATACATTTGATTAAACATGTAAATAAGGATAACAAAACTTTACAAATGACAGAACTTTACAGAAAACACAACACACACACACACACATACACACACACACACACACGTGAAACAAACATAGGTGTGAGAACATACATTTGCATGCACACTCGCCTGACACACACTCGCACAATGTACACACACATGCGCTGCGGAGAGAAAAGCAAACAAAACCCTGCTGCTGTGTAATCGTCTTCATTCACACCACTGATTTGAAAAATGTACAGGACACGACCGAAAGGGGCCAAACAGAACAAGCCTGGGTTAAATAGACCCTCGAGTCACAACACTGTACCTGAACAAGTATTTTTTTCTACATATATACCGTCTATGATTTCACCCACTCACTGATATAAGTTGTTTTTTTTTGGGATATCTGTACTCCACTTTACTGTTTATATTTCTGTTGACTTTTACTTTTACTTCATTACATTTTGCAAAGAAAACTAATACTTTTACTCTGATACATTTCCCCTGAAACCTTCATTAAAAATCGTTAATAAATCAAATCTAACTTTAGAAAAGTGAATCATAAGACCAACATCGGGGACTGTGGTGGAACACAGACTCCACCGAGCAGGTTTGGTGACTCACAACACACATTGGCCCTCTACATTCTCCAGTCCAGCGGCCCCAAACCTTGTTTGCACCACAGACCGGTTACTTGTAAGACAAATCCCAGGGTGACGGGAGACATGTGTGTCTTTATGTCAAGTTTACTCTGTAACTTAAACCTTTAGTTCAGTCTACTCCGTAACTTAAACCTTTAGTCCAGTCTACTCCGTAACTTAAACCTTTAGTCCAGTTTACTCTGTAACTTAAACATTTATGTCCGGTCTACTGCGTAACTTAAACTTTACGTCCAGTCTACTCCGTAACTTAAACCTTTATGTCCGGTCTACTCCGTAACTTAAACCTTTAGTTCAGTCTACTCCGTGACTTAAACCTTTAGTTCAATCTACTCCGTAACTTAAACCTTTAGTCCAATCTAGTCCTTAACTTAAAGCTTTACGTTCAGTCTACTCCGTAACTTAAACCTTTATGTCCGGTCTACTCCGTAACTTAAACCTTTAGTCCAGTCTACTCTGTAACTTAAACCTTTAGTCCAGTCTACTCTGTAACTTAAACATTTATGTCCAGTCTACACGTAACGTATACCTTATTGTCCAGTCTACTCCGTAACTTAAACCTTTAGTCCAATCTACTCCTTAACTTAAAGCTTTACGTTCAGTCTACTCCGTAACTTAAACCTTTATGTCCAGTCTAGTCCGTAACTTTAACTTTTAGTCCAGTCTACTCTGTAACTTAAACCTTTAGCTACCGTGGACAGGCTAACAAACCCTCCGGTGTCAGTAACTGCTACGCTCCAATCCACCTGGGCATGCAATCAATTTGCATTCTTTTTTGCTGACAAAATTCAGCAAATTAGACAAGCAGTTGGTGGCTCCACACCAACCACAGGATGTGTGTTGTCCCCATCTTTAAATAACATCCATCCAAATATAATAATAATAATAATAATACATTTTATTTGGAGGCGCCTTTCAAGTCACCCAAGGTCACCTTACAATAAAAATACAGGATAAAAGATAAAAGCATGAAAGATAGAAACAACATTAAAACAGAACATCAACATAAAAACAGGTGAAGTGCACAGGATCCAGTTACAAAGAGTATGCCAGTTTGAACAGGTGAGTTTTGAGTTGAGACTTGAATGATGTGATGGAGTCTGACTGTCTTATGTGTGGGGGGAGGGAGTTCCAGAGCCTGGGTGCTGAGCAGCTGAAGGCTCGGGCACCCATGGTACTGAGGCGTGACGTGGGGATGGTTAGCAGTCCAGAAGAGGATGAGCGGAGGGTGCGGGAGGGAGTGTATTCCTGAAGGAGGTCATGGAGGTAAGTGGGGGCTAGATTGTGGAGAGCTTTATAGGTGAGGAGAAGGTTTTTGTAGTCGATGCGGTGTTGTACAGGGAGCCAGTGAAGTTGGATGAGTACAGGAGTGATGTGGTCCGATGATTTGGTACAGGTGATGATCCGGGCGGCCGAGTTCTGAATGATTTGCAGTCTGTTGATGAGTTTGGTGGGGAGACCGGTGAGGAGGGCATTGCAGTAGTCGATGCGGGATGTGACAAATGAGTGGACCAGGATTTCGGTGCTGGACTGGGTCAATGATGGGCGGAGTCTGGAGATGTTGCGGAGGTGGAAGAATGCAGTCCGGGTGATGTTTTGAATATGGGGTGCAAATGAAAGGGTGCTGTCCAGAATGACACCAAGGCTCTTAACTTGGGGGGAGAAGGGTACAGGGAATCCGTCGACAAAGATGGGTGGGGCTGGGGTGTGTTGGGATTTGGTAATGACGGATTTGGAGCCGATGAGCAGGGCCTCAGTTTTATTGCCGTTTAGCTTTAGGAAGTTCCTGCTCATCCAGCTCCGGATGTCATCAAGGCAGGTGATGAGGGAGGTAGGAGGGATGGCAGCAGTCGGTTTGGAGGAGATGTAGACCTGTGTGTCATCGGCATAGCAATGAAAATCTTGACACAATTTCATTCAATTAACCAAAGAAGCTTAGAAGATATTATCCAACATCTGAAAACATCCTCATGCTGCTTAGATATTCTACCAACACACTTTTTCAAAAATATTTCGCACTGCATGATCACTGACCTTTTACAAATTGTAAACACATCCCTTCTCTCAGGTGTCTTCCCACAAGCCCTAAAAACTGCAGTTATTAAACCACTCCTAAAGAAGGCTACTTTAGACCCAGAAATAATGAAAAATTATAGGCCAATATCAAACCTCCCCTTTTTAAGTAAAATAATGGAAAAAGTGGTTTATCATCAGCTAAATAGCTTCTTGGCCGAAAATAATTGTTTTGATGTCTTCCAGTCTGGCTTTCGTCAGCATCACAGTACTGAAACTGCTCTTGTTAAGGTTTTCAACGACATCCACTTAAACACAGACAGAGGCAGAACTTCAGTTTTAGTATTATTGGATCTCAGTGCTGCATTCGACACAGTCGATCACAACATACTACTAGACAGACTGAAAGTCTGGGTAGGACTCTCTGGTGCAGCACTTAACTGGTTTGACTCTTACTTGAAGGACCGACAATACTTTGTGTCGGTAGCTAATTACAGGTCAGAGCTGACTGGTATGACATGTGGTGTTCCCCAAGGTTCAATACTGGGGCCTCTTCTGTTCAATATCTACATGCTTCCACTGGCTCAGATTATGAAAAACAACAAAGTGTGTTATCATAACTATGCAGACGACACACAAATCTACATAACTATATCACCAGGGGACTATAATCCCATACCAGTGCTGGCTAAATGTATTGAAGAAATCAACAACTGGATGTGCCAGAATTTTCTTCAATTAAATAAAGATAAAACAGAAGTACTTGTTTTTGGTTCCAAGGACGAACGATTGAAAGTGAGCGCTGAGCTACAATCACTGATGTTAAAAACCTCAAACCAAGCCAGAAATCTAGGAGTAGTTATGGATTCAGATCTCAACCTGAACAGTCATATCAAGACAGTTACAAAATCAGCCTACTATCACCTGAAGAATATATCAAGGGTTAGAGGACTTATGTCTCAACAGGATTTGGAGAAACTTGTCCATGCATTTATCTTCAGTAGACTTGACTACTGTAACGGTGTGTTCACAGGTCATTTATCTTCAGTAGACTTGACTACTGTAACGGTGTGTTCACAGGTCTCAGTAAAAAGTCAATCAGAAAGCTGCAGCTGATTCAGAACGCTGCAGCTCGAGTCCTCACTAAGACCAGGAGAGTGGATCACATCACTCCAGTTCTGAGGTCTTTGCACTGGCTTCCTGTCCAACAAAGAATTTACTTTAAAATCCTGCTGCTGGTTTATAAAGCACTGAATGGTTTAGGGCCTAAATACATTAGTGATCTACTGCTGCCTTATGAACCATCCCGACCCCTCAGGTCGTCTGGGACGGGTCTACTTTCTGTTCCAAGAGTCAGAACTAAACATGGAGAGGCAGCGTTCAGCTTTTCTGCTCCACACATCTGGAACAAGGTCCCTGAGAGCTGCAGGTCTGCTGAGACCCTCAGCCTCTTTAAATCCAGACTGAAGACCTTTCTGTTTGCTGTTGCCTTTAATTAAACCAGATTCTACATTTCACTACTGCAATTTATATCTTATACTGCACTGCAACTTTTATTCAATTCTGTATCTATCTATTTCTGTTTTTCAGTTTTTTATTGTTTTAATGATTGTTCTTAATTGTTTTTAAATCTTTTATTTTGGATTGTGTAATTGTTTTTAATTGTTTTTAAATCTTTTATTCTGCATTGTGTTTTTATGCTTTTAATGGCTGTATGTGAAGCACTTTGAATCACCTTGTGTTGAAATGTGCTATACAAATAAACTTGCCTTGCCTTGCCTTGCCTTTAGTCCAGTTTACTCTGTAACTTAAACATGTATGTCCAGTCTACACGTAACGTATACCTTATTGTCCAGTCTACTCCGTAACTTAAAACCTTTAGTCCAGTCTAGTCCTTAACTTAAACGTTTAATCCAGTCTACTCCATAACTTTAACCTTTATGTCCGGTCTACTCCGTAACTTAAACATTTATGTCCGGTCTACTGCGTAACTTAAACCTTTATGTCCGGTCTACTCCTCAACTTAAACCTTTATGTCCAGTCTACTCCGTAACTTAAACCTTTAGTTCAGTCTACTCCGTAACTTAAACCTTTAGTCCAATCTAGTCCTTAACTTAAAGCTTTACGTTCAGTCTACTCTGTAACTTAAACATTTATGTCCAGTCTACACGTACCTTTAACCTTTAATCCAGTCTACTCCTTAACTTAAACCTTTAGTCCAGACCTTCAACAGAGCAACAGAGGCGGATCCCGCTCCCACTTTTTGGAGGAGTTTTTTCTTTTTCCAATACAGTTGTCTATGGATAGAAGATGTCGTATGTTGTACAGAATGTGAAGCATTCTGAGGTAAATTTATTATTTTGTCTATTCAAATAAATTTAACTGAATAGAGTAAAAACATTACAAGAATTTAAGTTTACCATGTCACTCTTATCAAGTATAAGTCTCTGTTGACTTTTTCAAACATGCAAACACTATTTAATTAGTAACAAAACCAACGTAGCTATTTTCCAGCTGTTGGAGGACATTTTTCTTCAAGAATGTAAAATGTCCAATGTCTTACATCCGAGACCTCGTTCTTTCGGTCACGACCCAAAGTTCGTGACCATAGGTGAGGGTTTGGACGTAGACCGACCAGTAAATTGAGAGCTTCTCCTTCCGGCTCAGCCACCAAGACTTATTTCCTTGCTTTCTTCGTCCAATAAATGCCAATCAAATGCTGTCAGTCACTTTCTTTCATGAATGGCCAATGCTTTATTGACCCAGAAGAGGATGTTGTGAAAAAGTAATAAAAAAGTGACAGACAGCTAACCGTTATTAACGGTTAGCTCCATTATTGCCTCGCAGACGGAGCTGTGCAGACTTCAGATTAGAAATTGTTGTTTTTACTTTAGTTGCAAGTACAATTTTATTGTCGTCGAAACAATTAACAGAACACAACAAACTACAATTGAATCATATTGGAGTGGAAATATAAACCTGTAAATTACGTTAATACCCCAGTGAATCCGATGTAAAAAACAACAACTGATTAATAACCAATTACTCCGATGAATATTCGTTAATGAGTCAGATTCTTGATATTACTTATTAGAAAAAGCTACAGCCATTGGCTACATTCTTTTTACCTATTTTTCTTTGTAGTACTAATCTACTGAATGAATCCGCTTCCTGTGAGGAGCGACAGCTTCAGTTGTTTCGGAACAATTCCTTGATTGAAAGACACAATGACCGGCGTAAGATGGAGCAAGACCTTTCTCGATGGAGAGCATGGCTTCACTGTGGAGTTGTGATGAAACCCAGGACCAAAACTGACCCGTTCAGATAACCTCCCCTCTGGTTTGGTTTGGAAAGTTAAAGAATACAAGGCCACATGTCCACTTGTGATCTCATCGGCCATCCTCCAGCCAAGATGGTGGTAGTCCAGCACCTGAAGCTGTTGGGGAACCGACAAAAGCATCGACAGAAGAAGAACTTTTAAACTAATCCGTTTGGTAGTTTAGCCTGATAGCTAATACGTAGATGCATGAACACGAACTGGCATGGAATGAACCAAAAGAAACTTTCGGTAAAACTTTATAATAACTACTCTATTTAGCATTAGTTAAGTATCATAATTAAGTTTCATAATTTATAAAGCATTGTTCCAACATTAGTATGCAATTCATAAACACAGTTATAAATGGTTTATTCTTGATTAATACACTCGACTATTATGCATGTCATGATTGGGTTTTCAGTTTCTTAGTTTGCTGGCACATACACATTATTGATTATGAGTATCTAGCCAGATACTAACTAGAGGTCCTGAGACAGGCACGCGCCACCGCGTCACCTCAGCTGCCTCTCGGATGCATTTCCACTTAGCTTCTAACAGATAACTAAGTGGATGTGTGAATGGGGTACACTCGGACTGGTAATCATTTGTGGTTCAACTTTTAGAAAGACAGAAATTACAGAGCAGCTGTCAGCTGTGGGATTTCCTGTTTATTTTGAAAGATCTTTTTTGCTCGTTTGTTTGACAAAGAATAGATGGATTAGAAAGAGATTCGCTAAGATGGAGAGTGTTTTAGTCCTGGGATATTATTTAGAACCTTTACCGGAGTACTTAGTTCATCACTTCCTTTTAGTTCCAGTTTGAACAGCTGCTTGGAGATCACTTGTTGAACCAACTCCTAAAGTCTGCTGAAAGCCTGTTATAGTTCTCTGGCTCAGTTTTGATCCACAAAACATCTTTTAAACTATTAGAACTGTGAGATTAGACTATTATACTGTACTTTATAATACTATATATACAGTATATATACACACACTCTTAAACAGAAGCAAACACATGTTTTTATGTGGGCAGCGGTTTTGTGGAGAATGTCGGTTTGACGCCTGCTAAGTTGGCAGTCAGTCCATCATCCATGTGGTGACACTCTCGATCACGCCTTCCAAGCGTATCAGACTCGATGTGTGTCTGAGCTCATGGGGAACCGGACGGACTGATTTTTTGTGTTGTTGCACATGAAGGGAAGTTGCTGTCTGAGATTCAGCCCCTTGGTGGCACTTTGAGCTCAATGTCAATATCATCTGCTCCGCCCCTTTGAATACATTATGACAGCTGTGTCCTGGACTCCAGTTCATCTGTGTATAAATACCCTCCTGCACAGCGCACACACACATGAATGATCCATTTATAAAAAGGTGTTGTGTGTCACCCCATCCCCTGCTTTGATCTGCTCTTGGTGTTCTAGAAACCTCCGTGATCTGCTTTCATCTGCTTTCTGTCTCGGAAAACCACAAGAAGAAAATGGCGGATGGATGACTGAAATTGAGTTTCTGACTATGGTTTGCACTTGACGAAGTTAATGGTCCACTGTGGTTTGAGCCTGCAGGACCGAATACGACTGGCGCATTGCATTGAGCTCCCAGTAAAACACAACATGAGATAGAACACAGTCAGACAAACAGATTTTCATTAGGTGAAAAAACGATGGCCCCATTTTTTAAGAATACTACAAAACCTGCTTTCACATGATCATTTTGAAACTGCAGCCACCTTTAGTAGGTTAAAGGACAATTCAATTGTATTACAGTTCGGGCCTTTTGCAACCATTTCAGTCAGAAGCTGGTCTCACTCCGAGGGGGGTGGATGGGTCAAAGGAACACGGGAGTTATTTTTACTGACGACTTTATGTCACATGACGTTCCCGTCACTGAGTCACCTGGCATTACGTCCGAGGCTTGAGCTACATTACAGATGCTCTAACTTAAAGCCAGACCATGATCCTCACCATAATGTGTCAGGACCGCCGGGCTCGGGAAACGAACCCGGGTCTCTGGGGTGAAAAACCCACGGGTTACCCCGTGAGCTAATGAGGACCCGTATGCAGAACTGGAAATAGAGTTTTAGTTTTTATTCAGGCAGCGGCTTGCAGTCCAACAAAGGTAAACATCCAAAAGGTAAAACAAAACTTCGACCGGAAGTCCGGAAGATGCGCTGCCCACAAAAAACAAAAGGTTAATCCACACAGGAAAAAAAAGGTCACAGTCCAAAAATGTGTTCAACTCAGAACGCTGTCTCCGGGGAGGAGAAACTTTCACTCACCCGGGACAGGATACACTTGTTCAAAAAACCAAGCGGGGTGGTCTTGTGAGGATCCAGATGCCACAGCTGAGAACCGCTACTCCTCCGAGTGAAGTTACTTGAGAGTAACATGCACCGTGTCTTGACACGCAAACGTCGCGGTGACGAGTCCAGTCTGCTGCCTCGTATTTCTACTCTGGCCTTAATTAGGAACGAGTCCCAGGTGTGAGCCCGGAAGCCGGGCCCCATCCCCCAGCCAGCCCGCTGTACCGTCCTTAGGTCACCAGGTAGCGCCAGTACCCCATAGCCGGAGTCCCAGACCGTGACAGTACCCCCCCCTTCACGGGCGTCTCCCGACAGTCCTAGGACGATCCGGATGATCCCGATGAAACTCCTGGACAGCGTCCCCAAGCACGTCCCGGGCTGGAACCCAGGAGCGCTCCTCCGGGCCGTAACCCTCCCAGTCCACCAGGTACTGCATACCCCGCCCCACCCGGCGGGAGTCCAGCAACCGGCTGACGATGAAGGCCGGTTGACCACCGGAGATGACGGGAGGGGGAGGAGGCTTGACCGGCGGAGCCAGCGGAGAGGAAAGGACCGGCCGCAGCAGGGACACGTGAAATGATGGGTTGATCCGCATGGAGCGAGGAAGCCGCAGCCGGTACGTCACCGGGTTGACCCGCCGGACTACCTTGAAGGGCCCGAGCCACCGGGGAGCCAGCTTGCGGTTCATCCCCCGCAAGGGAATATCCCGCGCCGCCAACCACACCTCCTGCCCCGGGCGGAAAGAAGGCGCCGGTCGCCGACGCCGGTCGGCCTGTACCTGGTTAGTCCCTGCCGTGCGCAACAACGCCTGCCTCACCGCCCTCCACGTCCGTCTACACCGCCCCATGAAGATCTGGACCGAGGGCACCCCGACGTCCACCTCCTGTTCGGCAAACAAGGGGGGCTGAAACCCAAACTGACATTGAAAGGGAGACATGTTAGTAGCGGAAGACAGGAGGGTATTGTGAGCATACTCAGCCCACGGAAGGCACGAGCTCCAGGCGGCCGCGTCGTCGGCCACCAGGGCCCTCAGGGTAGCCTCGAGCTCCTGGTTCACCCGCTCCGTCTGCCCGTTCGACTGGGGATGGAAGCCGGAGGACAGGCTGGCAGTCGCCCCGATGGATTTGCAGAAGGCCCGCCACACACGGGAGGCGAACTGAGGGCCCCGGTCCGACACGATATCCTGCGGGGGACCAAACACTCGGAAAACATGGTTAAAGGCGAGGTCCGCGGTTTCCAAAGCGGATGGCAATTTAGGCAGAGGAACAAAGCGGCAAGCCTTCGAGAACCTGTCCACAACCACCAGGATCACCGTGTTCCCGTCCGACTCCGGGAGCCCAGTCACGAAGTCCATAGAGATGTGAGACCACGGACGGTGCGGCACGGGAAGCGGGTGTAGCAACCCCTGCGGCCGCTGGCGGGGATCCTTGCTGCGTGCGCAGACGGGGCAGGCACCAACGAAAGCCTTCACATCTCCCGCCAGCCCCGGCCACCAAAACCGCCTCCGCAAGAACTCCAACGTCCGGCGAACCCCAGGGTGCGCCGTGAGCCGGGATGCGTGTCCCCACTGGAGAACCTGCGACCTCACCGCCTGAGGGACAAACAGAAGACCAGGCCGCTCTGGACCAGGAGCGGGGTCGTCCCGCAGCGCCCGCCGCACCTTCGCCTCGATACCCCAGCGGACGGCCGCCACGATCCGGGAAAGGGGAATGACCGGCCGCCGCTCCTTCTCCGCGCTGGCCGCGGGAAACAGCCGGGACAGTGCATCGGGCTTGGTATTCTTCGAACCTGGACGGTAGGAGATGGAAAAGTCAAACCGACTAAAAAACAGCGACCAGCGGGACTGCCGGGGGTTAAGGCGCTTAGCGGCCTGGAGGTACTCCAAGTTCCGGTGGTCCGTCCACACCAAGAACGGGTGTCGAGCGCCCTCCAGCCAGTGCCTCCACTCCTGGAGCGCCATCTTGACGGCCAGTAGCTCCCGATCCCCCACATCATACCTGGATTCAGCGGGACTCAGCCGGCGCGAGAAGAAGGCGCACGGGTGTACCTTGTCATCCTGGCCCCTCTGCGAGAGCACGGCCCCGACACCCACCTCCGAAGCGTCCACCTCCACGATGAAGGGCCGGTCCGGGTCCGGAAGGACGAGGATGGGCGCCGAGGAGAACCTGCCCTTCAGCTCGCCGAAGGCCTTCTCTGCCTCGGAAGTCCAGACGAAGGGGCCCTGGCCCGCCCTAGTGAGAGCGGAGATGGGGGCCGCAACGGAGCTGAACCCCCGGATGAATCGCCGGTAAAAATTTGCAAAGCCCAAAAACCGCTGAACCCCTTTCACCGACTGAGGTGCCTCCCACTCCCTCACTGCCTTGGTCTTACCAGGATCCATCTCGATCTGACCCTCCCGGAGGACATACCCCAAAAAGGCGACCTCCGACCGGTGGAACTCGCACTTCTGGGGCTTCACGAAAAGGTGGTTCCGCAGGAGGCGCTGCAGCACGCGGCGTACGTGAAGGCGATGGTCCTGCAGGGAGCTGGAGAAGATCAATATGTCGTCCAGGTACACAAAGACAAAGCGGTTAATCATATCCCTCAAACAGTCATTGATAAGGGCCTGAAACACCGCCGGAGCATTAGTCAGGCCGAACGGCATCACCCGGTACTCGTAGTGACCAGTTGGGGTGTTGAAGGCCGTCTTCCACTCGTCCCCCTCCCGGATGCGGACCAGATGGTAGGCGTTGCGCAGGTCCAACTTGGTGAAAAGACGAGCCCCCTGCAGAAGATCAAAGGCAGTGGACATTAGTGGCAGAGGATAGCGGTTACGTACCGTGATCTTGTTGAGACCCCGGTAGTCGATGCAGGGCCGCAGGGAGCCATCCTTCTTGCCCACGAAGAAGAAACCCGCCCCAGCCGGGGACGTGGACGGCCGGATGAACCCGGAAGCCAACGCTTCCTTGATATAATCCTCCATCGCCCGCCTTTCCGGGCGGGATAGGGAAAAAATCCTCCCCTTGGGCGGCCGGGCCTCTGGGTGCAGCTCAATGGCGCAGTCATACGACCGGTGAGGAGGTAGCGAGGCGGCCCGGCTCTTGCTAAAGACCTCCCGCAGGTCCAGATATTCAGCCGGCACCAGTGCCAGATCCGCGGGGCCCGGAGGCTCCGGTGGGCGATTGGGAGGCCCCCCGAACAAACAGGTAGCCTGGCATGTTGGGCCCCACTCCAGAACGCGACCCGTGACCCAGTCTAGATGGGGATTGTGGCGGCTGAGCCATGGGAATCCCAGAACCACCGGGAACTGTGGCGAATGAATCAGGCTCAAGGAGATCTCCTCACGATGATCTCCCAGTTGCAGTCTGACGGGCGATGTGCTTCGGGTCACGCTGCCATCACCCAAGGCCTCCCCATCCAGACCCGTTATGGGAAGCGGCGTCTCCAGGGGAACCAGGGGGATCTCGAGTCGCTGGGCTAGGCCCTGGTCAATGAAGTCACCCGTTGCTCCGGAGTCGACTAGCGCCTGGCAGGAATGCTCCCCTCCACCCCAGGAGATGGAGATCGGGAGGTACACCGCTTGGTCCGCTGCTGGAGAGGCACGTGTTACGCCCGTCACAGCCCTCCCCTGGCTGGACGGACGCTCCCTTTTCCCGTGAGCTCGGAGCAGGTCGCAAGGCGATGCCCTGCCTTGCCGCAGTACAGGCAAAGGCTCTCACGCACCCGCCGTTCTCTCTCTCTGGCCGGCAGCCGAGCCCCTCCAAGTTGCATGGACTCCGGCCCCTCGTCCGACCCGGACCCTGCTGGGAGTAACCAGGAACCCTCCTGGTCCCTGCGACGCTCTCTTAGACGGTTGTCCAACCGAGTGGCGTGGGCGACCAGCAGCTCCAGCTCCTCGGGACACCCGATTGATGCCAGTCCGTCCTTCAGGGCGTCCGAGAGACCATAATGAAAGGCCGTCACCAGGGCCTTGTTGTTCCACCCACTCTCCTCGGCGAGGGTGCGGAACTCAATGGCGTAGTCCGAGACGGACCGTCCGTCCTGCCGATTGGCCATCAGCAGCCCGGCCGTGTCCGGACCGGTTGTGGACTGGTCAAACACTTGTAGCATCACCTCCCGGAAGTCCTGGAAGGAGGAACACACCAGTCCCTGCGTCGCCCAGACCGCAGTGGCCCACCTCAGAGCCTTGTCCGTGAGGAGGGTGATGACGTAGGCTATGCGGCAGCGGTCCGAGGAGAAGGGCCGGGGTTGGAGCTCGAAGATGAGGTCACACTGCGTGAGGAAGCCTCTACAACCCCCTCTGCTGCCGTCGTACCGTTTTGGCTGAGAGACCCGGGGTTCCGCCGGTGAACCTGGAGCCGACGCCTCCGAAGGGCGCCGGACGGAATCCCTCTGGTCCAGTTGTTGGAGGTGCTGGTCGTGGCGCTGAAGCTCCTCCCGCTGGTTCGCCAATGTGGCCTGCTGGCGGATGCTCTCCTCCCGCTGGCGACCCTCCACCTCCCGGTGGTGAAGCAGGGCTTGCTCGTGCTGATCCAGCCGGGTAGTGCTGGTCTGGAGGCTGAGGGAGATGGCTTGTAGCGTCTGCTCCAACCGCTCCCATCGCTGGGCTGCCTGTTCTGCCGGGTCCATTTTGACCGCGACGTTCTGTCAGGACCGCCGGGCTCGGGAAACGAACCCGGGTCTCTGGGGTGAAAAACCCACGGGTTACCCCGTGAGCTAATGAGGACCCGTATGCAGAACTGGAAATAGAGTTTTAGTTTTTATTCAGGCAGCGGCTTGCAGTCCAACAAAGGTAAACATCCAAAAGGTAAAACAAAACTTCGACCGGAAGTCCGGAAGATGCGCTGCCCACAAAAAACAAAAGGTTAATCCACACAGGAAAAAAAAGGTCACAGTCCAAAAATGTGTTCAACTCAGAACGCTGTCTCCGGGGAGGAGAAACTTTCACTCACCCGGGACAGGATACACTTGTTCAAAAAACCAAGCGGGGTGGTCTTGTGAGGATCCAGATGCCACAGCTGAGAACCGCTACTCCTCCGAGTGAAGTTACTTGAGAGTAACATGCACCGTGTCTTGACACGCAAACGTCGCGGTGACGAGTCCAGTCTGCTGCCTCGTATTTCTACTCTGGCCTTAATTAGGAACGAGTCCCAGGTGTGAGCCCGGAAGCCGGGCCCCATCCCCCAGCCAGCCCGCTGTACCGTCCTTAGGTCACCAGGTAGCGCCAGTACCCCATAGCCGGAGTCCCAGACCGTGACATAATGACCATGATAATGACCCTTTTAATGCTTTACAACGTTGACCTAGCGGCTATTTATTTCATCATGTTTCCTTTACACAACATCAGCCATCTGGCGTAAGAGGCTGATTTTGAGTTTGATTGTTACTTCCAGGCCCACACAAAGAGCTGCTTGTGTAATTTGTTTGCACTTCAGCAGCTGCAGATGTCAATATGTTCCACTCTGTGCTTACATTAGATCTCTTTCTGCGTTCCATAACTCATTTGACATTGTTCTGTGTTGAGACCCTGTTCAGCAGACAAATGGCTCGCTGTCATTCTTCTGTCCACTCTCCACATTTAGAGTTCATCAAACTCTCGGCCCTCTCAGTCTTCGGGAACAGAAGGCCGACGGGACATTTCTGCCTTGTAAGGACATTGATAGTCGCTCCATGTTACAGATATTCACAAAGAATATTAACTGAATGACAGCGACACCCGCTTTAAGTATTAAGAAGCTCTTCAGACATAATTGGGTTTCCAGGCTTCGGCTGAAGAAAAAAAGAGTTCATCCTCATAAATCACTGTAATCACAATCTATATTTCTCTGCCTCTGTTTCTTTTTTTCACAGCAACAACACTTTCCCAGGCTAGCTTTTCTTTGTCTTTCTTTACTTCAGCTCGTCTCGTTTTTTTCTGTAGACCCACCTACTCCACACGGAGCTCCTTTAGATTTCCACCAATTTTCCTCTCCAATTCTTTCTCCTATCTATCGTTCACTTTTATCTCTTTTTATGGCTGTTTTCTCTTGCTCTCTTACCCCCTCATCTGTCTCTTAATCTCTATTTACCAACGCGTCAAACAACGCAGCATGGGCGGTGCTCTGACACCCATACACATTTAGCTCCCCGCAGCATTACAGGCTGGCGTAGTTTGAAGGCAGGGTTGGGAGGATTGAAAAACATTTTTGATATTTTAATTTAAATTCTCATTCTCACCGCAATCAATGAATCAAATATATCTGTCGGCCGCAGGACTGTAAGCACCCTGTCCAATCATTTTATTTGTCCTTAATGTTGTGATTGGACGGGTTCCTGCCTAACTAAAATATTATTGCCATTGATTTATACTAAATTAAATATACATTTATTTGTGGTAATTTACATATAAACATTACTTCCATTTTTTGGCATCGACCAGATCAACATCTTTAATCCATTTATTATATCCTGTGTGTTCTTTTTTTGAGGATTATTATTTTTTTACCGAAAATGTTTGAGAATTGTACTATCAATTATCAAATGTACTGTTTAAATGTTTTGCTAAAAGCAAGTGAAAGATTCTGCTCGTTATCCCGGCCAGTCCGTGGGAGAAATGCTCAGATATTCAAATTTATATAATTAAAAGATTTAATAAAAGATGATGACAAAACAGTTATACATTACTCGAATCGAGGCCTTCCTCCTTTCTGCAAATTCACAGACTGTAAACAGTTAGCTGTCGCCTTCACGTCCAGGAGAGAGAGACTTACAAATGCCGCGCTATTAGTTTAAATACTCTCATTCACGGAGCTTAAGGCCCTCTCATTGGTTAGTTATTCTTCTCGATTGTCCATAGGTCCATTTGCTTTCGGGAAGGCGGAGGCTCTTAGAGACAAAGGAATAGTCCATCTTCCAAGTATCCATGTGCGCGTCCTTCCGGTCCCAAATGTCTGTGTCTCACTCCACCTTCCCCCAGCAACACATGAAGGAACCACTTCTTCTTCAAGAAACAGTCCCACATTCCTAACTCCTATAGAATCATTATATAAAAACCCATTCACACCTAAACAATATGACATACAGTGACTTTCTTAATACATACAA
The DNA here is from genome assembly GCA_023566465.1 of Cottus gobio. Taxonomy (NCBI): domain Eukaryota; kingdom Metazoa; phylum Chordata; class Actinopteri; order Perciformes; family Cottidae; genus Cottus; species Cottus gobio. The sequence goes on along the minus strand of CM042220.1, from coordinate 480,853 downwards.
TTACATATCCTTCATAATGCCCTTCATTATTTATCATATCCTTCTTATGCATTGTAATGTACACTTAAACAATCCTTTATTACACATGTACAGGTAATTTCAAGCTCACTAATCTATTAGAACTTAACAATTCCCTCTCTTGATGCTATTTCATAGTATCAACACAAACGTAATAACTCTTTATTGTCATCCCTAGTGCAAACATCATAATACATTTCATACATCATCAACAGTGAAAAACATCAACAGTGAAAAAACTTCTCTCCCTCTCTTGACAGTGTAATATATGCTGTCACAAAAATATAATATGTATCAGTGTGGTTCTATTCATCACACAGGTAAAAATCCTAAAATCTGGAACTGTAATGACTATGTCTGCTTATCTGTGTGCGTCTGTGTGTCACTATATGTTCTTATGTTTGTGTGTTGGTGGGTGTCTCTCTATGTGCGTGTTGTGTAAGCCCTGTTACATCCTGTTCCTCTCCGCATCACACTGGCTCCATCATCTCCAACTGCTTGCTTCAACTCCTCCTCTCCTCGATCTGCATTTTCCAGCAGACTCCATTCTCCAGTTATCCGTCACCCTGGGTTGCAGCGCTCTTCTTCCCGTCAGCGCTCCGATGTGACACTTGGAGTCTCTGGTCTGATGTTGCGGTCTTCTCTTTCATCAGAAGCATGGTGGAGGTTGATGATGGGGTGGTGAATGTAGCTGTGAAGGAAAGTTAGAACATACAGAGAGGCCTCTGGACTGGCTCTCATTTTACTTCCGCCATGTCATAATACTCCGGCGGTGAGGCTGAACAGAGCAACTCTCCATCCATGTTTTCCTCATCCACTTGTACTTCTGGACCCATCAACGGCAGCATCAACTGTTGGTCCTCTCTGGTCAGGGCTACAGAAATCAAATGGGTTATTAAAGTTCTCAGGCATGGGATACAACAACATCCACAGAGTATCAAAATCACTACCATAATACCTACTGCAGTAATTACTGAGAGGAAAAACGATTTATACTTACCAAACCACTTTTCCATGAATCCTGTGAACTCATTCTCCACTCCGGAGTTCTCAGCCAATTCTTTGCTAAGTGAGGTAAGTCCTGCTAATGCCCTGGACACTGAACCATCTGGGGCAGTATTATTTGGAATAAACGTGCAACACATTAACCCAAACATTTTACATACCCCACCCTTCTCAGCAAGCAACATGTCCAGAGCCATTCTATTTTGATAGGTCATAAGGGACGTTTTGTCCAACTGCTCTGTGATGCCTTTAATTGCATCCCTGCTGTAATTGACAAATCTTTGCTGATTATAATAAATGTAGTTGATCCAGTGTACGAACCCTCTCTATGTCTATTGTGAACACAGCATCCTGAGTTCCAATTGTACTTTTAACTTTTCTTTGCTGCTGTACCTCCCACCAAATGAAGGGAAGCATTATTACGCTTAATAAGAATACTGCCCCTGAGCAGTATTATATAGCTGTGAATTCTTTTTTCTTACTGATTCTGCATTTCTCTGAGTCTTCCATTTCTACTCAGAATCTCCTTCCGGCTCAGTCACACCTTCAGCTGTTGGTTCTGCTGCTTTGGCTGGTGGATCTGCAGGCAAACAATGGGTTAGATGGTGCCACTTGATCTTATTGTGTCCTCTTACCTGGAGAGCATATGAAGTCTTTGCAACGACTTCAAATGGCCCAATCCACCTAGGTTCAGTCCACTTCCGCTTGTGCACCTTCAGCCTAACCCAATCACCTGGCCCTACTGATGGCACGTTCCCATCAGCTGGCACTTTCTGAGCTCTTGCAACCTGTCGAGAGAGAACTTTGATCTGGTCAGACAACTTCCCAAAATATTCTGTTTCTTCTACCTGGAATATGTCTAACACAGGACTCTCTCCCAACTCTCTTCCTGGGCTGGGCATCGGTCTTCCTGTCAATATCTCAGGGGGAGAGAAAAATAAATCTCCCTCCTTATAGACATTATGTACAGTCAGGTCAACTTGGTGGCCTGGCAAATACTAGCTATTATAGTGTTATCGTTTGATTAGCTCTCTCGACTATACCCAGTGATTGTGGGTGATAGACTGCTCCATGTGAATGTGTGATTTCTAAATATCTCTCTACTTCTAAGTGTTTGTTTGCAAAATGTGTGCCATTGTCAGACCTGATTCAGAGATTTTTCCTTGAATAATTTTCCGGGCTGCCAAATGTCTTGTGGCTTCGTTCAATCAAGTTAAGTTCTTTGCTGTAGCTCAACTCTGGTCTCCTCCCTCCTTTTTCTGAAACAATACTGTGGATATCATCCCATTTGATTCAGAAACAGTCAGGTGGAAGGGTTTGGAATAATCAGGTGCAGAGAGCTTGGATGCTTGACCAAGTTCTTATTTTGGGGAAAATTGATAGTGTCACACTGAATCTTGATTTGGCTTCAGGGTAATCACCACATTGTGTTGAGTGGTGTGCCCTACATCATATCCTCCTGTCGACCAGATCTGGGGCGGCACTTCCTCTAACATTTTCTCTGTAGAGGGATGGTTTGAGTGCTCCCTTCCATGATGTCTGTCCAGTTCAAGTTGTTGGAGCTGTCCCTTGGCATTTGAGCAGTGGTGGATTTTCCAACAGTCGCCATCAGAGGTGTGGAACAGGTACGGGTTCTTGGTAGGAATCCACCTTTCTCTTGATATTTTCTTCATCATGGGACCGAGATTTCTTGCTTCATGTCCTGCTCCTATCATCAGTGTAATATGAGGGGCAGAATCCGGCTGCAGCGCATACCAGTTTTGTTGTTCAGGAGACAACAGAACTTCAGCTGCAACTCCTTCCTTGGCCACTATTATGGCTCCAACTTTGATGATTTCAGTTTCACCCTCCTTTTCTTCGTCCCAGGCTTGTTGATAGGCGTCGTCGTCAGTGGTGGTATAATTGTAGGTGCAGTGGCATGGATCCTCTGGCATGACATATGGGTGTTGTGTCATAATCCATGATTTCCAATCCATAAACTCTCTGATTAGACCAGGAGCTTCTGGAGTCTCTGGCTGTAGTGCAGACCAGTACACTCTGGTTGAACTCACTGCATTTGGCGACGTGTCTGGGGCCATAAACATGATTCTGTCTCCGGCCTGTTGAGGTCCCAACACCAGTCCTCCTGGGGCTGTTAAGTAGAGACCATTTGGTGAACACATTACAGAGATGCCTAGTTTTCTCAGCAGGTCTCTGCCTGCGAGGTCAATGGGTGAGTTTGGGGCATGAAGGTAGGAATGGTCGAGGATTGTTCCTCCCACTCTAGTCTCTAATGGTTTTGTGAAATATTGTTTCTGTGGTGTTCCCGAGTACCCTACCACTGACAATGTTCGAGCGGAGAGTGGTGGCACTGCGTGATGTAACTTAGCAATGCAAGACGCCGAGGCACCGGTATCCACCATTAAGTCCTTCTTCTCTCCGTCTATGACACAGGCAATAATAGGTTCTTCTCCAACTGGAACCATTATTCCCTGTGCCGGGTCCTCTGGGCCTCGTCAATATTCACTTTCCTCTTCTTCCTGCGCTCTTGCAGGCATTTGGGCATGATTGGGGATGTCCTGTTTTGTTCCTCCTTCTTTATTTGAGCCACCTCTAGTTTTTCTAGTTCTGAAACACTCTCTAGCCCGATGTCCAATTTTCCCACAATTATAACAGCCTTGCCATTCTTTGTTCACTTGTCTCTCTCTCTGCCAACGAGGTCGGTCTTCTTCTTCTTCTTTCTCTTTCTCCTCCTTGACTTTTAGAGCTCTGGCCACTGCTTCTTCTATCTGGATGGCTAGGTCACTCATAGCAGCCATCTGTTTTTGCACTTTCGGTCCATTTTTTGCAGCTTCAGTGTCTTTTTCTGCTAATTTTATCTTCAGCAGTCTCATTGACATTTTTTCTTTGCCATCTCTGTCTTCCTTTTCATCCTCGTGGTACTGATTTATGTGATGGGTGATATGTTCTTCCCACACCTCAATTGTGGCATTCTTAATGCCCACTGTTCTTCTCATCTTCTCTTTGATTGGGGGTGGGAGACCCAACACAACAGCATTCATCCAGAGAGACAGGGAAGTCTTGTCCTTGTCATGTCTTGTGCCCGTGGATAATTCCCAAGAGTCAGCAGCTCTTCTCAAATATTCCATTGCTTCTTCGTTGGGCTTGAGCTTGATGCTGTCCAAATTGGCCAGGTTGGGGGTATAGGGCCACTGTAGTCTGATTTGTTCGAACAGTGTGGTACCGATTGTGTCCAATTCCTGGCTATCCGCGATGGATCGGCAGCCAGCCTTCCTCTCCAGCTCCTGCAGTTCACTCAGGCTGGAGCATTGTACCAGGATAGCTCTCAGATCTCCCACTGCTAAGGGGGTACCAATGGTAGCAGTGTTCAATGCCTTAATCCACGGAGATCCTCCTCTTGTCAAGGGAGGCAGCTTGTCGACAATGTACTGCACATCTCTGGGATTATATGGTTTATATTGTTTTGTTCCATCACTCAGGGTCAAGATTGGTGCCATCATTTTATGATGGCGATATTCCTCCCCCTCGTCGACCCATTCTTGGTCACTGTTTGTTGGTGACTGTAGGTCATGGTACGCCTTTCTTATCTGCGGTCTCAGGAACCTGGCTCTAGATGTTGGTTCTGGGACATCAGCGTCACTTTGTCTGCACCAACCTAGTTCTGCTGGCACAGATAGTCTGCCAGTGAAATCAAGGCTTATGAGCTGTGGAGGTGAAATGAGGCTTATGGGCTGTGGAGGTGAAATGAGGCTCTCAGGTGGAGGTGGAGGAGGAGGAGGAGGAGGAGGAGTCGAAGTCGAAGAACCACCACATCTTTCATCCTGCCTTCCCTCTCTGGTTGGTGTTGGTAAGTGGGGATGAGACGCTTGGATGTTTTGTTGCTGTTGGACTGGCTGTATCGGTGACAATTCTTCCCAATTTTGTCTGTGTGGTTGATCTGGGCCGTGGAGCCCAAGATTTGATGAATCCACCTGTCTGTGTGGTTGGTGTCCACAATCTTGAGCTTGATCTCGGGGGCTCGTCGGGTGGGGGCTTGTTGGGTGGAGGCTGTCTACACACAGTCTCCCTTGCTCTTGAACTAATTCATCTCTTTCATTTTTTCTCAAAATATCTTCTTCCTCCAATCTGGACTGCTCTCTGATTTCATGAAGGGACCACTCTAGGTGTGCCACCTTGTTCAGCAGGATTGGAACTGCACGGCTTTCCAGGGAGCTTAAATCACTTTCGATTTCCACAGTGCCTCCCTTTATTTTCACTATTGGCGCCATGGTATGTGGGGTGTCTCCTGAATTATACGGCGGAGGGTAACTTGTTAGGGTGGGGTAGATGAGCTTGGTGGGAACTGGGAACGTCATCAGGGATGCATTGGCTGCTTCTGCTGTCGGCTGCTTCTGCTCCTCCTTATTCGGGGATTCTTCAACCAGCAGGGATTTCACTTGACTTTTCCTGGCGTCGCTTGCTTCCACTTGCGCCAGACCATGGAGCAGTAGTCTTGCCTCCACTATGGCAATACTGTTTTTATTTACTGCCTTTGAGGGGAGCTTGAACCATCCCACCTTGTTCTGCACTTTCTTTGCAGCGCTGCTTCTCAGCTTGAGCACTTTCATCAGTGCTATCCTTTGTTCCTTGGTGGGCCCCTCCTGGGTTGTTACATCTAGTAAACCCTCAGCATACCACTCCTGGATGTGCTTCCTCAGCCTCCTGTCGGCTCTTCGTTGGTCACCTGGGATTGTCATGTTTAGGGCAGCATCGCAGGCTGCATCAACCCATGACAGCGGGGTCTTCGTTTGATTTGGCTCTGACATCCTGAGAGAATCAGGTACTGACTTTGGCTTATATAAGGAAATGTAAATGTAGAAATTAAAATAATAAACAATATGTGTCTAATGTGCAATGTGGTGCAAATGGGAAAAATACAATTTGTTAGGTTTTGGGGAAAAATTTCACTATTATTGAGCTGGTCGAGAAAAACCCACACTGCAATTAAAGAAACAATTTAAAACTCAAACACTGCAATTCAACAAACAATTTAAAATCCAAACACTGCAATTGAATACACAATCCGAAATCAACCACACTGCAATTGCATTCAAACACAAAAATATTCACACTGCAATTCAACACCCATACAGCAATTGGATCACAATCCAAAAACAATCACACTTGAATCGAATAGCTATTGGATAGGTACGATGTATTTATAAAAACAACAAACTACAATTCTGTTAAAAAATTTAAAATTATTAAATTACCAAAATGTTATTAATATAACTATCATTAATGTGTAAAATGTTTTATCTATCTCCTCTATCTCTGCTATCACTATTGTCATGCGAGACTAAGTGTGTGTCAACTGTCAGTTCTATTATTGTAGTACCCTATCTAACCTCAGTAGTCTAACCGCTGTAGTACCCTAGCTTTACCACACGATGGTGCTAATTTATTATACCATGTAGTACTCTACCTGCCCGCTGGGGTATTAGTCCTCCAACCACCAGAGGCGCTATATCCTATCTTTGGATACACACTTCCTCTTCCTGTCTGTCTCACGTGCCTGATCTTATCTATCTTTTATGACCCTTTGTTCAAACTTTCCTTTGAGGCCTACGTTTCTTACTTACAATTTAAACTATAAAATGGCAGTTTTCAATATCTTTTACACTCAAAACATACAACAGGCAATCACCCTGTACAACAGATACAACGCTTTCTCTCCCTTTTCTTATTTTTTACAACAAATACACTTTCAACTGATTCACTTCTCACTGATTTGTTTTTTCCAATTCGTTATTTTTGTGATAGCATCTCGTCTTGGCCAGAACTCATGCTATGCCACCTTCCCCGATTAAATTTTGTTATCTTGCGGTGAATCTCTTCCGAGGCATACCATACGTTGCCCTCTGATGCAACCACTCTACTCTGTCTGCTGCACCAACTTATTCAGAAACATCCGTCGTCCTTTCCAGATTAATATTTGATATGCAGCTCTAACAGTAACCTAAGTATTGGTTCTCGGAGCTCGGAGACAATGAAGGGCCCGTCGACTTACTAAACGTAACTCCTCGCGCATGCCAATCCCCAACCTTACTGAAGATACAAGGCGATATCTCAGGCCACAGTGGGACTTTAGTTCTGTTAGTAACCCGTGCAAAACTGGCTAAAATACAGTTACCATTTATTTTTTAAATCTGTCGCGTATATAACGATTGCGACCAAACTCAAAGCCGTCAGTTATGTATTTATCATAAAGAAACTAAGTAGTTACTCATCGCTGCGAACACATTCACACCTCTTCAGGTGGAAGAAACCTCTGTGAGCTTCACAAACACATAAAATCTCTCATTCAACATAAAGCTTCCACTCATGCACGTGCAAGCATCCATACAACGTACGCTATGTACACTGATTATCACCTCTTCTATCTTAATGATATATTTACTTTATTTAATAGTTATCACGGTAACAATGTATCACTGCGTCAGACCATCCTTCCTCTGCTCACAACTAAATGTCCTAGTTCTACCTAAACAAGGTTCGTTATTAACAGGTCCTTGTCATTACCTTTTAGTGAGGCGCCTCATGTGAACAGAGAAAAGCCGATGCGCCGCAGGCTTGTCCGTCTAAAATCACTATCTCCACACGAAACAGCACCGGAATCACGTCGGGATCACCAACTGAAAGATTCTGCTCGTTATCCCGGCCAGTCCGTGGGAGAAATGCTCAGATATTCAAATTTATATAATTAAAAGATTTAATAAAAGATGATGACAAAACAGTTATACATTACTCGATTCGAGGCCTTCCTCCTTTCTGCAAATTCACAGACTGTAAACAGTTAGCTGTCGCCTTCACGTCCAGGAGAGAGAGGCTTACAAATGCCGCGCTATTAGTTTAAATACTCTCATTCACGGAGCTTAAGGCCCTCTCATTGGTTAGTTATTCTTCTCGATTGTCCATAGGTCCATTTGCTTTCGGGAAGGCGGAGGCTCTTCATCCTCCATGGACAAATGAATAGTCCATCTTCCAAGTATCCATGCGCGCGTCCTTCCGGTCCCAAATGTCTGTGTCTCACTCCACCTTCCCCAGCAACACATGAAGGAACCACTTCTTCTTCAAGAAACAGTCCCACATTCCTAACTCCTATAGAATCATTATATAAAAACCCATTCACACCTAAACAATATGACATACAGTGACTTTCTTAATACATATAATTACATATCCTTCATAATGCCCTTATTTATCATATCCTTCTTATGCATTGTAATGTACACTTAAACAATCCTTTATTACACATGTACAGGCAATTTCAAGCTCACTAATCTATTAGAACTTAACACAAGCTATTGGTTGTTAAATGGTGTTTTATAAAACATAGTTCAGGAGTGAAGACCACGCCCCGAACTGAGCCAATCATCCGAGCCCTACTTATTGAACGCATCAAAACCGTTCAGTTCATCTTCGACTCGGTTCCGACATGACGTGTGACAGACAAGCAAAATCTTAAACAGTTTACCCGACGCAAACGCTCCTCACCTACCCTTCCGGACAACCAGCTACGTCCCGAGATCCCGGAGCTCCCTCCTCCTCACACTACGCTTCGTCGCCAGCACCATCGGCTGCGCTTAGCCCTCCATGATCCCTACGGCTCTCGGCATCCTTCCGCCGACAACTCCGGAGTCGCCGGCCCTCACCTTTTCAACAGCCCCGGGGCAGAGCAGATTCCGACTCTAACTTTGGAGATCCCGAATTCGGCGTCCCTACGCCGCCCCCCCCCGGTCACCGAGACCCAGGTGCCCGAACAACGGGCAAAACCACTGCGACCCTCGTTCACCATTCCGACACTACGACAAACTCCACAAACCCCTCTTTTCCAAGCGTACAGTCCCTCGAGCAAAAGACACAACCATCAAACGCAACACCTGAGAAGAAACTGCCCACGGACTCAGCACAAACACCCTTGATCTCCGAGACCACAGAGCACTTCCGGGTCGGACATCAGTCCCTTCAGAGGGCCACCCTCTTCAAGCTCCCTCTGTACCGGAGACCTCTCATCTCACAACTTCTTTACCGAAACTTCAATACCTACCCACCCACATTCACCCCAGCATCTTTTCCATTCTCATGCCGCATCCGCTCGACCACCCCGACGACCGACCACACCACACGCTCAGGTAACTGACTCTCGCCAGTAACTAAACTTACTTTCTTAATTATACTAATTAATCTTCACACAACCCCCAGAGCGCCGCTAACCGCTCTCGGTCGCTTTGCACTCAAACCGCTACTTCCCATCTACTCCAAGGTACTCATAACAGTCAGTCACCCATCCTTTACCCTGCACCGCAACATAATTTTCCCAGCCTTCGCACGCCCGAGGCGGCCAACTTCCTATTCACGACCCTCGAACCGGCTCGGTGCCAACCGTCTATACACATCGTGTTACATTAGCATCTGAAGCCCCAGTTAGCTTACATCCGTCCAATCAGGATTATACCAAGACCTAAGTCATATCGTGTAGCCTTCGCAGCTCGCTCTTCCCCGAATCCCGAGCTTGCGGCACGCCATCTCATCTGGCCGCCACACTCAACCTCATTTTCGCTCGCTTATCCGAAGCATCCTGCTGGACCCCGACCAACGTCCACAAACTCCAGCTCACACACTCAGACTCCCGCACCGCAGGAGCCCGGCGTTCCTCCCTTATCAAATAAACGAACAAGCAATAAAACTCATTAAAACCGCTAGTCACTATGGGAACTTTGTTTGACCAAATAAATAAATAAATAAGTAAATTCACAAGGATTTTAGGAGAGTAATAGGTAGAGTTTGAAAAAGGGAATTGAAATTTTGGCAGCCAAATCCGCTTGAAAAGATTGAATCTGCTTATTAAGTTGATTAGTCCGCCTACAGTCCGCCTACAGGTGGGAGACTGACCACCTGGTGACCTGGTGCAGCCAAAACAACCTGGAGCTCAACGCTCTGAAGACAGTGGAGATGGTTGTGGACTTCAGAAAGATCTCAGCCCCACCAGCCCCTCTCACCCTGTGTGACTCCCCCGTCAAAGCTGTGGAGTCCTTCCGCTTCCTGGGCTCCATCATTACCCAGGACCTCAAGTGGGAACTAAACATCAGCTCCATCTCCAAGAAGGCGCAGCAGAGGATGTTCTTCCTGAGGCAGCTGAGGAAACTCAACCTGCCAAAGACAATGATGGTGCACTTCTACACTGCCATCATCGAGTCCATCCTCTGTTCCTCCATCACCGTCTGGTACGCTGCAGCCACTGCCAAGGACAAGGCCAGGCTGCAACGCATCATTCGCTCAGCTGAGAGGGTGATTGGCCGCAATCTGCCGTCCCTCCAGGACTTGTTTGCTTCAAGGACCCTGAAGGAGAGGAAGATTGTTGCTGATCCCTCTCACCATGGACACAAACTGTTGGTGTCCCTCCCCTCTGGCAGGAGGCTGCGGCCCATCAGGACCAAGACCTCACGCCACACCAACAGTTTCTTCCCTTCTGCAGTCGGGCTCATCAACAGAGCCCGGGTCCCCCACTGACTCTTCCCCAGACAATTCCCACCGGACACTCCCCTGCACATAGCCTTATACTTGAATACACCTGACACTCTGGCATTGCACTTGCCACTTTCACACAACACTTACACTCATGCACTTTTGGTATTTTGATATGCTGCTGTTTCAATGTAAATATTCATTCATCCATATGCTGCTGTTTCAATGTAGATATTCATTCATCCATTCATCCTCATTTAGAAGAAGAATCAACTTTATTGGCTAAATTTATTCTCTGCATTTAACCCATCCTTAGTATTAAGGAGCAGTGGGCAGCTTTCGTGGAGCGCCCGGGGAGCAACTAAGGGTTAAGTGTCTTGCTCAAGGACACAACGACGCAGACTGCCGGAGCCGGGGATCGAACCACCGACCTTCTGATTGAAAGACCGACCCACTAACCACTGAGCCACAGTCGCCCATTTATTGCACTGCGTTAACTGTATTTCTGTGTAGATATTCATTCATCCATTCATCCTCATTTATTGCACTGCGTTAAATGTATTGTTAAATATATATGTATGCACCTTCCCGCCAGGACAAATTCCTTGTATGTGTAAGCATACATGGCAATACATGGTTCTGATTCTGATTCTGATTAGCAAATCTGACCACAATTCAATGTCCTACTGAAGGTCTTTAAATCCATGGAAATAAATGTTCCTTATAGTGCTTTACATCTGCACTGATATAGCAACCAATGTATTTCATATTCCATGTTTGCACTATTAATTGTTATTTATACTTTTGTCTATTACCATTCAGATAGATAGATAGATAGATAGATAGATAGATAGATAGATAGATAGATAGATAAATAAGTACTTTATTGATCCCCTAAGGGAAATTCAAGATCCAGGTAGCTCCAGACATCATACAAACATAATATACACATACTGTTAAACTATTAAAAAGGATTATCAATAAAAATTAAAGTTAAAACACACATTATTAAGAAGGGGGGGGGGGATTGTGCAAAGGGCCAAATAGCCAGTAGTCAGTGAAACATTGTGTAAACAATGAGTAAGTTGAGGGCTGTGCAAAAGGCTAACATAGCCAGTAAACATGGCTCACTAGGAAACTGAGGTTTTCTGGTGAGGTACCTTTGACAGGTTTTGTTATTGTACAGTCGTATGGCTCTAGGGATGAATGATTTACAGAGTCTATCAGTTCTGCATGGCAGCGAGCGCAGTCTCCAGCTGATCAGACTCCTCTGTCCAATGATGGCACTGTAGAGTGGATGGCTTTCATTGTCCATGATGGTGAGCAGTTTGGTGAGGGTCCTTTTGTCGGCGACTGAAGTGGTGTACTCCAGTGCAGCACCAACCACAGAGCCAGCTTTCTTCACCAGCCTATCCAGTAGCCCTGCATCCTTCTTCTTGGTGCTTCCTCCCCAGCACACCACCGCGTAGAAGAGGACGCTGGCGACGACAGACTGGTAAAACATCTCGAGGAGTTTGCTGAAGACGTTGAATGACCGCAGCCTCCTCAGAAAGTACAGCCGGCTCTGCCCTTTCTTGTAAATTGCGTCCGTGTTGGCAGACCAATCCAGTTTATTGTCCAGAATTACCCCAAGGTACTTGTATGTGCCTACCACCTCCACATTGACCCCCTCAATGGAGACTGGTAGCATAGTGGGTTTAGATCTGCGGAAATCCACCACCATTTCCTTGGTCTTAGCTAGGGATGCAACGATACCACTTTTTACAAACCGATACGAGTACGAGTATTTTTATTTGTGTACTTGCCGATACCGAGTACCGATACCGATACTTCTTAGATTTGGTCTCCATGAAAGTGCAATTAATTTGGAGGCAGATTTTATTTTATCCTCTGCAGATTATGTCAAGCCTGTAGTACAAAATTAACAGAAGGCTATCCCAAGCTTTAAACTTCTCGTGGAAGTCCCTCTAATGTCGGACCATAAAACGCCCCCGTGTCCGGGTTCATAATGTAAGCGATAATATTAGGGATCGAGCAATTATATAGGAAGCTGTGTTCCAAGTTATGTTTCCGGTGCTTTTATTGTGGAGGGAGAAACGGAAAGGAAAAGGAGTGGAATTGTGGGATATACGTGTGTGAAGGAGATAAAAAAGTGGTTCAAGTTACCCTGCAGCGTGTTTTCATTTTATTAGAATTACAAATATAGACACACAACAGACACTCGGCTACAATAATATCATCCGTAGCCGCACAACAGCGTCTGAATGAAGCCGCTGCCAGCGCTACTTCTGGTGGACCAGCAACAGTTTGATTCACACCGGCGGGACGGCAGTAATTTTTTACTGTGTGAACGCGACGCACATTACTCTACACACCTTGCTGCAAGAGCCGCAAGAGAGCGATGAAAGAGCCGTATGCGGCTCTGGATCACGGGTTGCCGACCCCTGCCCTAGACGTTGAAGTCAGATAGGTAACAAATCTTTTTCTCCACAAAGCGCGACCAGTTTGTTGTAGCGAAATACTGTTGAGTGGTATCGGTTCTTGGTATCGGCAATTGAAACCGATACGAGTACGAGTATTTTAACGCAGTATCGGCCCCGATACCGGTATCAGTGCATCCCTAGTCTTAGCAGCGTTGAGTTGTAGGTGGTTGTGCTTGCACCATTTCACGAAGTCCTCCACCAGGCTCACGTACTCCCCATCCTGGCCATCCCTGATACACCCCACAATTGCAGTGTCGTCTGAAAACTTCTGCATGTGGCAAGACTCTGTATTGTAACAGAAGTCAGAAGTGTACAGGGTGAACAGAGCAGGAGAGAGCACAGTTCCCTGTGGTGCTCCGGTGCTGCAGACCACAGTGTCAGACAGGCAGTCCTTCAGTCTGACAAACTGTGGCCGCCCTGTCAGGTAGTTGGTAATCCATGATACGAGGCGATCGTCCACGCCCATCTGCAGGAGCTTTTCTCCCAGTCTGAGGGGTTGGATGGTGTTAAAAGCACTGGAGAAATCAAGAACATGATTCTCACAGCACTTTTTCCCTTGTCCAGGTGAGTATGCGTCCTATGCAGCAGGTATGTGATCGCATCGTCCACTCCTACCTTCTCCTGGTATGCGAACTGTAGTGGGTCCAGTGCGTGTCATACCTGGGGTCTGAGTATGTGCAGTAGCAATCTCTCCATGGTTTTCATTATGTGTGACGTGAGGGCTACCGGGCGGAAGTCATTGAGTTCAGTTGGGTGGGGCTTCTTGGGGACAGGGACAAGGCATGATGTCTTCCAAAGTGAAGGAGCCCTTCCAAGACGGAGACTAAGGTCAAATATGTACTGGAGCGGCTCACCCAGTTCAGCTGCGCACGTCTTAAGCAGTCTAGGACTAACTTTATCCGGGCCTGCAGCTTTCCTGTAATTAAGTCTCCTCAGCTCAGCTCTCACCTGGTCTGCTGTGATGGTGGGGGGGAGGGGCGGGTGGGAAGGGAGGGAGAGGGGTGGGGGGTGAGGTGACTCTTTGTTCCCCGAAGTGTCTGCAGTCGGTGGCTGATGGCTGGATATAGGGGTCGGTGATGCCTTGGGGGGTGGGGGGTGATGGGGGCGGTGTGGGAGGGGGTGGGGGTGCAAGATGGCCATGCACTACGGAGGCAGCTCCTGAAGAGGGGTGGGCGGACATAGCCGTAGAACAGTCACATCTGTTGTAGAACTGATTTAACTGGTTGGCCCTGTCCAGACCTCCCTCCACACTGCGGCCGCTCTTCTTCATGCCAGTCATCGTCTTCATCCCCTCCCATACTTCTCGCACACTGTTCTGTTGCAGCTTCCGCTCTACTTTCTTCCTGTATTCCTCCCTTGCCTCCTTCAATTTGATTTTGAGCTCCCCCTGTACGTGCCTCAGCTTTGTCTGGTCCCCTTCCTTGAACGCCCTCTTTTTCCTATTGAGGAGGGCCTTGACATCGCTGGTTATCCATGGCTTGTTGTTAGGGAAGCAACGCACAGTTTTGGTGGGAACAACAAAATCCTCACAGAAGTTCAAGTAGTCGGAGTAACAGTGTGCAAGCCCATCAACATCCTCACCAAATGATTGTTGGAAGACACTCCAGTCTGTTGTGGCCAAGCAGTCTCTCAGGACTTCATCTGCCTCGGTGGAGGGTTTTTAACGGTGCGTTTTGTAATTGGTTCTCTCCGGACACATGGAATGTACAGTGGTTGTAGGGAAACCAGGTTGTGATCTGATTTCCCCAGTGGTGGTAATGGTGTGGCTGTGTATGCATCCTTTATATTTGCATAGAGGTGGTCTATTGTTCTGTTCTGTCTTGTGGGGCAGTTAACAAACTGATGAAAAGCGGGCAGTCGAGTCCAGTGTGGTGTGGTTGAAGTCTCCTGATATTGCAATGAATGCCTCTGGATGTTGGGTTTGCAGTCTCGCGATAACCGAGTGAATGACGTCACACGCGACTTCAGCCAAACCTTTCGGCGGGATGTAAACAATGAGAAATATCACCTGAGAGAACTCTCTCGGTATGTAATACGGTCTGAGGCTAACAGCTAGCAGCTCAATGTCTGGGCAGCACGTTACTTCTTTCACAGTCACATGTCCTGGGTTACACCACTTGTTGTTAATATACAGCGCCAAGCCCCCTCCTTTTCTTTTACCGCTCAGCTTTGTGTCCCGGTCCGCTCGGACAGTGGTGAACCCTGGTAGCTCCACGTTAGCATCCGGAATGTGTCCATTTAGCCACCTCTCCGTGAAGCACATAAGACTGCATTCCCTATACAGCCTCACGTTCTTCACAAGCGCAGATAACTCGTCCATTTTGTTGGTCAGTGAGTTAACATTCCCCATCACGCATGAAGGAATAGATGGTTTAAACCTCCACCGCTTCTTCAGTTGCCCAGCTCTCCTGCTAGCTCCGGCTCGTACTCCGCGGTAGAGTCTCTTGATTTCCTCCGGGATAGGATGAATGCACCCAACTCGACCCATTGTCCGAAGTCTGATGAGTTGATCCCTTGAATAAACAAGGTTATACTTGCAGTAATCCGTTCCGACAATAGCCGTAGTTTTTCACATAATTTCAGAAGAGTATAAAAATAAACTATGTTTATATTGCTTCTTGCCGATTGTAATTCCACTTATTTGTCCTGCCTGTTCTATTGCCAATGCAAACAGGGTGTGAGGGGGGCTCACTTTTCTGATATTTGTTATTTACTTTTTTTGTGTTTTTTCCTCTGAGCAGATTGGAACAACAATTTAAATTCCGTTTTGCAACCCTGTCGTACAATGACAAATACAAATCCTTGTAACCTTGTACCTCTACTGAAGGAAAAAGGCTCTAAAAGAATTCCATTTGTATGTACTTGTGTCCTTGTTGACTTGTAGATTGTTTGAGTTCACCACCACCGTAAACAGATCAATCTACAGCTGATTGCTGACTGACAAAGACCTGGCAGGTGGTTAAATGTGTCTTGTTCTATGCAGCCTGAAGAAGGCATTAGTGCTGAAACATTGCTTTGCATAGTGCTGGTTCCTTGTTTGACACATGATTTCATCAAAGTGATGGAGAGGAAAACCCAGACTTTTAGTCTCAATAATAAACTTAAAACAAGGTGATGAATTGCAGGTAGAACTGACATGCAGAGCTAGATTTGCCAGCGGATTTGTCACAATTAAAGACACTGCAATGAAAGAACAAGCAAAGCAAATTCTACTTACCCTGCCCAAAAACCTCACTAAAAAGATGTTTTTTCCATGGGTTCTTGATGAATGCCAGTATCTCTTAACATTCAACTCAACAGTCCCTGCATTTATTTCAATGTAAAAGCTTTCAAATGTTAATGTGAAACATATGTGCTTGATGTTTCATTTGCAGAAACCTAAAGGAGAGTAAAATAATCTGCAAAATGGAAGTGAGGGGAAACTACATTTGTGAGACAAAAGAGAATGAGGGCAGCAGTGTTGTCACGGCGCCATGATTCCATAAACAATTGCTGTAATGAAATACATTTGAGAAATTGGCCTATATTGTGTTCAAAAGAGTTGATGTGAAAAATAGGATATGAAAGCACCTTTATCGAATAAGTTCTGATGTGAATATCTAACACACTTGGTTGAACAGCCACTACTTCTGCCTTCGTGAATATATATTTGTATTGACTTGTCTCCCGACAAAATGAAACACAGCCGATAATACAAAAAATGTAACCGATTCCTGAAGACCTTCGTTGATGGTTAGATGTTCAAGCGACTTCTTTTGTTTCCGGTTGGCATCCTACTTCTGTATTTCACTGTTTACTGGAGAATGCGTAGACTATAGCGCCAACCTCAATTTAAAAGATTCACAGAAAATTTGCTTGACAATTGAATGGAAACACAGCTTATGACATGACGTTGGTATTTTTTAGTGTTTCCCATTTTCAAACTACATTTGTCACACATCGTCCCAGTAACTACATGTTTTAACTCAGATTTCCATTTTGAGGTTGTGTTTTTGGTGCAGCTTGTCTGATTTATGCGTTATTTTAACTGAAATCCTGTCCTTGTTTAACTGGGTCCTCTTTCATATGATCTCTGAGGGATGCCTGAATAGGAACAAAAAAAACCTTTACAACTAAAAAGCCTTGATATGGTTTTTATTATGAACCCTGAAGGAAGGAAAAAAGGGGTGGGGAACGCATGCAAGACAATAAAGAAGAAAATAAAGTTTCACAAAAAAGGGGGTAAGCAGAAGAGAGCTAAAAAAGAACGAGATCCAGTAATGAGAAAGTTAGAAACTGAAGAAGGCAGATAAAGAACAAAGGAGAGAACAGATACAAAGTTTGAAAGCAGCTCTTACTCTCTGAGAATTACAAGAGTACAGCAGCCCGGAAACCCAGATGCAGAGCGACCTCCTTAACACAAACAGCTCTATTGAGGAACCTGAAAGGGAAACACTCGCATTTGGTTTATTTGAGGCAGGCATGCTGCAATGTGCACCAGTCATTATATATGTATACACACACACACAGTAGAACACCTTTCCCCCGTTTGTTACAGACTCTGTTTCTGGCTAACTCCGGCTGCATCTTTGCTTCAGAGAACCTGAAACAGGCGGAATTGGCCGGAGGTGAGGTGAGGGAATAAAGAAAAGTAGTCATTGGCAGGGCCACATTCCTTCAATATTGTTTAATTAATACAAAAATATTGAGCATTTACTCTCTGCATCGATCGCCTTGGCCTCTTTTAGAAACTTGAGACATCAGCTGATTTCTATCTGCATTCAGCATTAGACCAATAAGTGTTTCCTCTCTCCTGCAGGAAGGTCGTATGCCTCCTGATATGATGCACATAAAACTCTATATTCACACCAATATAGTGGACCGGAATGCATTTATTTGGTTATTTGCAAGTCAAAGTGAGTGACTGAAGCTGGGCTCCATTTGTTCAAACACTTAGAGAGAAAACGGTATCTAGACGTCTCAAACACAATTTCCAGGGCTATGTATATTTAGAAATTGTTCTTTTATATTGTAGCTACTATTGTTAAATACTTAAGTATGGTTTGTAAGGTAACGCGATTACTGCCTGGATTATATTAACGTTTGTCTAACATAACCAGGTGGTCAGGGTATTATAATCAATCCACCAACATATATATATACATACATACATACAACGTCACGCGGTTATGTGACCGTGTAAATATGTCCATTGTTACAAGTCTTCTATTCATAAAACTTCCTTCATGGTCTTTTCCTGAACCCTTTTTTTGGTCTCTTTTTTGTATCTTCATCTCTTTCTCTCATTGTTGTCTTTTCATTTTTTGTTCTTGACTTTTATTTGGTCCATTATGCTACATTCTTGTAATATCTGCATAGTCGAGAGAGAGAGAGAGAGAGAGAGAGAGAGAGAGCGAGAGAGAGCGACTGCCTGCTGGCATCTTTTCTGCAGCTCTCCTCATAAAACTGATATAATCCTTCCCTTTTCAATTATTTACAGCCTATGAGATAGCTCATCCCCTCTGTCGCCGGGCAGAGTTGGCATGGTGACACTGCGAATGGCTCTGTTATATTCTCAGGCAGCACAATTTTGCTTTGAGAGATTTTCTTTTTTTGAAACATGCACTTAAAATGTAATATTTTAAGGGACACCTCCATAAACTAAGGTTAAGATGTGTACATCTGTATCATTGCACAGATGTTTTGGGTGTTTTGTGAGGCAAGAGTTCTTTTGCTCCAGAATGAGTACTACTAAAGTACTGCAGAAAACGTACATACACTTTGCAATACTTTTACCTTAAGAGTCCTTCAGACCTTTACAGATGTTGTACTGTGGCAGGTCACTGTGGCCTGAATAGTGCTGTTAAGGTCTGGAAACTAAACCTTAGTGTGGAAAATGTGCTGCTGAATGATGCTCCACATTGCCAATTGCAAGCTTCATTGTGATGGCGTCCCGCTGTTAGAAGGCCAACCAAAATACTGTTTTCAAGTTTGGATAATATCTCATCAGTCCTGACTGATCCTGAGAGAGGCTTTTTGCTCGGGACCATGAATCATGATGAAGATAACCTGAGGGTTTTTAGTTGGAGGTGATTCTAATTTTCTTTCTGACTTTTGTGCTTTGTGAATTTCCCCAAAATAAAATTCTCTATTTCATTTTTAGTTCTTGTCATGGTTCAGAGAAACCAAGAGAACCAAAAGACAGTGTCTCCTGGATCTTTCGGCCCGAACAAACAAAAGTCACCATTCCCATACAAGGTCCTTGTCAACTAAATATACTTGATGCCATCATGTTCTGTTAGCTTGCCTCCAAATTATCCCACTTACAATTGTGTTTATTTCTGGTGTTGAGTTTTACTGCCACTAGAAGAGTTATAAAAAAAAAAAGAGGAAAATAATCCAGGACTGGTGAGAGACGAAACCTGAAACTCAAAGCTTCTCTTCTTGTCTTTCTGCCCGGGACTTTTCATTTGATACAACTCAAAACCAACTCGGAACACATCAGATGGATAGTATTTCCCTCTCGTCCTCCTACTCTCAACACATACATATCTCCAGCCCGGGAGGTGATAAAAGATGATAGATTACATGCCAAAATCCCTCAGAAAAGTGACTTCTTTTTTTCACGAATCTGCAATGTGAAGTGCATTTGCTCCACAGAAAGGATATTGTCTTCTACGTTGAAGCAGGAAGTAGGACAGACCGAGTGGCGGCTGTGTAAACGGTCCGGTGGGAGAGACGTCTCTGTAGCAGACGGCGGTCCACACTCTGCTCCCTCTTTCTGCCCAGCGGATTCCTCTGAGGTCAACAGGATGTCTCTCATTTGACAAAGTGGTCAGACTGTGTTCACGTCTTCAGGGCCCTTGATTGGACTCTCTGCTCTGCCGTCTACCTGCAGCTGGAAAGCAGCGGCAGAAATCTGATTGGTCAAAAACCTCCCTGGGTGGAGCCAAAGTCTGTGAGAGAGAGGCTTGGAATTGTATTTACTGCTCAGTTACTGGAGACCGGAAGAGCAATGGGTTGGAGGTCGTGAGGAGCTGAAGAGGGGGAAACAGGAAGTAAACAACATGACTGTCAAACAGAGCCCAATTTAAAAACTCCACCAAGATGAAATTAAATGTTACATTTATTGACTTAATAAACCACTTTGAGATAATGTGTGTGTTTTTACATTGAGTACTGTGGCGCCTTGATGCAAGCCTTGGGTTTTTCGACCCTCCGCCACGAGACCCATCACAGACCCAGCCACAAGACCGGTCACGGATTCCCGCACTGGATCCCGCACGGACCCTGCTACGAGCCCCGTCACGGAACCCCAGCACCACACCCTGCACGAACCCGGTCACGAGACCCAGCACGTGGTGTACCCGGACCAGAGCCACCATTCCCGGAGCCTCTCCAACTGGCCAGCCGGCGATCGCCCCGCGGCTGAGTATTGTCTGCCCGGTTTTCCCCTCTCGGGGTTTTTGTGGCGCTTGTTGAATAAATCCCTGTGTTTCACTTGCACCTACCCTGTTGTCCCGTGTTTGCCTTTGGGTCCAGAACCCCTCACAAGTACAGCCCTATATTTATTTGGGACTCGCTTCTAGTGGTCAGAAACTCATAAAAAAAAAATGCACAAATAAAACAGTTTCAAGAGCAACATTCGAGTTACACTTTCAACCATATCAAATCAATAATCTAAGCTGCTCGACTTTGTCGGTCTGAACCAGAACCTTCAGTATTTGGATCAAGCAGCTTGTGGAAAATAAGGCAGACCGAATCGAAAAGCTACACCTGTTCTTTCAATGTGTCAGACGCTTCTATTCAATCATACATATATGGGGAAACATATTATATTGGGACATCCTAACATAATCTATCAACTCTCCCAGGACCATTATCTCCAGGACAATTGGTCTCCGTCCACAGGGCGGGTGAGGAGGAGATGCTCTCACTTCTATTCGGTGGATCCGAGAAGACCTGCAAGACCAAAGAGGGGGAAAATAAGAGCGGACACCATAGTGAAAATGGGTGAACGTGGACATGTGGAGTACAGCGCTTTGCGCCTTCCGAAGACTAGAGAGGCGTTCCGTAAAGACAAGAAGGTTCACCGCAACAGAATCCATCACCATGTTTGAGCATGATAATTCTCTACATGCAGGAGAAAAGACTATAAATCTTCCATCCCGAGAGTCCCAATGTCACGCTGCCTCAAGAAATAGGAATCTACCTTGCAATTGGAAAGCACCATTATTCAAAACAGGTCACCAGGCGATGAATGCCGCCAGAGCTATGTTGGTATTTCTTTTGGCTTTTCCACTCGTGTGTAATTGCACCTTGACTTTGTGAATATGTTTGCCACATGTCTTTTTGTATGCCTGGTGTGTGTGTGCGTGTGTGTGTGTGTGTGTTGGTGCACTCGAGGCTGCGTATATTTTATGTAAAACCTGTCAGTGTTGATCTCTATACTTAACGGTTTTGTCATCACTTTGGCTCTTACCTCACTGTGTTTTTAAGGATCATGTTTGGGTTTTTGTCAGCAACCTGTTAATTTCTCTGCTGGGGACATTTCTGCTAGAGTTCAGTATCGACCATATTGTTATACCTGTCTCTCTCACACACACACACACAGCTGAGAGAGCTGCTGTCAAACACTAGGACCTGAATATATATATATAATTGCTGTGATCGAGGAGCACAACAACATCACTACAGCAAAGGCAAGACAGACAGTCAGACAGACAGTGAAAGAGCAGGCTTTACAGACTACTTCAACTGCTTCATTTGGGGGTAAAACGCAATGTTGGAAATAATCTATGTGGGATAAAAACAAGGTAAGCACAGTAGGTCAAAGATGAAGTTTGTCTGGTCACCTTTATTCTATCTAATCTAATCAATTCAATTAGTGACTGCAGTCATGGTAGGAATATATAAACTAATCACTTCAATAATAAGTTATCATTTTCCTCCAACTAAACCATTGATTATTGGTTGGAGATTTGGCAGCAAACCCAGATTTGCTTCCATTTCTATGACCATGCTACACTGCTTTGGTTTTGGTCGTGGTCCCTGTGAGCTAGCCAAAGTGTCTTGATGGCAGGATGCAACGACAGCATGACCCCTAATCAAAGGGAAACCAATTATGAGGGTGAAAACCAGATTGAAAAATCCTGGGGATGATGTGAATGCCTGGACAAGAGTCAGACTGCAGTCATCGCTTCACAGCCCTGACAGTGTCAACCTCCCTCCAACAGTTGGAGGAAAGCAGAGAGCAGCTGTCCATGGTGATGAAATGACAACTCTGCGGAAAAAGAGAGGAAGTCACAATGAGCATGTTGCTGTTCTTGGTGCTGACATTGAGGGCTGCATTTCATTTTTAAAGGACCGTTCAGTGTTTGACATGTCAGCCACAGAGATGTCTGACTTTCTCTCCCACACAGGGAACTAGATGGCACTCTGCTTGTGGTTGCAATCAAAACGGCGGCAATGTGGCTTTCCAGTCATCCTGACGATGTTCCTCAACAGACCTTGTTGTGAGCAGTTGTCTGTTGGAACTATTTTATTTCTACCAAACTACGACTATAATAACGCAGAGGGAAGCGCGCATGTACGCATGGACAAGAGGCTGGTGCCCCAGAGAACCCTGAGGCCAGAGCATAGAACCCTGAGGTCAGAACCCTGAGGCCAGAGCATAGAACCCTGAGGTCAGAACCCTGAGGTCAGAGCATAGAACCCTGAGGTCAGAGCATAGAACCCTGAGGTCAGAGCATAGAACCCTGAGGCCAGAGCATAGAACCCTGAGGCCAGAGCATAGAACCCTGAGGTCAGAACCCTGAGGCCAGAGCATAGAACCCTGAGGTCAGAGCATAGAACCCTGAGGTCAGAACCCTGAGGTCAGAACCCTGAGGTCAGAGCATAGAACCCTGAGGTCAGAACGTAGAACCTTGAGGTCAGAACCCTGAGGCCAGAGCATAGAACCCTGAGGTCAGAACCCTGAGGCCAGAGCATAGAACCCTGAGGTCAGAACCCTGAGGCCAGAGCATAGAACCCTGAGGTCAGAACCCTGAGGTCAGAGCATAGAACCCTGAGGTCAGAACCCTGAGGTCAGAGCATAGAACCCTGAGGTCAGAGCATAGAACCCTGAGGTCAGAACCCTGAGGCCAGAGCATAGAACCCTGAGGTCAGAGCATAGAACCCTGAGGCCAGAGCATAGAACCCTGAGGTCAGAACCCTGAGGTCAGAGCATAGAACCCTGAGGTCAGAACCCTGAGGTCAGAGCATAGAACCCTGAGGTCAGAACCCTGAGGTCAGAGCATAGAACCCTGAGGTCAGAGCATAGAACCCTGAGGCCAGAGCATAGAACCCTGAGGTCAGAACCCTGAGGCCAGAGCATAGAACCCTGAGGTCAGAGCATAGAACCCTGAGGCCAGAGCATAGAACCCTGAGGCCAGAGCATAGAACCCTGAGGTCAGAACCCTGAGGCCAGAGCATAGAACCCTGAGGTCAGAGCATAGAACCCTGAGGTCAGAACCCTGAGGTCAGAACCCTGAGGCCAGAGCATAGAACCCTGAGGTCAGAACCCTGAGGCCAGAGCATAGAACCCTGAGGTCAGAGCATAGAACCCTGAGGCCAGAGCATAGAACCCTGAGGCCAGAGCATAGAACCCTGAGGTCAGAACCCTGAGGCCAGAGCATAGAACCCTGAGGTCAGAGCATAGAACCCTGAGGCCAGAGCATAGAACCCTGAGGTCAGAACCCTGAGGCCAGAGCATAGAACCCTGAGGTCAGAGCATAGAACCCTGAGGTCAGAACCCTGAGGCCAGAGCATAGAACCCTCAGGTCAGAGCATAGAACCCTGCGGAATTTGATTTTGGGGCGAACTTTCCTTTCCTTTAACATTCAAAGAATAGTACATCTGTCTATAAAGCTGTATCGCCGGAAAACACAAGTACTGACTAAAATCTAGGCACGGCATTCAGACACACACAGATGCATGCAAAGGCCTCTACACACAAGGAAACATGCAGTTTAACGCCCCGTTTCTTACTTCAGGAGAAAACAGTGATTAATTAATCTATATACTGACATAAGTGTTTAGCCTGTATATAATTTCACATGGAGTGTAACGTTGGCCACACATGCACTGTATGACTGTAGACAGCTCATGGGTGTTAGGCAGTGGTGGGCCGTTAGTTTTAGTAGAGTCTTAGTTTTTAATTCAGGCAACAGGTAGCAGTCCAACAAAAGCAAACATCCAACAGGAAAACGAAACTCCAACAGGAAACCAAAAAATCCAGTAGACGCGTTGCACACAAAAACAAAAGGTTAATCCAAACGCAGGAAGGAAAAAGTCACAGTTCCAAAAAAGGGTTTAACTCAAAGCGCTGTCACCGGGAAGGAAAAACTTTCACTCACCCGGGACGGGATACACATACCAAAAAACCAAGCGTGATGGTCTTGTGAATGTCCAGAAGCCGCGGCTGAGAACCGCTACTCGTGAGAACGAACTGTTACCTGAGAGTAACAAGCACCGTGCCTTGACACGCAAACGTCGCGGTGAAGAGTCCAGTCTGCTGCCGAGTATTTCTACTCTGGCCGCACCAGGCTTAATTGGGCTAATCATGAATGAGTCCCAGGTGTGAGCCCCGAAGCAGAGTCCCATCCCTCAACCAGCCCGCAGTACAGTCCTTAGACCACCAGGTGCCGCCAATGACCCATAGCCGGAGTCCCAGACCGTGACAGGTTGTGTAGGTTGCCATCTACTCTATGACAACATGGTTGTTGCTCCTCATGCTACTCAAGACAAATAGCATAACACGTGTTATTTCTGAAATGACAGGTGTTATGCTCCTCACCATTCACCCGTCTACTCGCTGTTGTGACAGCCGTTTCTGTGGTTACGGATTGGCGAAATCATTCCCCGGCTTTACGGTGGATTCATCAGGCTCTACTCATTGTACTCATAAAGTCCAGCGAGAGGGCGGAGCCTGTGTGGGTTAGAAAAAATGTTAAAACATTGTAACCGTAGTTCTGTGCGTACCCTACCAAGAGGAGCGTGCCGGTCTTAAGCGGCTTGCTGAAGTAGGGTTAGGATCGCTCAGACGTGGGGTCTGCATGTATTCGGAGTAGCGCATCCTGATTGTCCGTTTACGCTTGAGCAAATATTCAGGGGCCAAATGTGAGCTTGTGATTGTAGGAGTGTTAGAGTCCAGTAGAGGGCTTCACCTATGCTTATAGAGCAAGGGTTACATTTTCATAACTTTTGTAATTGACTGATTGACTGCCTTTGTTGTCCAACTCAGGGGAAATCTGTCCCAGCTTCTCTTAACAAAGGTACATTAGTACAAATAACACATCTCACCATTAAAAGTATCCACAATGAATATTAATTTAAAGCTTTTGTGGCTGGTACACCTGCACAAAACTGTTTGATTCTCAAAGCACCCGCAAAGGTCTTGGTGCTCCTGTGGTTTTTGGCACTAAATTAGCCTCTTTCTATGTAAATGAGCCTCCCTGCAAAACGTTGGGGGGGTCCACTCAAACTCTTTTAGTTTCAGTGACAAGATGCATAGGCAGTTGTCGTGTGAAATACATTAATGGAGCTCCCTACATCTCATTTGTTGAAAAGAGAGAAAAGAAATTATGGAAAATGAGTTTATTATATAAACGAATAAACTAATTATTTCTTCCCTCTCTTTCTTTTTCCAAATACTAGGCTTACATTTTTCCCCTAAATTGCCTCCGGCTCAGGCTGACTCTCACCCCTCACAACTGACTCACTGGCCTATAGCGTATTCATACTTTGCCACATGAAGAATTGCAATCAGACTAAAAAAATAAAACTTTTAAATACTTGGACTTGGCTGCAAAACTTTATGGGCATGTTTTTGCTGTCATATCATTACAGCATATAGCCATTGCAAATGAATGGCAATTCATGGTGCTATCAGCGGCGGCAATTCATTCGTTCTGAATTTGCAGAGACGATTTCAGGCAGGGCGGAAAAAGGAAAAAGAACATTTAGTTTGAACAATAAGTATACACTCTGACAGTTAGTTTGTGATATACAGGACATGCTGAGTGTTTCTCAGTGCGCACGACTCAGTGAGAAAATGAACTTGTTCAGACCCGGCACATACCAAACTCTCTGTATCAGCAGAAAAGATTTACTTTTTTTAGTTTCTGCTAAGCCAGAAGAGATAAAAGAGCCCACAAGCTTAACTCAAAAAGAGCTGTTTTCAAAATACAGCAAACTGGCTGCATCCTCTGTCTATACCAGCGACTGTGGAGGATTTGAAGATGCAGCCTTGGGCTGTGTGACGGTTCATCAGGATGACTGTTGAGGTAGGAACAGAACCAACGGAGGAGACGTTACACATCAGAACTTAAATGCATTGTTTCTCAGCATTTTCTTCCTTGCCCTTTTGGAGATTATTCCCTTCACCTCAGCTTATGATTATTTACAATTATTTCATTTAGTTTAATCAAGCTATATTAATAAATATATATATATATTTCCATTCGGTAAAGCTTTCACATTTGAATGTGAAATCAGATTATTTAGAATCCCGTGAGTCCGCTGACACCAAGGTCCAGTCTCTGGCTGTTTGTGTTGTGGCTGCTTACCAGCCGTCACACTGCCCAATGCTTCTAATGCTCCATGTTTTCAGCTGGTCTATTAAACGTGTATTATGTTTGCTGACAGCGTGTCTCACACACACACACACACACACACTTGTTTTTGCAATAAAAGTGGAAGTTGAGGGTAGAGGAGTTCATGCCCTTTTCCAGACAGCAGACAGTGTTGTAATTGACCCAGAGCCACTCGTTTAACACGAGAGGCCAACCAACCAACTAACAGTTTATTTGCTCACTGCTGGCAGAGAAGAAACATGTCCGCCTAAATCTGTTTCCACATTGCGGGGACTTGTCTCCCTTACTGGGGACAAAATAACATCCCCATGACGTAAATCATTACATTGAGTGAGTTATTTTTGTCCTGTTGGACCTCGTTTGGTAAATAAAAATCCTTTTATCGCCCATAGGCCCTAAAGCCGCCATCCCCGCCACACACACACACACACACACACACACACACACACACACACACACACATCAGAGGTGAACTTTAATTTGAGCTCCTGCTGAGAGGAATCATGAGACATCATGAGACACAGTGATCAGCAAGTGAAAATGTATTATCCCAAATATATTAAATATTTACACAAAAATATGAATACATTGTTTTTTATTGTTGCATTACTTTTGCTTTTGTGATGTTTTTTCAGTTATATAGCATTTTTTGTGGATCATTTCTTAACTTTGTAAAAATGTAGTATTCAAATTGAGGTTGTTTTTACCATCTGGCCAGAGCCACCAGAAGAAAAATAAGATCCATATTTAGCCAAGAAGGCCTGTTTTCAATTGTTTGTTTTTCTTTTTCAATGGCCACTGTCCTTTATATAAGCTTAACTGTCATATGTAGACACTGAGTGTCTTACTGGGATTCAATCTAGAGAATAATAAGCAGCAGGGTGGGTTGTATTTGCTGAACAGCTAAATATAAGCAAAGGAGTCGCATCAAGAAAGAACAGTTATAACAAGAAAAGCACAACAGAAAATAAAATCTACATTTAAATAGCTGGAGGCAAGATGCGGCTGAAAAATACAGAAAAATTGAGGTAGTCTGTAGAACACTATTCATGTGATCCTCAGACACCAAACAACAAGAAACACTTGTCGGTTTCACGCAGGAGGCTTTCATGCTAATTGTAAACTCCTACACACATTAGAAGCAGCTCTTCTCAATGAGGACGGGGGTCTGAGGAAACATCCATCCTTTCTTCCACAGTGATTTCAACACGAAGACACCAGCAGGAGAGAAAACAAGGAGAAAATCAGCTCAAAAAGAAAGTGCCGGTAAAATATGGCCTCGAAGAGGACTTGATCCTAATAGGAAGAGCTAATTCTATGCTAATAAAAACTCATATATTCTGAGTTTCAGGTGACAAGAGTATATGAGTCGCCAGCGGGCTCATACTAAAATTAGCATGAGTCAAAGTCAGGAAGAGTTGTGCCATCATTTTCCTGAGGCCAGCGAATTTGTTCCAACGAGGAAGCACTTTGAGTGTATTCTGCGCAATTACTTGGTAAAACATTATTGATAATGATTGTGAACATAGACAGACAGTGTCTGAATAAACATAGCCTATTATATGCATAATCGTCATTATTTAAACCCTTCAGGTAGCTCCCACTCTCAAATATTGATGACCCGTTATGTACTAATGAAAACATAGTTATTAATATCATATTCCATTTCCGCTCATTGATTCCCCGACACACCGGCCCTTTAATTATACTTAAAAAAAAATGTTTTGCCAATAAACAAAAAAAACTCTACCCAAGCTCACCTACCTTACCCATGACTGTGAGGGGGACTCGGTATCTCCGCCTGACTCGTGCAGCAGGGTTCTTCACCCACAGGCCTGCAATTAATGTTTTTCCAATAACTAATGCTGATCTTTCCCTAACCTTAACAACACAGTCCCCAAGCACAGATACTAAAGAAAGTGACAGATTGAAAAAAATTCAAATGCTGGCAATGTACTTCAAAGGTAATATAAAAAAAGACACGTACACCTGCAGCTTGACTTGTGATGTGCTGAATAATCAAATATCACATCTTTAAAACATGAAAGGCCTTCTTTTCCTGTTCATTTTATGGGGAATATAATGTTCAATGGCAGCCTCCCGCCGCATTCACTCACCTTCACCCCTCGTTCCGCTGCCGTGTCCGCGGCGGTGCCGGGGATCGTGCAGGGACCCTGTTTGAAGCGGACGCCTCCGGTGGCGCTTCATTGAGAGGCCGCCGCACACATGAGGACAAATTATGTTTTTAACCACAACCACTTGGTGAGTCAACAGCAAACACTCCAGCGATGTCTGGAGCCCAGGGCGATGAAAATCTAATTATCAGTTATGTTGACAATAACATAATCAAATGTAGAAATAATGGCAAAGTTGCATCTGTCGCAAACTTTTCACGATTGGCTCTGGGGAGTGGCGATGAGGATGTGTTGCACACCACAGATGCTAATCTGTCGCTGGTTTTATAGTTTGAGGATTTAAATTGTGTCTAGCTATTCTATGTTTTAGTCACACTAGTCATGTACACAGTATGTGAACTCCATATGTTTTTATATCACCTGCTTTTGAGGGCCTTAATAAGTTATCACAAACTACCTGTGACATACATAACTTGCAGTTTCCTTGAGTCACCTGAAAAGGCACTGTACAATTGCATGCTATTATTGTAATAATAATAATTATATGTATATATATATATATATATATATATATATATATATATATATATATATATATATATATATATATATATATATATATATATATCATGTTGGAAGCAGTATATAACAAAATGTGATGTGGTGGAAAGTTTGCCGATTGATTAAAGAAAATCCCAAATGTTGTTTTCTTGAATGAAAAGGATCTGGCATGTGTCCCATGATTGTCTTCCACTGAGCACCACCAGATGAACCGTATTAAATTAGTTTTAACCTTTTGTGTAAAAATAGATAATTTATCAGGTTGCATTCGCCTTGGTGGAGATATTCGCTCTGGGTTCATTCTGTACTCGTGACTGTATTGATCTCTGAGTCCAGCAGACTCTCGGCAGTCATCATTCAAATATTTAGCTTCAGCGGATGTTTCCAGAGACGTTAGCTGCCCTGTGGTGAGCAGGGGCCACGTCCTCTTTTGTGCAAATGTAAAACCCTGAGAATGTTACCTACAAAACTTTCGAGAGGCAATCAACCCTTTTCTCTTTCTCCGCTCCGTCCCCCTCAAGGCGTCTGTAGAGGCCTGTGTATCCTTGAATGTTGCCTCCAATGCAAATTAAAACTGCAGTATTTAAAAAGTGGTCATAAGGTGCAGCTCTAACGGCCAATCCTCCAATTATAGACGACCTGCTGCAGTTTCTGCTGATAAGATAAAATAAGATAATCCTTTATTAGTCCCGCAGTGGGGAAATTACAGGATTACAGCAGCGTTGCTCAAAAAACAAGTAATATAAATAAACAGTAAACAGTAATAAACATAATAAAATAAAAAAACAGTAGAAGAATATTGAATATATAGAAGAATACTTGAATATACAAGATATTGCACAGAATTAATTAAAGTGTTCAAGTGACGAAAGTGATTCATAATGTTTGTGGACTACTGGGAGGTCAGCTTGTTGTGCAGCCTGACAGCAGCAGGGAGGAAGGACTTGCGGGACCTTTGAGTGGAATGTATTTGAACCCCACACCGTTGGGTCTCATCCTCTCTCCAGGCTGAGCTTTGGGGAAACGTCCGATCCGTCGTGGGTCGAGGTATCGGGGTAAGCTGTGATATGGTAGCTGCGTCTGAGTGCTCCACTGAACATAGTCTGTCGTTGGCTCAGTATGGTATCGACTGCACACTCGAGCATCATTAACGAATGATCAGTGAGACTTACTCAGCGTTTGCCCACTCATCGACACGGGCAGATCAGCTAATTGATTGTATGTTGTCTGCACAAAAAACATTTAACACAACAACTTCACCGGCATGCAACATTTCTTTACAAATGCCTCCGCAGGGCTGCAGTTATGCATACGTTTGTAAAGTCGAGTTTCAAAAACTTCAGTTCCCTTTGTTCTACGTCACGAAGACATTCACAACGCCGTGTGGTTTTTTCCGAGTGCCAAAGCTTCCTCTGGGCCTTCGGGAACGCTGTGTGGATTTTCTTTTTCTCTTTCATCTTTTGTCTACTTAGCTGCTATTATTCTTCTCCTTATGACTCTCTTTTCTGTTTCGCTCACACGTGC
The DNA here is from genome assembly GCA_023566465.1 of Cottus gobio. Classification (NCBI taxonomy): domain Eukaryota; kingdom Metazoa; phylum Chordata; class Actinopteri; order Perciformes; family Cottidae; genus Cottus; species Cottus gobio. The sequence continues at coordinate 450,007 of CM042220.1, read as the reverse complement.
TACTGATCCCGGCCACTGACAGTTTTGCAGCAGGAATGTACGGATGAGAAAGACGCTGCAGAGCTTTGTACATTTTACCAACTCGCTTGCTTTAATTACAATATTTCACCTCGCCATTTTTTTTTGTTTCTTCTTCTTTTTCTCCCACTCCCACTCAAAGGTTTTTGCTTCCATCAGCAGAAACCTTTTTCTCTCACAGATCAGAAGAGCAGACTTCCATTGGAGCTGACTGTCTGCTAGCTGTGTGCTAATATGCTAATGAAGAGCCATTTTTCTATTAAAGGAGGAATCAGCACTTTCACACACATCTGACGAAACAAAGGGTAATTAGTTCTGAAGAGGGAGCGGGAAGATAAAAAGTTAGAAAACAGCACCTGAGATCAAGTATGTGTGTGTGTGTGTTTGTGTGTGTGTCAAACTTGCCAGCACAGTAGGATGAAAGCCTTGTGGCATTGATGGCTAACACCTAAATCCATTTTAGGCATGTCAGATTATGTGCCATGTGTCTCTGCAGCATGTGTGTGTTTGCAGCTAACACACACACAGACACACACACACACATCCTGTGGCCCTTCTCAGCTGATCTCTCTTCTGCCAGCAGAACCTGTCGGCTCTCTTGTGCTCTGAATCTGTCATTGGCTTTGAAAAGAAAAGTCAGAAAACATCATTCTTTCTTTCAGCACACATCAGCATCATGGTCGCCCTCAAAGGGCCGGTTGTAACTGTAACACTGTATAAATGTAACTGCTACCAAGCAGTCCATTTAATTTTAGGGTTAAGAAAACCCACATTACTCATTCAAAGATCAAACTTAAAACAGAAGAAAATAACAAAGACAAAGCTCAAACGCTCGTTGTTATATTAACTTTGTTCAAAGCTTTTTTGTCACAGTTGAGAAGGACATAACTCTGGTCCAACAAATACTTGTGAGCTAATAAGAACATGCATGTGGTCTGGGGCAGTGGTTCTCAACTGGTCTGGACCATCACCCCTGAATGACTTGAGATCCAAAGGGATGTTCAACTTCTCAAATGTATTTAATGAAGATGGTGCAGTTTGAGCCTGAGATGGTACAGAATCTCACAGTACGCCAACACAAAGAAAGCTTGTTAGAAATATTCCCTTTTACACTCAATTAAAAACAAAAAGGGCTTCTTAAGGACACAAGGTAATACAACACACGGGTCCGCGATGGTGATCATGCCTTTCAAGTCGTCGCGGGCCACATAAAATTACATGGCGTGCCGGATTCGGCCCGCGCGCCTTGAGTTTGACACCAGTGTTTTAAGGGATATGGTTTGGGCCTTTTCTGCTGAAGGCTATGGGGTTACCATATCAAACTACTCATACGAGTTCATGATCCTTATCATGTTAAATATTGATATGAATATATATGAAATGTTTGCGAGTGTGAAATGACCAAAAGCAAAAGTCACTGTCCTGCAGCCACACGGGGTCTGACTTTGACCCAGGGGCACACAAACACAACATCTTCGGACTGAAAGCGAGCGAAGAATTCAAGCAATCCGAATGTCAGAGGAGCTATTTCAGGAAACGCAGGGGTGGGAAGTCTACAAATTGGGCATAACCAAAAGAGGATGGAAAGCTTCTCTGATCCTGAAACATTGTCCCAATGTCTCAGAAGAACGTCCCGTCACGGAGTGCTTGTATCCCTTCTGTTACCCAATGTCCACTATGTATACTTTTGCCCTGGACATGCCATGAATTAACCTTTGCTCTCAGCATACATGGCCTATAGTTGTATTCCTCTTATCTCTTTTTGACCTCTTATCATCTCTCTCCCCATCACTCCCTTTCCTCTCTCTACCTCTCCCTCCCACCCCCGTCCAACTCTTCCTCCCCTTTCCTCTCTCTGTTCCAACGGGTCATGTTAATATTTCTCTGTCCTGACCATTTGGACCAATGTAGTGTGTGTCTGTTTGTGTGTGTGTGTAATTACAAGGTCTGACTCTCACTGAAAGATATTCTATTTAATTATTAAGGTAGATCAAATGATTTTCACATGCAAGACATGGAGTTCATTTTCATCCTTATTTGTGGTTGTCATCCATCAATTTGTTAATATTTCTGGTGACTAAATATAGTGCTGCAGGACGCCTGAAATAAGGTCTGTGGTTAACACAAGCTGAAAAGATTTAGAACACTTTGTTCTACGATATAAAATACGTCAGTGAATAAATACCCCGCTCGAGAATAATTTAAGAAAATATAAATTTTTAAGATTGCTTTTGCTCACAAGTGGCTCAATGAGACGCCATCGCACTGATCACAAGTCCGCCTTGAAAGGCCCCTTGTGAACACTCATGCAACCTTGGTGTAATTTGTTTATAGCCAAATGTCTGCTGTATTTTGCTGTAAGATGTACATTTATGAAGAATATCTTGCTGAGTAAGCATCATAAACATTTGTTTTGCCGCAGAGCATATTTTTTATGCAATAATCAAAAATCCAATGGAAGAATCCTGTTGGCTTTATGTTGAGGGAACCAGTGCGATGCTAACGTCTGGGGTTTGCATCCAAAAGTACAACTTCCAGTTGTTGCCTTGACACAGGTTAGACCCTGCTGGCTGAATTTGACTTGCTAAAAGGGCTAAATGAGGCCGAATGTAAATTGTTCCATCACAAATGTAAATCAGCATTGATGATACATTGCCTATTATTTTAGGGCAAATTAAAGTTATTAGACGTTTTGATGTTTTCTATGATACATTATACATGTATCTGTGTTTTTTTTCTGCTATAGTCACTCGTCATCATTTGTACTGTCTGCCCCGCAGTCCACCATTGGACAGTGTGAAGACGCACAATGCATTGTGGGGCAGTTGATTATGTCCAGTGTGCTCACGTCTTCCTCTTGCTCCTGATGCGTACATGTGGGCTTTTCTAAAAGCAAAATCCACTTACTTAAAGTTGGCTGTAAACGTTGGCTTTTATGCATCACTGTTGTTTCCAGACAGGTTTTAAAGTGTGTGATTATAAACAGATTTGTAGACACATAACAGTTTTAGGGGCCTTCGGGTGATACTTGATATTGAATTTGATTTACATACAAAACAAAAGCAGTGTATTATTCTTGTGTGTTCCATTTTTCAAACGCCGGATTTTTCTCACTTTGGTATCTGGACTTCCTCATTTGCACCTCTAAGAAGCTACAGGAGCTTATTAAATGTCCTCAATCCTGAATAATACCAAGCAGTAAATTGGCTCTCTGCAACATAGTTTGAAGTTACAAATGAGCTGCTTTGCTGCGTTGTTTACCGCCTCCCCGCCACAATTACAGCACAAAGAAACATCCTCGAGGCTCACGCTCGGCTCGCTCTGCTTCAAACGCTCATTGCTCGGGTTTTTAACAAAAGAAATCAGGGGAGTTTTTTTTAAAGCGAATGCAGAGGATGATGTGGAATCATTTTTTGGCAGAAAAGTTGACGCGGGGCCGCGATGAAAGCTAAATTTGGACTCGACTGAAAGACTGACGTAGCGACTGACGTAGCGACTAAAAAGCTGCGATAAAGCTTTTTCTCCCTCTTTCTTTCTCTCGCACCATCGCCTGTCTTTCCTTATTGTCTTCGCTTCACACCAAATACCCCTGTGTCCAGCAGGACGAGGGAGCCTGATAAGGCAACAAGCTGTACCTGAACCCCATTAACCTGTCCTGTAGTTTCGTGTTGTTTGTGAGTAGCTGAGAGGGGCCTTGGGAGGGAAGAGATGAGGAGCCACGGGACCTTCTTCCTAAACAAGTAGAGAAGTGCCTAAAAAGGGTGGAAGAATTTCCAATTGAACCTGTTTTATCTCAAATAAAAGTGCTACTGAAAAATCCCAAATGATCTCCTTCAGGGACACTTTGTCCTACATGATATTGGAAGATAGTTGTGGTATATGTTTTTGAAACTGTCGCAGGGGAATGTTCCCACCTTACGTTACATTCCCACCGTACGATGAATTTGAATGTTTTGAATAGCACTCTCCCTAAAAGACCCTCACTTTTCTGGAAATGAAAGCAAATCCATGTGAAAGTGTGGGACGAAAACCACAGAAACTAAATTAGTGACAGATGACACAATCACACACACGGGCAGTCAGTGCCCAAAATGGACACATGGTCTCAAGTCTACTGAGAAAACCGTTCCCCCCACTGTGCCTCTGCAGAGGCGGCAGTGCATTCAGCTGTGTTATCACTACCGGCCGGGGACCGGTTAAGAGTAGTGAGTGAGGAGTCTGCAGGCAATCGATGGCAGGATGGAACAGACAAAAAGAGGTGTTTTAAGAAAGTGTCACAGCAACGAGGTCCTTGAGCATGCAGCCATTAATTGAGCTCCGAAAATAATATGCAGATTGCCGCAGCAGTATACAACATTTGGCGTGGACAGACACAGAGATGCACGCTCACTTGTTCACTCACTCGCGCCAACACGCAACCGATAATCATAGACTTCATATAAAAAGTGGACATAGTCAAAGTGGACTGCGGTTTTGAAGCCTCATGTTCATATGGGCCAACTCCATCGTGGTTTTTGGGGCATCGCCATCTTGTTTTTTTGGATCCAAAGTACAACCGAAGGCTGAATAAAACATTTTACGGGGTCAAACATCTTCTAGTTAACTTTTATGAGATAAAAAACCCTCTGAAAGGGTTAAAAACAAGAACACAGACAACTCATAGACGGGGCAACACGGTGGAAGCAACCTGTCAATCGGAGGTTAGTCACACCCAAAAGCATAACCTTTGGTTCTGTTTTACTCTAAAAGGACCATAATTTAGTAAATAAGCATCATGCTGTATTGAAGAAGACTACCATCAACTCATGTTTACAACGTTTGAGGGAATACATCAAGAAAGTAGAGTAATTTCCTCATAGACTGCTCTATGGTTTTTGCAACCACAGAGGTCGCCCCCTGCTGGTCAGTCGAGATAATGCACGTTTAACCCTCGTAATGTCCTCCCGTTGGACATACACCTTTTGTCCTCTGGGGTCAGAAATGACCCCGCCTGGTTTGACCCTTATTTAAAGCATATAGTATAAATTGTCAATCAATTCTGTTTTACACCTTTAGTCTTACTTCAGTCCAACCCATTATCACACATTTTTCTCTTTGTTTTGGGAATTTAGGGCCAATAGACCTTGTTTATATAAAGTATACTGTAACGGTGCGGTTTAGCTGGACCCAAGTGCAGACACGGAGAGGCAAGGTTGGGGAAAGGTAAACAGTTTATTAATGGTAGCGAAGGATGCAGGCAGAGCGGTGAGGTGGCGTGAGCGGTGGCAGAGAAGCTGGATACCGGGACGGGAATCCTGGGCACAAGGAACAAGGATTAGTAATTGACAAGAAACACAAACGAAGTAGATCTCGTAGACTGAGTTCTAGAGAGGCCGAGAATCGAAGTACCACGTGACATGGAGCAATAATCTGGCAACTGGAGGGATGGAAGCCAAGGTGTTTTAACATGGATGATCTGATGAGGTGATTGACGTCAGGTGCCGGAGATGAGTTGCAGGTGGGGAGATGGTTGCCAGTTGCCGGAAGCCACGCCCACGAAACACACACACACACACACACACAGGGAAGACAAACCGGGGACACCAGAGACACACAGAAAAAACCCAAAAGGAACATAAGTCACGGCCGAGCCGTGACATATACCCTGTTTTTGAGTGGAAATGAAATGTAACAATTCATTATTTTGACTTTATATTATTTTGACTATTTGACATATTACAGAGTGGTACATGTCAAAGTTTAGTGAGGATGCTGTTTTTGAATAATTTACATTTTTCTAATGGCAGCACATAATCACACCTGTTGTCCTCTGGGGGTCAAAAATGACCCCGTCTGGTTTGCCTGTTATTTAAAGAATATAAATTGGATACTTCCCCCAATTCTGTCTTACACCTTAATAACAGCTTCATTCAAACACAATCACAGCATATCTTTATTCCATATTTCCCTGGTTTACTCAGGATGTACTGTTTGAATGGACAGCGACCTCTGAAGGGACCAGGCGCTCATCCACAGTCACATCAGTGGATCGTACATCAACGGAGGAGAGACACCCACTTGTCCCAAACGTCTCCAATGGGAGCCAGTTTGTCTCGTGCACGGCGATCTGCTTTGGTGTCTTTGTCATCATTTGTACCAACAAAAAATACATTTGCTTAAAGTCAATTCAAAAATTTAATTCAAATCGGGGAAAGGAGGAAGATTATGATTCAAAGCCGAAGCTGTCAGATATAAAATAGCATGGCTGCTCTGACACATGCTACAATAAATCATGAAGGATGTCCAGAGAGCTATAGATCTAAATTGATTTTGAAAGAAAACTAAGGTACTTCTTCTAAGGTGCTTCTTTCACACAAAACAGAAATGCCTTTATTTAGGTGTCAGAGCAAAACAGGAACATTTAAAACCATATTTGCTACACTCACTCCTTTCAGCTGGAGAGGCTTTAGTCGGGTGTTATGCAACATAAATACAGACATTTATACTTAGACAAGGTAAAAACAGGCTTGCTTGTTTTTTTGTTTGTTTGAATATGGATTTAAAAGCCCAAAGCCTTCCTCTGAGCTCAATTTAACCAATACTCAGCTCTGGCAGAGCTCCATTTTCTGTCATCCTGCTATGATGCTGAGAGGAATAAATGGGCTTTTTGCATGAATAAAGGTATGGACAGTTTTATGTTAGAACTGTGGCCTTTGTACTGTGTTTTGGAAGGTAATCAGAGTAGATTTAACCAGGCTTCTGCACTGAGAAGTCATGATGCTCCACTTATGACAGAACATGGAAATGTTCAATTACAGCCCAAAAAGATGAAATTGATAGTGGGTTTTAATCTACACTGGGTGTATTGTCTGCTTCACGGACCGGATGTCTACTATCGTTACAGTGATTCTCCTCGCCTTCCATCTTGGGCCTTTTAAAGACTCAAACCCACTCCTCGCTGACGTCTACTGTCTAAAAGTTGTCTGTTCCTCGACTTAGGCAGCAAGAACTAGACGGGTATGTCTCCATTATAAGAGCATCGCTCTGCAGATGGGATCGTATCGACGCAGTGACGGAACGTAATTGGGAGTTTGGTTTCATTTCAGCTCAATGCGAGTCTTTACTGCATTTTGCTGTCGCTTACTGTCTGTCATGCTAGTTTCTCTCCACCTCCGTTCTCCTCTGATCTCTGTGTTTCACCGGCCGTGTTGCTCTTGTTACCAACATGCGCTGCTCTGTTTCACTAATGCTGGGCTGCTTATTTTAACCCAAACCGCAATATTTTTCCGAAACCTACTTAAGTAGTATTGTTGCCTAAACCTGAGTTGTTTCCTGTGAAACCAGAAGTTTATTCTGAAAAGACTGTATGCGTTTAACAGGTGGAAATGATCACGTTTCACTGGCTTTTGTAGAAAAACGCACGAAAAATGAGGAGAACCTTTCAGTAAGATATACAAACCGTTGTTTGTGGATAAGTGCAACTTTTTACATTATCAGATTTATCTGAGAGCTTGTATTAATTGATGACGATAATGTAGCCATGTGCAGTAGTATAGAATAGAAAATTGTTGATTTGTATAGTAAAACTACGTCAAGCCTTAGAGGCCATTTGTGTGTCCCTTGTGCGTGTTCTATGTCTGTGTTGCTTTTTTCTTTATTATCTGTTTTAGCCTTACTTTGAAAATTGAATTAAAACTCTAATACTGAATCCTTCCACTTCTATTGCTGTTTCTCCTGTTCAAGGTCATGGGCCACGGTTCCTATAAAAATAACCTGTGTCTTTGGACTGTGGAAACACACATAGACACGTCCATTTTGATCCCTTATGCAGGGCTGGGTATTGGGGCAGCAGAGTATTCCAGTCATCCCTCTCCCCAGAAACTTTTTCCAAATCTTCTTGGGGAAACCCTGAGGCTTTCCAGAACAGCATGTTCTTGGTCTACAACGGGGCCTCAACCAGTTCGAAGTACCGGAGAAAATCTCTAAAGGGAGACGTCCATAAGGCAACCTGATCAGATGACCCCTTTCAATGTGAAGGAGCAGCAGCCATACTCAAGGCTCCCATTGAATATTTTTACTCCTCACCCTATCGCCAAGGACGAGCCCAGGCCCCCTATGTAGGAAGCTCATTTCGGCATCCGTGTATCAGCAATCAACCAAAGCTCATGGCCATAGAGGAGGGCCAGAATCTGGACTGGTAAATTGAGAGCTTTGTCTCCCGGCTCAGCTCCCTCTTCACCACCACGGTCCGTCTCACAATCCCTTTCATCATCAGTCGTGAACAAGACCCTGACATAGTTGAACTCCGTTGCTTTGCTTGCTTGCTTGCGAGGGGACATAGACATGTGAGCATGCAGACAGAAAAAACATTGAAACTGTTTGAAAACAAGCCCACATAGAAATGGTCCAAGCTGGTCAACGGGTTTGAAGCCAGACCTTTCTTGCTTTGAGGGGACGTTGTTGCCAGCATTACTTACGTCAATATCTACTGTATCTACATGCCTTTTCCCAACCTTAACCAATAATCTAACCATGGTTTACCCATAGTTTAAACTAAAAAAGCTAAAATTGAATAATCTTCAGGATCATCCAGTACCAACGTTGGCAAGGGTTGGTTTCACTTTTCTGTCTTTCATTCCCACCTATTCTGTCCCTCCTTTCCTTTTTTGTCTCCATTCCTTCACTCTAAGCTTATCCTTCTGTCCTTACACTCATCCTCTTTCACCTCCTTTCCTCTCTTATGGTCCTAATCCATTCATTAATTTCTCTGTTCTCTCTCTGCCTCTCCTCCCCGGTGTTTGCGTTCTCCTGGAGACTCCTCCTGTCAGTCTGCTTGTTCAAACCCCAGGGAGAAAAGACTAGATTAATAACAATCTGCTTCAGCCCGTCATCTCCTGGGGAGGAAGAGGAGGGAGGGCCAGGTAGGAGGTAGGGAGGGTACAGAAAACAAGTAAGAAAAGTTATGGGAGGAATAAAGGAGGAATAACATAATGAAAAGAAGGAGGAAGGGGAAGAAGAAGAAGGGGGCATGGCAAGGAAGGTTTTAAAGTGAGTAGACAGAGAAAAGAGAAGGGGGGAATAAATGCATGAGAGAGAGAAAAGTAAATTGAAAGGATGGCCAGATGCAAAAAAAGAGGAATGAATGGACTGATGGAGAGAATCATCGTGACGTCTGGAGCGAGAACTCCAGTGGGATCAACCTGAGGGAGTGTTAATTAGAAAATTATTTTCTCCTCCCCCTCTTCATTAGCACCTTATCTCCTCCTCTCCCTCACACCTATCCTCCTCTTCTAGCACCTCTGTCCTCTCTCTCTGTGCCTCCTTTATGTCTCCGCCTCTCCACCCTTCTGTCTTTTAATTAACCTCCTCTCTCCTTCCTTTTCATTTGGGGAAATCACACCTTCACCTCGCTCTACCCCACTGTTTTCTTCACATGGGCTTCGTCTCCGGGAATGAAAATAGCAACAGAAATGAAATGGTGTATTTCATCTACCCATGAGTCAGATCTGATCTCATCACTGCTGCTTCAACATGAGCAAGCATAAGTCAATTAACCTGAACATCAGATCAGGGGCCAACTGTTTAGCACCCCTAATTGATCCACTTTCTATTGATATAATGATATTGTGATTCCATTTACAGACAGTTCTTGACAGGCTTTCTCTTTGTTAATAGGTCTATAATTGTAAAACAAATACTGATGCATCTGATATAGTCCATTATACACTTACATTTTAAAATACATTTTAAGAAAATACATAAAAGTATAGTGTTGTAACATTCCAATCAAGTGTAATGGTAGAACATTTCAAAACCACCCTAAGAAAAAGCAGTTAGAAGTTAAGTCACATGACTTGTAGTAGGTAGTGACGTGACTTCCATGTAAGTCACATTAATGTCAACCCCGATCTTTTCCTAACCCCTCTAGTTATAATGCCTTACCATCCTGTAAAGACAAACGTTAATTTAGAAAATATTTTGGCTTAAAGCTGTTGCCTTAAAATGAGGACTTGTCTAACATTTCATGTATCAAAAACAGACAAATACACAACAGGATACACTTTCACCGGGGGCCTGTTGCACAAAACTAGGATAAGGGATTAAGCCAGGATATCTTGGTGATCCTGGCTCAATTGATCCGTAATCCGGTTGCACTAAAGATGGATAGGGGGCAGGAGGATATGTTATGGTATAAATTACCATGGAGATTTATTCTGTGGAGCTAGCCTGCTCCAGACCAGGCTAAATTCCAGGATCTATTTAATCTCATCCCTAATGTCAGTCAGCAGTCACCACAAATGGAAACCAATAGTTATTTCACTGCTCACTATACATTGTTATCACATATAACTAGACCCACTGTCATTATTTAAACGTTTGTGATCATTAATTTCAATGATTTTGGATAAAAAATGATTTTTAGATGATGTTGCTATCATTAGATAATTTACAGTTTCCCATAGACTATAAGGCTATATATAAAATGATAGAATATTAGGGCCACAGAGGGAAAAAAAGACAAGTCATAATATTGTAACCAGTTGTTTTAAAGGAGGACAGTTGTTAAAATGACAGATGTGGGGCATTTCGTGAAATTGTACTTCAGTATGGTTTCATAAACAAAGACATGCTGATGTGCCAGAATATTAAGTATCACATTGTCATAAGTATCAAAACTGTAAAAACAATATGTAGCTTTTCTGCAGAAAGAACCAGCCTCATAAGTTTATGACTTTATCCTTTTTCTTCAGTGTGGCCCTAGTACTCTGTCATATAAACAAATACACATTCCATATGAATATAAAAACACAATGTGTAACATTATGTTCCTTTATTGAATAAGGACAAAACAAAGCAGGTAAACCATCAGCTCCTTTCGAAACTGAAGTCACAGTGACTCTACAAGATGGAAAGCACAGAATCCAAGCATATTATACAAAATGATACATACACATTCAAAGGTCTGTATATAACACACCCTGCATGTCTGCACACTAAAATAAATGCAGGACAAATCCATACACATCAACTGAACAGACAAATGAATGGATGCAGTAGCCTCCCTGCAGCCTTGTATTACACACAGTATACCGCACAAACATCATAAGAGGCCAAATTCGTAAAAAAACGAACCCAAAAAAACCCAAATTCCTCTGCCACCGCAGGACATATTTAACCAAAATTGAAAGCACACATACTAACTAAAATAATTCAACACATATTGGTCCCTCAGCAGCCGACCACTGTCGTCATCAGGGAAGATTGCCGGATTGTCCCAGTCCATGGCTGGTGGCACTCTGGGGGCCCTCTCCTTCCTCAGGCAGGCCACATTGTGGAGGACAGCACAAGCCACAGTAATATCACATGCCCTAACAGGGCTGACCCTTAATTTGTGAAGGCAGTGAAAGCGTGCCTTCAGGAGGCCAAAGGTCATTTCAACTCTGGCCCTGGTCCTGGCATGGGCATGGTTGTAGGCCTGCTGTGCTTCCTGGGGGTCTGTGAAAGGTGTCAGGAGAAAAGGCTGGCAGCCATACCCCCTGTCTCCCAGCAACACACCAGAGAATTCACCTGTCAACACAAAATCTCATCATTACTACCTCATAAACACAGTGATATTCTTGACACAGCCATGATGGTTATAAATAGGGGTTGTGTGGCTTACCTTGTGATAGGCACTGATAGATTTCAGAGGCCCGAAAGATTCTGGAGTCATGGACTGAGCCAGGCCATTTTGCCACAACATTGCTGATCACACAGTCAGCATTGCAGACCATCTGAAATCATAAGATGAGGAATATTACACCAATCAATGCACATCACTGGCAATGCAGAGTGTTCGTCAATGGACAATATCAAAAAGTTATGTTCACCTGAACATTAATGCTGTGAAAGGATTTCCTATTCACAAAATGGGCCTCATGGGCACCTGAGGGGGCTTTTATCCTTATGTGTGTGCAGTCCACTGCACCAATGACATTGGGGAAACCTGTCACACAAAGTAATGAGTATCCTACTATGTGTTAACAGTTGTCCTGTAATTTGTAGATCCTCTTACCTGCAATCCTATAGAACTCCTCTTTGATGTCACAGAGTCTTCTGTGGCCAGGGAAGGAGATGAAGACATCTGCTAATGCTTTGATAGCCAGACACACACTCCTTATTGTGCGGCAAATTGTGGCCTTGTTCAGCTGTTCTGCATCCCCCACTGAGTACAGGAAGGCTCCACTAGCAAAAAAGCGCAAGGCCACACAAACCATTTGCTCCACACTCAGTGCATGGCTCCGTGCAGTGCGGTGCTTAATCCTGGGACCCAGTAGTCTGCATAGATACCTGATGCCATCTGCAGAAAACCTGTATCTTTCATATAGATGGTCATCAGGGAAGGCCAGTGGGTCCAACCGGTCCCTGAAGACCCTTTCTCGCCTGAAGGCTCTCCTCAGCACAAGTGCTTCTTCATCCACCACATCTCGCACGAATGGGCATGCCATTGTCAGAGCAGAAAGGAACACACAATTTTGGGCCTTCATATAGGCTAGTGGCCACACCTGGTGCTGGGGGGGTGGGCAAAAGAGGGCGATGCCTTATAACGATGACATGGTTGTACTGATTGCTGGGAAAATAAAAAAAAACCTTAGAAAGATGCCACCGTCCTGTGTGCTCACAATAAGAGCTCATATGTCATGGCTCACTTGACTTTACGAGAATATACCTAATTTTTATTTTGAGCTGTGTCATCTTCTTGGAGCTGGGGGAGGAAAGAAAAATAATGATTAATACATTTGTGTTACAGTTAGCATAAAGTGTACATTGAAGGCATATCTCACCTCCCTCTCAAGTTTTTTTATTTCAAGGTCCAGTTTCCTAATTGTCCTCTTTTTTATTTCGGACTCCAGTGCAAGATTTTCCATCTTTTTCTTCTTGTACTGAATGTCTATGTCTGCCAGTTCTATTTGGCGCCGGAGGTGGTTGCCATACAACTTTCTGATCGCTTGTGAGCTCTGTGAACACAATACAATTAGCGCAGCTGGAATTTGGCAGGATGTGGTGTCCTTTTATTAATACGCACTATGTTGCCAGGCTGGTTTTCCCACTGTATAGCATCTGGGTCCTGTAAAAGAAATTAGATTTTTTGATGAGGACTCCTCACCATTGTAGAGTAAATAGTACTTTCACAGTCTTAACATGATACCTCATGCCTTCTGGAATCCAGAGAGATGGTCTCCTCCTCATCATCGTCTCCATCATGTGCTGTTGCTGCTGCACTGGGGCCTTCACCCTATCACATTTAATCGGATTCATATTGAAGCTAGTAGACAAGACATGCCAGGCCTACAGTATGCCTTTGATGGAGTACTCACTGGATCAGCATCGTCTGGTGCTGGTGGCTCTAACAGGAACACAGTGCTGCCAGACACTGCAAGGCAATAGGTAAACCAAAGTCAGACAGTCCAAATTGATTCAATATGAATGTGGTTGTATCCCATGTAGAGATGGAAGGACATACCTTGAATGAAGCAGGTGGCATCTTGGGAGGAACCTATGCTCGTCTCTTTCCCCCCAGGGATCCCCTCTAAGACGGGCCTGCCTTTATTTAGCTCCAAGGCCATGTCCTCTGCTGGGGTAAGGTCAGCCTTTGGTGACCCACCACCCGTGCCTTGTCTGTGGGTATTCTTTTTCACTGCTAAAACAGTACAGACAATGTGTGAGCAGGCACCTTCTGGGTACAATATATGCTTGTGCTTTGTTAAATATTAGTCAGGGACCATACCATTCTGCAGAATGTTCTTGTATTTGATTTTGACCTGCTGCCATGTCCGTTTTGGCCCGTTCATGTTTAATCTACACACACACACACACACACACACACACACACACACACACACACACACATTTAATGGAGTCACACTGCAAAAAATTACTTGGTATTTTTGTCTTGTTTTCAGTAAAAATATCAACAACAAAAAAACTTAAATAAAGATGTATTTTCTTGATTTGCTAAATGACCTAGCAAAAAAAAAAACTGCATCAAAAATTATTGGGGTTCCACTAGAACCGCTTCAAAGCATTTATTTGAAACGGAGTATTAAGAAAGCATTAAGTATTACGTGGGATGTCAGTCATCCCGCACATTATCTATTCTCCATACTTCCATCAGGCAGACGGTTGCAGAGCATTCCCACACGCACATCACGCTTTAGGGACAGTTTTTACCCACAGGTTATAAGGTTAATGAATGATAATGGAAGAGGAAGGAGAGTTGAGGCATAGTTACTATGTTTACTGTGTCCGGATGGTTTAAATGTTTTTAATTAAATTGTGATTGGTGTTGAGAGAGTGCTATGGCACATTGTATTTCATTGCTGTGGTACTTGTACTAATATGCACATGACAATAAACTTGAACTTGAATAAGTATAGTTTAGACAAAAAATATAAACTTTAAGTAAATGTGTGCTTAAAACAAGCAAACAAATAAAAAATCTGTCAATATAATAAAAATTCTCTTGAAATAAGTTTACTTTTTCCATAAACACTTAATTTTAGAAAAGTTCTCGTTTCACTGGCAGATTTTTTTGCTTATTTTCCTAGGTAATTTTGCTCAAGAAAATATTTAAGATTTTTTTTAGATATTTTTTTTTAACTGAAAACAAGACAAAAATACTAAGTAAGAAAGACATTTTTGCAGTGCAGTGAGCAACCGACCTTGGGTCCTTTGAAAGGCGCTATATAAATTAAAGTGATTATTATTATAGCTCATCTATTTATTCAATTAAATTTTATTTATATAGCACTTTTCACAATTGTTTCATTCTGTCAAAGCAACTTTACATTAATGAAAGCAGGAGAAACACAAAAAAAACGGTGGACAACATAAGAAGCAGAGTACAACGGCTAAGATTAAACCGTACTGAGCGTAGTAACGTTAAATAATAATGTAAGGCTTTAATAATAATTTATCATAGCTTTATACAGTGTGATGGAGTTACTTTACACAATTTCACTCATATCTGCAGTGCATTTCAATTAAAAATTTAACCGTTTCATAATTACAGTACAACTGCATTTTTGGAGATGTGAATTAAATATTTGAATTGTAATTGTGATGTTTCAGCGGAGCGGTGAGTGTGTAATTGTGCACTACTTACGCATTCAGGCGGTCTGCAATACGTTGCCACGCTTTTTCTCTTTGCTTTATCACTGTGGCGGTGTTGCCTTTCTTCTTAATTATATCTTTTACCTCCTCGTATGCCTCCATGAGGATTTGTGCTTCCGACGGGGAAAAGTACGCGGCTCTAGTTGCCATGGTAAATCAGTTAATCTGTGATCTGTGGCGGGGTCTATTTGAGTGAGCCGTGAGCGCGCACCTATCCAGGATTGATTTCACCTGGCTTAATGAATCCGTGTCTGCTCATCCTGGCTTGGTCTTTGTGCAACCAATTAAGCCTGGACGCACATGTTTTGGCTTCATTGAGCTCAGCTGAGTCATGTATCCCGGATGTCTTAATTCTACTTTTGTGCAACAGGCCCCGGACCTCTATTTGAACTCTGTCATCTCAAGCTGTGTCGCTCCAACACACACACACAAACACATTTTCACTCCCACTTCAAATACCAACGCTTGGCAGGTGCCTCTTGGGAGATGGATGCTCTGGGTACCCCTCTAGCTGTAGTCTTCAATGTGTCCCTTCAAAATTAACTTCAGTCTTTCCCGGGAAGTTAGGTTTAGGCAACAAAATCCTATAGTTAGGTTTCGGAATAGAGTGTGGTGGACATTGACTTTGCTTTCTAGCAACTCATGTCACTGCCACGTGACTTCCAACTCACGTGATGAATGCCAACGTTAACGTTCGGTTTCGTACGGCACACAAATAGACTTCCTGGGATGAAACTCCTGTATTTGTTTGAAGCATCCATCACCAGTATGCATAGTTGAAAAGAGACTAGGAACAACACATTCAACATTTATTCCAATATATAGAGATTGATCAAATGAGCCCAAGAATGGAAATACTGGGTTTGCTTTTGTTCTCCCACATTCAACCATAAACCTCAAGGAAAAAACCCCAGTTAACAGCATACGGACTGTATGCTGTTAACTGGGGTTTTCCACTTGGATCAGTGATAGATCAGATCCCGTAATATTGAATCCCAACCCTCATCTAAGGTCACAAACTTTGGGTCGTGACCGAAAGAACGAGTTCTCGGATACAAGCGTCCGAAATGAGTTTCCTCCGTAGAGTGGCCGGGCTCAGCCTTAGAGATAGGGTAAGGAGATGAGTTTCCTCTGTAGGGCTCAGCCTTAGAGATAGGGTAAGGAGATGAGTTTCCTCTGTAGGGCTCAGCCTTAGAGATAGGGTAAGGAGATGAGTTTCATCTGTAGGGCTCAGCCTTAGAGATAGGGTAAGGAGATGAGTTTCCTCTGTAGGGCTCAGCCTCAGAGATAGGGTAAGGAGATGAGTTTCATCTGTAGGGCTCAGCCTTAGAGATAGGGTAAGGAGATGAGTTTCATCTGTAGGGCTCAGCCTTAGAGATAGGGTAAGGAGATGAGTTTCATCTGTAGGGCTCAGCCTTAGAGATAGGGTAAGGAGATGAGTTTCATCTGTAGGGCTCAGCCTTAGAGATAGGGTAAGGAGATGAGTTTGCTCTATAGGGCTCAGCCTTAGAGATAGGGTAAGGAGCTCGGACATCAGGAGGGAGCTTGGAGTTGAGCCGCTACTCCTTCGTGTCAAAAGGAGTCAGCTGAGGTGGTTCGGGCATCTAATTAGGATGCCTCCAGGACGCCTCCTTTTAGAGCAGTGGTATCAAACTCCTTTTCCCCCCGGGCCACATCAGCATCATGGTCACCACAAAGTGCCAGTTGTAACTGTAACACTGTATAAATGTAACTGCTACCAAGCATATTGTTAAATAACTGTCTTTGTATTGTTTATTAAAGTGTAAAAATATTGTACATGCATTTATATCCCGTCTCTGTTGCAGGACAAGCTCTCCCAGCTGCACATGCCTGACTCCACCTGCAAGTGGATCACAGACTTCCTGTCTGACAGGAAGCAGCGCGTGAGGCTGGGGAAACACGTCATCAGCACCGGTTCCCCCCAAGGCTGCGTTCTTTCCCCTCTGCTCTTCTCCCTGTACAATTTCCCACTGGACACTCCCCTGCACACACCCTTATATTTAAATACACTCGACACTTTAACATTCCATGCACATTCCATGCACTTTATCTTATTTTTGATATTTGATATTCTACTGTTCAATTGTAAATACTCATTCATTCATCCATTCATTCATTCTCATTTATTGCACTGTGTTTACTGTTAAATGTGTATTGTTAAATGTTAAATGTATGCACCTTCCGCCAGGACAAATTCCTTGAATGTGAAAACAAAGATGGCAATAAATGGTTCTGATTCTGATAATGTAAAAATATATGTAAGCAAATGTATCTGTTATAACATAAATCCATTTAATTTAGGATTAAGAAACCCACATTACTCAAAGATCAAACTTAAAACAGAAGAAAATAACAAAGCTCAAACGCTCATTGTTATATTAACTTTGTTCAAAGCTTTTTTGTCACAGTTGAGAAGGACATAACTCTGGTCCAACAAATACTTGTGAGCTAATAAGAACATGCATGTGGTCTGGGGCTGTGGTTCAACTGGTCTGGACCATCACCCCTGAATGACACCCGAGATCCAAAGGGATGTTCAACTTCTCAAATTGATTTAACGAAAAGATGGTGCAGTTTGAGCCTGAGATGGTACAGAATCTCACATGCCAACACACAAAAAAAGCTAGTAAATATTCCCTTTTACACTCAATTTAAAACAAAAAAGTGCATCTTAAGGACACAAGGTAATACGACACACGGGTCCGCGATGGTGATCATGCCTTTCAAGCTGTCGCGGGCCACATAAAATGACGCCTCGGGATCCCCCAGAATGAGCTGGTATATGTTGCGGGTGAGCGGGAAGCCTGGGTCAGCCTGCTGGACCTGCTGCCACCCGATCCCGGATAAGCGGGTGAAAATGGATGGAAGCTTGGTTAAGTAATGAAAAGATTAAATATTATGGGATCTGATCTATCACTGATCCAAGTGGACTGAAACATTTCTCCTGCAACATAGTGAAAGATTCTGTTCGTTATCCCGGCCAGTTCGTGGGAGGAATGCTCAGTATGCAAATGAGTGCAATTAAAAGATTTAATAGAAGATGACAAAACAGTTATACATTACTCGATCGAGGCCTTCTCTTTTCCTGCAGATTCACAGACTGTCCCCCAGTTACCTGCCGCCTCTGCGTTCGAAATCAAATGGGTTATTAAAGTTCTCAGGCATGGGATACAGCAACATCCACAGAGTATCAAAATCACTACCATAATACCTACTGCAGTAATTACTGAGAGGAAAAACGATTTATACTTACCAAACCACTTTTCCATGAATCCTGTGAACTCATTCTCCACTCCGGAGTTCTCAGCCAATTCTTTGCTAAGTGAGGTAAGTCCTGCTAATGCCCTGGACACTGAACCATCTGGGGCGGTATTATTTGGAATAAACGTGCAACACATTAACCCAAACATTTTACATACCCCACCCTTCTCAGCAAGCAACATGTCCAGAGCCATTCTATTTTGGTAGGTCATAAGGGACGTTTTGTCCAACTGCTCTGTGATGCCTTTAATTGCATCCCTGCTGTAATTGACAAATCTTTGCTGATTATAATAAATGTAGTTGATCCAGTCTACGTTCTTGTTCACTGTGGGCCATATGAAAATGGATTCGAATCCGGCAGCTATTTGATTCCTAGCTTTGAATTCATCTGGAACTCCTCTAGGTACTCCTATGCTATCGATATATTCAATTCAATTCAGTTTATTTTGTATAGCCCAAAATCACAAATACAAATTTGCCTCTGAGGGCTTTACAATCTGTACACATACGACATCCCTGTCCCGGAACCTCACATCGGATCAGGAAAAACTCCCCCAAAAAATACTGAAAACCCTTTTACAGGGAAATAAAGGGAAGAAAGCTTTAGGAGAGCAACAGAGGAGGATCCCTCTCCCCGGATGGACAGAAGCAATAGATGTCATGTGTACAGAATCAACATAACAGAGTTACAGCACATTCAATGGATGTCACAGAAATTATTCATGAGTAGTAGGCATGGCCACGACCCAGATGACTATGATCCACGACAGCAGACGGAGGTGAAGATGAAGGGCATCAGCAGGGCCGCCATGGAAGGTAACAGGACCGGCTTCAGACAGCCACGATCCATGGACGCTTGAGGAGAGGAAGCACAAAGGCTCCCGAGAGGAAGTAGAGTTAGTAATGAGCATTAAAGAGACATTCATTTATCTAGAAGTATAGAGAGGAGAAAATGAGAGGGAGAAGAAGATATAAATCCCTCGGTGTTTCCCTAAGATGCTCCCTGGCAATATAAGTCCATAGAAGCACCCCAGGAGCACCTGAGGAGGGGAAGAGGAGGAGAGAGAGAACAGGAGAGAGGAGCTCATTGTATCCTAAAATGTTCCCCAGCAGTCTAGGCCTATGGCAGCATATCTAGGGGCTGGACCCTAGGTCCTACCTGAGCCAGCCCTAACCATAAGTACTGTCAAAGAGAAAAGTCTTAAGTCTACTCTTAAATGAGGTGACTGTGTCTGCCCCCCGGACTGAAAGTGGAAGCTGGTTCCACAGAAAGGGAGCTTGATAACTAAAGGCTCTGGCCCCCATCCTACTTTTTAAGACTCTAGGAACCACAAGTAGCCCGACATTCATTGAGTGCAGCTCTCTGGTGGGACAATATGGTGCTATAAGCTCCCTAAGATATGATGGTGCATTACCAATTAAGGCTTTATATGTAAGAAGAAGGACTTTAAATACAATTCTCTGTCTTACAGGAAGCCTGTGGAGAGCAGCTAATACAGGAGTGATGTGATCTCTCCTCTTAACTCTCGCTAGCACACGGGCTGCAGCATTCTGGATCAACTGTAGAGACCTAAGAGACTTAGCAGAGCAGCCTGATAATACAGAGTTACAGTAGTCCAGTCTTGAGGTAACAAATGCGTGGATCAATGTTTCTGCATCCCTTCGAGACAGGAGGTGCCTGATCTTTGCAATGTTGCGTAGGTGGAAGAAGGCAGTCCTTGAGATCTGTTTCACGTGGGAACCGAAGGACAAGTCTTGGTCAAAGACAATTCCCAGGTTCCTCACGATGGTGGTTGACGCCAGTGCAATGCTATCAAGAGAAACAATATCATTCGATAATTGATTTCTCAGTGGCTCTGGGCCAAGCAAAATAACCTCAGTCTTGTCCGAGTTCAGCATCAGGAAGTTGCAGGTCATCCAGGTTTGTATGTCTTTAAGACATGCTTGAAGTTTAGCCACCTGGCTGGTTTCATCTGGCTTGATCGATATATATAGCTGGGTATCATCGGCGTAGAAATGAAATTTGATTGAGTGTTTCCTGATAATATTGCCTAACGGAAGCATATAAAGGGTGAACAAAATTGGACCAAGGACGGAGCCCTGTGGTACCCCATTTTGAACACCCGTGCTCACCGAGGCCACATCATTTACATATACAAACTGAGATTGATCTGATAGATATGATTTAAACCAGCCTAGTGCTGTACCTTTAATACCAATCAACTGTTCTAGTCTTTCTAATAAAATGTCATGGTCAATGGTGTCGAATGCAGCACTAAGGTCTAACAGAACTAGAACGGTTATAAGTCCCCTATCTGATGCAACTAAAAGGTCGTTCGTAATTGTCACTAAAGCTGTCTCTGTGCTATGGTGCTTTCTAAATCCGGACTGAAAGTCCTCAAATAAACTATTGCTATCTAAAAAGTCACATAACTGATTTGTAACTACTTTCTCCAGACTTTTAGACAGGAAGGGCAGGTTAGAGATGGGTCTGTAGTTGGCCAACACCTCTGGATCGAGAGTTGGCTTCTTGAGTAGAGGTTTAATTACAGCCATTTTGAACGACTGTGGCACATAACCAGTTAGTAAAGAACCGTTAATAATATCCAGCAAAGCGGTGCCGACCAAAGGCAAAACCTCCTTCAGCAGTGTCGTTGGGATGGGGTCCAGGAGACAGGTAGACGATTTGGATGCAGAAACGGTTGAAGACAGTTGGTCCAGGCTTATGGGGAGAAAGCCATCCAAACACACATCAGGGCCCACAGCCGCCTCCAAGGCCAGTCCACTTGAGGATAAACAGCCAGTAGCTGGGGGCAGGAGATCGCCAATCCTGCCTCTGATGGCCAGAATCTTGTCATTGAAGAAGGTCATGAAGTCATCACTGCTGAGGTCTGTAGGAATACACGGCTTCACCGAGCTGTGACTCTCCGTCAGCCTGGCCACAGTGCTGAACAGAAACCTGGGGTTGTTCTTGTTCCTCTCTATTACTGATGAGTAGTAGGCTCCTCTGGCATTACGGAGGGCCTTCATGTATGTTCTCAGACTGTCCCGCCAGACTAACCAGGATTCCTCTAGTTTGTTGGAACGCCATAAACCTTCCAGCTTCCGTGATGCTTGCTTCAGTATGCGGGTCTGAGGGCTATACCATGGAGCGAGCCTTCTTTATTTGATGATCCTCTTCTTTAGAGGGGCTATCGAGTCCAGTGTCATTTTCAGTGAGCTTGTAGCACTATCAACTAAATGATCAATCTGGGATGGACTGCAGTTAGCATCGGAGTTATTTATTATATTGAGGCATGGTAATGAATTAAATACAGAAGGAATCACTTTCTTATATTCATCAATAACAACATCAGTTATACCTCTGGTGTAAAAACTTCTATCAGAGAGCACACACACCGGCAGCACAAACTCAAAGGTTATAAGACAATGGTCCAACAAAACAGGGTTCTGCGGAAAAACCACCAAATGCTCTACATCAACACCATATGTAAGAACAAGGTCGAGGGTGTGGCTAAAGCAGTGAGTCGGTTTATGTACTCTCTGACAGAAGTCACTCGAATCTAACAATGACATAAATACAATACTAAGGCTATAATTGCTAACATCCACATGAATATTAAAGTCACCTACAATAATAACTTTGTCAGTCTTAAGGACCAAACTTGTCAAAAACTCAGAAAAGTCAGATAGAAACTCTGAATACGGACCAGGTGCCCGGTATACTACAGCAAACAGAGTTGGCTATATACACATTCCTATCAAAGGAGGTGGATAATATATCTCTGCATCTTCTGCTTAACCTATCGCTCCTACTTGACATCGTGCTAGGCAGATTTAGATCATCTTTCCCTAATGGAACCATTGTCACCGGCATGATCAATCTAACTAGCGCACAGGTTCCTCTCCAATCTTTTGGGAGGTAGTCTCTGAGCGCCTTGTCGCCACAGTACCACCAAATATCCGCTCTTGCCACTGTCTGGTCACTTACCATACCACTGCTGATGCTCTTTTCCTCTGCGGTAACATTAATGATGGTGTGGCAATGGCTCAGGATTCCCACTTGGACTGAACCTTGCGAACGATGTAGACAAGTGTAGTTGCCTTTGTAATATGTAAACACTGGTGGATGAACTGGGGGCACCGCTGGAAATAACAAATCAAGTGTAGCACAACTTTCATCAACATTGTTCTTATAAAGTCCCAGCATGCATTTGAAACCTTCAGGATCATTCTCGGGATTCAATGCAAATGGCACTGTTGCCAACTGGGGCCGTGCTTTAGCACACACTAAACAATCCGGTCGTTTAAGGTCTCTCGCTGTGTACAAAAGCCAATTAAGCCAGGTATTAGTCTCACTAAAGCCTGTCTCTGTTTCAATTGTCTGCCTTACACTTGATATGTTAAGGTACTTCACTATAGAGTCTGGTGTAGGCCTAACTGGTGCAAGGTTCGACCGAGACTTATTATTTGGTTCTAGTATATTTAACCTAATTGTATAATACATTGATGCGACATTTTCTATTCCTAATTTATAATCACCTGCCATTTCCAATTGTGGATTGGTTACTGCTAAAGTAATCATATTGCATTGATATTTTGACACTGTTCTAGTTGTACATTGGTTAATTTGGCCTATTAGCGAGATTTCTTTATGTCTCCTGTGTCCCTGATTTTCATGACCCTTGGGGTCAGTGCTTGAGAAAATGTCATCCCAATCGCACTTTCCAGTGCATATGTATTTGTGATGCTGGGAATTAGCCCATATCACTTCATCGACTGACTCACGCATACGTATTGGACATCCTCCTACTTTGCACAGGTCAAATGTTCCAACACATTGGTGACCTATATAACAGCGGATCTCGATTGGTCCATCGATGCTATCACGCTTAAAACGTTTGACATGGGGAACAGGGCTAGGTGTGTATTTAGCATTAATCAGTGTACGATCCTTCTCCATGTCTATAGCGAACACAGCATCCAGTGTTTCAATTGTAATTTTAACTTTTCTTTGCTGCTGTACCTCCCACCAAATGAAGGGAAGCACTATTACACAAAAATACTGCCCCTAAGCAGTATTGTGTAGCTGTGAATTCTCTTTTCTTACTGATTCTGCATCTCTCTGAGTCTTCCATTTCTACTCAGAATCTCCTTCCGGCTCAGTCACACCTTCACCTGTTGGTTCTGCTGCTTTGGCAGGTGGATCTGCAGGCAAACAATGGGTTAGATGGTGCCACTTTATCTTATTGTGTCCTCTTACCTGGAGAGCGTATGAAGTCTTTGCAACGACTTCAAATGGCCCAATCCACCTAGGTTCAGTCCACTTCCGCTTGTGCACCTTCAGTCTAACCCAATCACTTGGGCCTACTGATGGCACGTTCCCATCAGCTGGCACTTTCTGAGCTCTGGCAACCTGTCGAGAGAGAACTTTGATCTGGTCAGACAATTTCCCAAAATATTCTGTTTCTTCTACCTGGAATATGTCTAACACAGGACTCTCTCCCAACTCTCTTCCTGGGCTGGGCATCGGTCTTCCTGTCAATAGCTCATGGAGAGAAAGAAAGGTTTTCCCCGCTTTTGAGGATCTCATTGACATTAATGCCAAAGGAAGTGCATCTAGCCAGGTCAACTTGGTACCATGGCATATTTTAGCTATCTTAGATTTAATCGTTCGATTAGCTCTCGACTATCCCCTGTGACTGTGGGTGATAGACTGCTCCGTGTGTGTGTGTGATACCTAAGTATCTCTCAACTTCTTGTAAGTGTTTGTTTGCAAAATGTGTGCCATTGTCAGACCTTATCCTTCTCGGGACACCATATCTTGGAATCAGCTCATTCTTCAGCCATTTCACAACTGTTTTTGCGTCTTCCTTTCTGCAGGGAATCGCTTCAATCCATCGGGTATATCTGTCGATCATCACGAGTAGATATCTGTACCCTCTCTTTCTGTTTTCTGCACCCATATCTGTGTAGTCTATGCATATTTCCTTGAAAGGGGCATCTGGCACTGGGAACTCTCCTTGGGGACTTTTATACGGTCTCTTCATGCCAAATTCATTGCAGGTAGGACATTCTTGGTGGTAGAGTCCTACCATCTCCTTCATATATGGATGCCACCATAGGATGGAGACTTCTTCTGTCCTTTTGGGGTTCACGTGAGATGGGCCATGTGCCTGCTTGATTAGTCCTTGACATAATGCTGCAGGTGCCACTAAGCGTCCATCATGTGACCTCCAGAGTCCTTCCTTCTTTGTGGCTCCTCTGTGTATCCACTGATTCTTTTCATATGCTCCTGCTACTTCTTGCATGAGTTTAATGTCTTCCATCCCAAGTTTAGGGAGTTCTGGGGTGGCTATAGCTATCATTTGCTTCACATAGCCTACTACCTTCTTTGCCGCAAGGTCGGCTGCTTCATTCCCTTTTGCCGCTAACGACTGAACATTCTGATGTCCTCTACACTTCATCACTGCTATTTTGTGTGGTAGCAAGATGGCTCTCAGTAGTCGTTCCAATTGATCTTTGTTTTACAGGTGAATTTGCTGTAGTCAGGAATCCTCTTCTCAACCACTGGGGCCCATCGACATGCACAGCTCCATGTGCATAAGCTGAGTCTGTGTAAATGTTCACAGACTTTTTTTGGGCATATTCCAGTGCGATTGTGAGTGCCACTACCTCTGCGAGTTGCGCTGATGCTGGCTGTTGAATGATTTCAGCTGCAATGGTTGTGTGCTTCATTCCTTCTTGTTGTACCACTGAATAGGCAGCAACGTTTCCTTCTTCACCTCTGTGGCAGCTTCCATCTGTGAACAGCGTTAGTTCAGGATTGTCCAGAGGTTCTGTCTCCAGATCTGCCCTGACTTTGAGATCTGTTCTTGCAATCTCTTCACAGTTATGGGGCTCTTGAAGATTCACATGTAATCCATCAGCCATGTTGGTGGGCTCATATTAAAACCTGGGCCCCGTTCCTCGTACGTGGTTCAACTAAGTCGATCAAATGTCCTGTTATCCAGCTTAAATCAACCCGATGATTGACATCAGGCTAACTCGGTTCCTCAAAGGCTGATCCGCGCTCAAACAGTCTTGTTAATTCGAACCAGACGTCAGTAATCAGGATGATTGCGCGTGCCCGTCCAACTTCAGAAGGGGGAAGCGTCGATCACCGAAACCATGATTATTTAACGGTACAACGGCAATAAACTCAAAAGAAGAGCCTCTTTTTTCTCCGCTAACGAGCAGAAGATGATAATGAACGCATTTGAGGAATTCAAGACCATAACTTTGGCGAAATCTAGTTTACAGCGCCACCGCTGTGAGGGCTAGACAAGACGCAGGGCAAAATATCACATGAGTTAAATGTGTAAGTGTTGGGGAAATGTATCGGCTAATTGTAATATCTCATCACTCCAATCAATCAGATTATATTTATTTAAATGTGCCTGCTGGCAATAGGCTTAATAATATGCTAGGGATGCACCGATACCGGTATCGGTATCGGGGCCGATACTGCGTTAAAATACTCGTACTCGTATCGGTTTCAATTGTCGATACCAAGAACCGATACCACTCAACAGTATTTCGCTACAACAAACTGGTCGCGCTTTGTGGAGAAAAAGATTTGTTGTCCTACCTGACTTCAACGTCTAGGGCAGGGGTCGGCAACCCGTGATCCAGAGCCGCATACGGCTCTTTCATCGCTCTCTTGCAGCTCTTGCAGCAAGGTGTGTAGAGTAATGTGCGTCGCGTTCACACAGTAAAAAATGACTGCCGTCCTGCCGGTTTGAATCAAACTGTTGCTGATCCACCAGAAGTAGCGCTGGCAGCGGCCTCATTCAGACGCTGTTGTGCGGCTACGGATGATATTATTGTAGCCGAGTGTCTGTTGTGTGTCTATATTTGTAATTCTAATAAAATGAAAACACGCTGCAGGGTAACTTGAACCACTTTTTTATCTCCTTCACACATGTATATCCCACAATTCCACTCTTTTCCTTTCCGTTTCTCCCTCCACAATAAAACCTCAGAAACATAACTTGGAACACAGTGTTAGCATATTCTATATTGGATGCCTGGTAGAAACTCCGGAAGAATTCAGCCGAACAACTTCTCTCATTTGGTAGGTTTATTTCTCTGGTCACAATCAAAGTACGAGCGCTGCAATTGCAAGAGCAGAGATTCGCTTCATCAACACGCAGGTTGAGAGAAACAGAGCTCCTCCTCAACCGGAAGCCCGGTGGTTTTATACATAGATTCTCGTCGCAGGTTTCATCACATCATCCTAGCATCTAATTGGCTCTAACCTGTCAACGGGGAGGAAAGACACATATCCTCCCCATCTCACAAGACTGGGCGTCCAAGGCCGGTCTTCTGCAGCTGGTCCAACATAATAATAACAGATGTGGGTGTTGTGGCGGTGCTCGGGTGTGTAACTAGTCTAAACACTCAGGGACCTCTCTGACTCCATTATAGCATTCTTATTATTCTGACCCTGAGCGACCAAAACTGGTTGCATAGACAAGAATGTACATTTATATAACGAATATCATGATTCATATTTTCAACAGCTTCCTATATAATTGCTCGATCCCTAATATTATCGCTTACATTATGAACCCGGACACGGGGGCGTTTTATGGTCCGACATTAGAGGGACTTCCACAAGAAGTTTAAAGCTTGGGATAGCCTTCTGTTAATTTTGTACTATAGGCTTGACATAATCTGCAGAGGATAAAATAAAATCTGCCTCCAAATTAATTGCACATGGAGACCAAATCTAAGAAGTATCGGTATCGGTACTCGGTATCGGCAAGTACACAAATAAAAATACTCGTACTCGTATCGGTTTGTAAAAAGTGGTATCGTTGCATCCCTATAATATGCATCATCAAATGAGATCTTATAGCGAAAATAATGATCTCAACTCTTTCAGAACAAGTAGATAAAAACGAGCCCAAAGATGATCTAATTGATACGAATTAATATGAGGATATATGTACTGTATGCGCTGATGTAACATGTACTATATGTGTACATTATATACAACTGGGAGTTTGAATACGTATGTGCGAATCTGTTTATGGGCGGATCAGAATCTATGTTTGTATGTATTCATAATCAGAAATTCAATCAATTGAAGCAGTGAAAATTCTCTATATTCTTATCATGAGTCCACCTAAATAATTTTATACAATAATGATATGCTGTGGTGCACTAATAACCCTGTCATATAATTATGAGCCCTCTTTGATTGCATGTACTCGGACATGAATGTAATGAACACATCCAGAAGTTTCTTAAGCTCCAAATCAACTTTACGAGCAGCGCGGCATGCAGCGGCTTTCTGATGTTCTCCGCATGGCCGCCACTGTACAGACATGTACCACAAGGCTATGCACATATACAATATATAAACATATATATATATATATATATGATATATTGGTGACAATCCTGCGGGATACGGATTTGGTACTTGTATGTTCTGGGGAACTGTTGCTTGATTAATGACCCTGAGGTCATGTACCATCCTCCAGCCTCTGTTGCCGGATTTGGGAACTGGGAGTATGGGTGTGTTCCAGGCTTGTTGGTAGGCGTCGTCGTCAGTGGTGGTATAATTGTAGGTGCAGTGACATGGATTCTCTAGCATAACATATGGGTGTTGTGTCACAATCCATGATTTCCAGTCCATGAACTCTGATTAGACCAGGAGCTTCTAGGGTCTCCGGCTGGCAACTGATAAGCATGGGGGATGTCTTCTCGAGACCCTCCTTCCTGTCTTCTGGGTGGACCTCCTCGTCTTCTTCTACCTCTCCTAGGTTGACTGTAGCAGTCCTTAGCCCAGTGTCCAAGATTCCCACAGTTATGACAGCTTTGTCGTGCTCTGTGGCTTCTCTGACTTCTGTAGTTTCCCTGTCCTTCTAACTGACCTCCCTGCGGCCAGCAAGGCTGGTCTCCTTCGTCTTCTTTTCTTTGTTGTTCCATTTCTCTGTCTCTATCTCTATCTTCTTGCTCCTTCTTGGCTTGCTCCAGAGCGTTGGTCACAGATTCTTGGATGAGATGTGCGATATCCTCCATAACCACCATATGTTTTCTTGCCGTTGAGCCATTCACAGCTTCAGCATCCTTTTCCGCTAGCTGCATTCTTAGCAATCTCAGTGACAGTCCGTCTTTGCTTTCTTTCTCCTCTTTCACGGGTACTTCCACCAGAGGGGTCTTTACTGGACTTATCCTGGTGTTGCTTGCTTCCACTCAGGCGCATACCATGGAGCAACTTTCTTGCCTCCAGGATGGTTTCCTTCTGTTTCTCTCTTGCAGCGTTGTTTCTTAGCTCGAGCACTTTCATCAGTGTTATCCTTTGTTCCTTAGTGGGCCCCTCCTGGGTTGTTACATCTAGTAAACCCTCAGCATACCACTCCTGGATGTGCTTCCTCAGCTTCCTGTCGGCTCTTCGTTGTTCTCCTGGGATTGTCATGTTTAGGGTGGCATCACAGGCTGCATCAACCCATGACAGTGGGGACTTTGTTTGATTTGGCTCTGACATCCTGAGAGAATCAGGTACTGACTTTGGCTTATATAAGGAATGTGAATGTAGAAATTAAAATAATAAACAATATGTGTCTAACGTGCAAATGTGGTGCAAATGGGAAAAATTACAGTTGGTTAGGTTTTGGGGGAAAAAAGTTTCACTGTTATTGAGCTGGTCAAGAAAAACCCACACTGCAATTAAAGAAACAATTTAAAACTCAAACACTGCAATTAAAAAACAATTTAAACTCAAACACTGCAATTGAATACACAATCCAAAATCAACCACACTACAATTGCACAAATTGAAGGAACTACTTCTTCTTAAAGAAACAGTCCCACATTCCTAACTCCTATAGAATCATTCTAAAAACCATTCACACCTGAACATTAAACAATATGACATACAGTGACTTTCTTAATACATACAATTACACATCCTTCATAATGTCCCTCATTATTTATCATATCCTTCTTATGCATTGTAATGTACACTTAAACAATCCTTTATTACACATGTACAGGCAATTTTAGGCTCACTAATCTATTAGAACTTAACAATACTCACGTGTAGGTGCTTGACCATCCCCGCTGTGTTTCAGCCTCAGTTGGTCAAACTTAGAGTTATACGAGTCTGTCGAAGAAATCTGCCACATATCTTCATGGATAAATCCTTTTCTTTTTTCTACCTGTCATTATCTTGCCAGTCTGGTTTATGTGAGGATATCTGGATCTTTTCACTGGCACAGACATAGTAATGTGGAAACTATATTCAGCGACCACAACTCAGCCTTCTCTCATCTTTGGTGGAAAGGACAGAAGGACATTTAGCACAGCAACAGATTCCTATAGGATATTCAAAGGATGCTGGTTGTTTGATGAGATATCAAACCCCCAGGTGTGAATGTTCCTGCTGCGTTGAGGTCGCAGGTCACTGCACGTGATTCATAGGGGCCGATGACCGGACAATTCTTCCTGGTATTCAGTGGGAGGAAGTTGATCTTCATGATGAGAAAACAGTCGCCAGCAAGAAGCAGCAGAAACTGTTGGCACCCTTCAGCCAGCAAGAGAGCGCAGACCTGGCCGACACAAAAAATAACTTCAATATTACAGCAAACAACTGTTTGCTATGGTAAGGTATAGCAAAGTTCTACTTTCCGAGCTTCTCCTTGCTTTGGTTAGACACGCATGCTTTTAGTGCATGTGAGCGTGCCCCACTGGTAGCCTCACCGCCTCCGCATTGCACTGCTCTCGTGCGGCAGTTACAGCTGACAACGCCGCCCTGACCGACAGCATTGTCACTGAATCCTAACCCTCAGATTCCTCCCTTAGTCAAACACTGTGCACCCAGAAAACTCAAACACTGCCATAGTTAGCCAAGGGGGCCAATCTCATTTGGCCCCAAGGAGCGGTTCCCCTCTCTTGTTCTCGTCAGGGGTGGGGCTAGTCTCTTGCTTGAGGCGGCACTATAACGACACGACAATGGCGAGCAGTGTTGCCAGGTCCGTGGTTTTCCCGCGGAATTGGGCTACTTTTGAAGTGTTGCCGCGGGTTGAATTTTTTGTCCGCTGGTTCGGGTAGACCTATTTTGCATGCAAATTACATGAATATCTTTAAATAAAAATCCATATTTTAAATGAAATTATTTATTTATACCCAAATCCTACCAAACTGACTCCAGATCAGCACGTACACACATGGGACACGCCCACATACACCCACGCACCTAATGCTCTCAGTCTCCCGCTCGATCCCAACTCTGGTCTGGTAGTTAGTGTTAGTTGGTGTTACTTTGTAGATATTGCAATACATTTGGCAGTGATAGTAATGCTGTTGGACTTTAAAATCAGTGTATATGGTTTGGCAGGTGCATATTTTGAGTTCTGATATTGGGCTGGTTTTTGGGCTGGTTTTATTGGCCATTGGGCTGGTTTTGTCACACAGACCTGGCAACCCTGATGGCGAGGTCGAGTGCGAGTACTGATCTTCCAAGAAAACCAAACCCTAACTCGGTAAAAGCTCTCCTCCAAGACCCGTTTGAGAGAAGAAGTTTGGCGGAGAAACTAGCGGTAAAACAACTGGTCCCAGATCAGCCTGAGCTCAGCATAAGACAACAGACTGGCCTGAAAAGGAAGCAGCATCTGAACGGCTACACCAGGGTTTGGCTAAGCTAGCTGCTGGATGCAGTCCTGCTAACGCTGTATTTGGCTTTCCATGATTGCTTTTTAAATCGACGGGGACAGATCCAGCATGGACAGATACGGGAGTACGGGACATGAAGCACTTGAAGAAAAATGAAGACAACACGAGAACACCAGGACACATGGATAACTCTATCAAGCTAGCACATCAGGCTGAGTGAACATCGCTACTCAGCTGGACGATGGACACAGGATTGCGGTGAAGAAAGACGGTAGAAAAAAACGGGCACACTTTATCCAAAATAATTGATTGTGTGACGTTTTGTGGGGCTTTTGAGTTTTGCACTACGAGACCTCCCTAGACGCTGTACTGGAGGAGCACCGAGACGGCACAAAACCAGCTGTTGGACGGCATGCTGTCGGTTATTGTTAACATACACAAAGAAATATGTTCTCAGTTCTGTTATATGTATTTGTGTTGCCATTTGTGTCACTTTGTAGGGTTGATTTGTAGGGTGTGATGGACAGGTGGAGCAGCCAATTAAAGCTGACAGGGGACAATAAAGGTGTGTGTTTTTGGATGACAGAAGCGCCCACTGAAACGGATGTGATGCCTCACGTTGATTTATTTCCTCGATAGTATATCCGGGTTAGTACTGAGTAACACAGTCAGGATCGCTGTACCACCCTCCGCTAACAGTTATGATATGATATGTAAGTAACCCAATGGGTGTTCTGGCTTTAGAAATGGTTTGTCAATCAATGTTGTTGTTGTTTTTGTTGCGTGTTTTCTGCCTGCCATATGCTACATTTATTTGATTTCCTGTTTTAAGATGAGATGCTTTTATTTTGAAGGCGGCTCGCGGAGTGTGCGCAGATTGAATGGCGAAAGCTACGGAAAATATATTAAAAATGTTTATACAAATAGAAACAGTAACGGTATTAGCACTCCCCCGAAGAGGCACACGGTCAGTTAAAGTTGTTATAAATGTAATAACTGTAAGTTTTACGTAAATCAGCATACGTGTTGGCTCTGTGTCTGTATGCTATTAATGCAAACAAGGAGTAAACAAACAAATATCGTTTCTGTCCCTTTGCACTCTTACAAAAAACATTCCACCAGCCACCACTGCAGTGGTGAGCAATTAGGTTTAAGTGTCTTAACACAACATCACGGACTGGCTAAGCCGGGGTTTGAACCACCGAGTCTTCTGATTGAAAGTCAGACCTGCTAACCACTGACCCACAGTCCCTACATGCTGCATGAGACCAGCCTTGAAATAAACACTGAGGGGAGTGGAAATGTGGCCTATTGGGGGCAGAGAGCACTGCTGCCACTTTGCAGCAGTGTGGAAAGAAGTTGAACAAGTCTTAGTGATGCTCAGTGGGTGTTTATGCTCCCACACGCAGAAGAAATGAAGTGCCCGCTCACTTGTTTGATGCCGTCCAGCAGGATATGAACACCAGCTAAATGTAATGAGATTTACAAAGTGAAGATGTCCCCAAAATGGAAGAGTAATTAAACCTATAATTGGGTTGGACTCTCTCTGTCATTGTGTGTCACATGTGGCAAACCCTCTCTGGTGGAGGACGTCTCCCAGCGCCTTCACCAACAACTAATGAGTCAATCCTGGATATGTGTCATGTGACAACCTTTCTGCCGGGTTCTCCCAGTGCCAATCCTTTATGTCTCTGTCTCTCACACACACACACACACACACACACACACACACACACACACACACACACACACACACACACACACACACACACACACACACACACACACACACACACACACACACACACACACACACACACACACACACACACACACACACACACACACACACACACACACACACACACACACACACACACACACACACCATTTATTATGGGCTGTCTCCTGGAGCTATTGATAGTCATCCCACGTACAAGTGCATGCATATGTGCTCTCTTTCACTTAATGAATACATGGCAGCAAATACAAAAGGGCAGCAGCAACTGTTGACATTAACCTTTTACACGTGCATTCAAAATGAATGTAATGTACTCCGGTGTGGATTTGCATAATATAAATGTTTACTGTCGGCCGTCTTCCAGATGTTGCAAGCATCCTTGGCTGCACATGCACAATGTTGTCAGACATGTGGCCATCGACACACAGATGACGCAGTCAGTCATGAAGGTTTGTGTCACGCATGTACAAACAACTGTTGACAGATTAGACATAACAAGCTGCGAACAGACAGATACACACCAGTATTGCTAGTTACACACATTATGGTGGGAGTCAAATGGAGGCACACACTCAATATAATTACAGCTGTGCATATCCGCACATACAATATACACTTGTCATTGTGTGAAAAGCCTCATTTGTGCTTACAGGAGAATATGGTCATTTGTTCCAGCTGTTATAGCTCATTTACATTTACATCTCCACCTATTTCTATTTCATTGTCCTCATACAATGCATGCCACTTCTAATTACATTTAACTGTATCAGACTGCAAGCAGGTTCAAAATGAGCCGCTGTCCTGTCGAACAAACGGCTCTTTAAATTAGAAGACGGGAATGAGACGGTTTGGCGCTCTGAGGGATTATTTCCTGACAAAAACTTCCACCGCATTGCTAAAATAAAGATCAAATTAAAATGAAATAAATAATGAAAGATGTTTCCTCTCGCTGGCAGACAACTTGCTTCCTGTCAAATCAAGACAGGCTAATCCACTTTTAATCATAGCACTGACACGCGCAAACTGTTAATCATGCAACTTTTGGAGACACGTGTAGGGACGTTTGAGTTGAGATCCCCATCCAGTTAATGAACTCCTTCAAAATCCCATGTTCATGTCTTATTATCCATATTTGCGGAGCTCATTATCAGCAATTTAGCTCATCCTGAATATGTCGAGACATGTTGGCTCGCAGCCAATGAGAGTATATCTGTAGTAATTACTAATACACTTTTTGAAGCACAAGCTTGTCAAATGCCGCCGCTTTGTCACCCACTTCGGTGTCTGATACATCGCAAGAAGCACCCTTTAGAGCACATGTGTCAAACTCAAGGCCCGCGGGCCAGATGTGGCCCGCCACGTCATTTTATGTGGCCCGCGACGGCTTGGAAGGCATGATCACCACCGGACCCGTTTTCAGTCTGTCGCGGATCCGTTTCCGGTTCGTCGCGGACCCGTTTTCAGTCGGTCGCGGACCTGTTTCCAGTTCGGCGCGGACCCGTATTCGGTTCGTCGCGGACTCGTTTTCGGTTCGTCGTGGACCCGTTTCCGGTTCGTCGTGGACCCGTTTTCGGTTCGTCGCGGACCCGTTTCCAGTTCGGCGCGGACCCGTATTCGGTTCGTCGCGGACTCGTTTTCGGTTCGTCGTGGACCCGTTTCCGGTTCGTCGTGGACCCGTTTTCAGTTCGTCGCGGACCCGTTTCCAGTTCGGCGCGGACCCGTATTCGGTTCGTCGCGGACTCGTTTTCAGTGGGTTGCGGACCTTTGCATGGGCAATATAAAAATCCTGTGATTTTATTTTGAAGGGAATTTTGAATGCAGCAGAGTGCGTCTATTCACACTCCTCAGTGCTGCGTTCACAACACACTTGCATGAGTTTACACGCGCACTATTTGTGATAGTTCACTTCATTCCCGACCTTTTTTTTATGTTTGTGCATGAAAGCACTGCTGAGTCTGTTAGAAAAGGCTGAAGTTATAAAATGATTATGTGTGTTGTATTACTTTATGTCCTTAAGATGCACTTTGGGGTTTTTTATTGAGTGTTAAAGGGAATATTTCAAACTAGTTTTTTTGTGTTGGCATGTGAGATTCTGTACCATTTCAGGCTCAAACTGCACCATCTTTTCATTAAATCCATTTGAGAAGTTGAACATGTTCCTTGCTTTGGATCTCGGTTCATTCAGGGGTGATGGTGCAGCCAGACCAGTAGAACCACTGCCCCAGACCACATGCATGTTATTATTGGCTAGTTATGTCCTTCTCAACTGTGACAAAAAAAGCTTTGAACAAAGTTAATATAACAATGATTGTTTGATCTTTGTCTTTGTCATTTTCTTCTGTTTTAAGTTTGATCTTTGATAGAGTAATGTGGGTTTATATATATATATATACATATATATATATATATATATATATATATATATATATATATATATGCATATATATATGCATGTACAATATTTTTACACTTGAATAAACAATACAAAGACAGTTATTTAACAATATGTTCGGTAGTAGTTAAATTGATACAGTGTTACAGTTACAACCGGCCCTTTGAGGGTGACCATGATGCTGAAGTGGCCAGCGGTGAAAATGAGTTTGACACCCCTGCTTTAGAGTCTGGAGACGCACCAGGCTCAGCTAACTCCACCCACGGCAATAAGGGGGAGGTGGGCGTGGACAGAGAAGATACACAGAACTTTCACCCAGGAGACCTTTGTTTGTGTCCCCTGTGAAACCAACGTACATTAGTTTACTTACGTAACCTACAAACATACTCCAGTGGAGAAAGTAGACTGGTGCTGTCGGGTACTCAGTAACACTAAAAGCGTTTTAGTGGTACTGCGGGTAAGCTGTCCCAGTAGAGGAGACTGAAGCTTCCTGCCAAACCCACAACCCGTCAGGATTTTCCAAACAAGGTCAACATAAAGTTATGTTTTCTGCTCCGTTTGTCTGTTTTTCTGTCGGTCAACAGGATTACGGAAAAATGGAAACAAAGTAAATAAACAATGATATTTCAGACCCAAAGCTCATGATCACACCAAAGTCGTAAAAAAAACGTCTTCTCGACTCAAGGAGCACCATTGCCTTCCATGGGGCGAGAGGAGGGAGGAGAATAATATGAAGGGATGAAGGTTAGGATACCCAGTGTCATTTTTCTTTTTTATTATAAATATTTTGAATCGTTTTTGTTATGGATATGCATGATAAGTTATGGATGGCAATAAAACGTGTTGGTTTAATGCTGCTGTTAATGGTAATGTCCATGTACAGCATAGGGAAATGTACTGTATTTATCCTGTGTCATAATATCAAGGCAACATGGCAAAAATAGATACGAGAAAATAAGAATGAGAGAAAAAAGGAGTCAATATCGTCTCTCGAGGTGATATTAGCAGTAAATCCACAAAGCAACAGTAGAATTAAACAGCTTTCCTTTCGCCAACTAGCCGCAGGGCTACTGTGTTCTAAGCTAACCATCTGTCACAGTACAACCTTGCTCGCTAACTAGCTAGCTGGCTATTTAAACCCATATGTCACATCGGCTCGCTCCAGCTCCCTGTATGGTTATCAATGTCGAACCATATGTCCTGTAAATTCCTCCATTAACTGAGAGTCACATTTCATCTTGCTTGGTTGATAGTCATCTTTCATCCAATATAGCCCAGAGCTGTTTCACTCATTCAACTCAACCTCGGGCTAATGCAAACTTCACCAACTTCCAGATTCGCTGATGTATTGGGACAACAAAGTCTTCTTTCTGAGTGTTTAATTTAGAAGATGGTTGAAATCCCTGGGAAAGCACTTGACACTAAACAATGCCACACTCAGTCAGGGAGCCGTTCCACGGACCAGATGAGTCAATCATTTAGTCGCCATATGTCCTTTAAATCACTGCCAAAGAGTCGCACTAAAAGCCATTGGTTAAAGCACAGCCTCTTTGCCCATGGCTATGTAAACAAAGCACAGAGAATCAAGGATTACAACACACACACACACACAGAGGGAGAGAGAGAGACTCCATTGTCTGCTCAGGTAGACATTACTCCCCTTTATCTCTACTAAAAATGGGCATTTAAAATTATTTCCATATTTGAGTACATGCATCAAAGGGGCGACTGTGGCTCAGTGGTTAGCAAGTCAGTCTTTCAATCAGAAGGTCGGTGGTTCAAAAGCCCGGCTCAGCCAGTCCATGTCGTTGTGTCCTTGAGCAAGACACTTAACCCTCATTGCTCTCCGTTGCTGTGTCTACGGTCTACTGTATATCATGTAAGTCACTTTGGATAAAAGCATCAGCTAAATGAAATGTAATAAAAATCTGATTCTGATCCTGAACTCCAGTGGCTAAAATCTGGCCCTCAACTCAAGCTGACTGAATCCGGTCATGAGCTCTAGTTGCCTGAAGCTGATTCTGAGCTCCAGTTATCTGAGTCCAGACCTGAACTCCAACAACCTGGTCCAGCAGCTGGCCCCGTGCCAGAGCCAAATTTTCTGTTGCCAGCTAATTCTCAAGTCTTGACGCCGGCCTCCAGAGGGAACCCGCCTTCGACGCCGGCCGGCCGTCCTTCATCCTGGTCGCTCTCCTAATCTGGTACGCCCATCTCACATCCTCTTACCCACTCTTTGGAAGCGCTCCGCCCACCTGGTGCCCTCCGGAGCAGCCCCGCACTTCGGTTCTGCCTCCTGGTCGTCCTCCAGCCCATCCCCCAGAGCGTTATACCCATCTGCTGAGCTGC
Source organism: Cottus gobio (assembly GCA_023566465.1). Classification (NCBI taxonomy): domain Eukaryota; kingdom Metazoa; phylum Chordata; class Actinopteri; order Perciformes; family Cottidae; genus Cottus; species Cottus gobio. The sequence goes on along the minus strand of CM042220.1, from coordinate 412,430 downwards.
TCGGCCCATTAGCCCCGCCTCCTCGTCTACCTCAACAACCACATAATGTTACATCTTCTCATATATATATATATATATATATATATACACATATATATTGTACACAGCAAAAATTACTATAAGACGATAAGTTGAAAAAAAACTGATGTCCAAATCAAGTACTGTTTACTGCTATTTACTTTAGCTTATTAACTTCAAAGCTGTTACACCAACCAACTAAGACTAAAAGTATTTTACATTTGAAATACATTTTCAAAAGTCACTTGACGGGCCTATCAACAAATCAGTGTCACTGGACTCGCTCGCTGTGACTGTTCAGTCACATGTAACCCTCTCTAACCTCTGAGCCATCCTGGTCATGAATCAGAAATCCCTCATTAGCATGGCCCCACCCACAGAGTCTAGAGGGGATAGACTGCTGTTCCATTGCTGTCCAGTGCAAGGACAGAAAAATGCCGTCGGGCCAGTGGAGCAGAGCGGAGGGACCGGCCTCTGGGTAGGTCAGCTCATTAGAGCCGCTCGTTAGGACACTTCCCGCGTCATTAATTTGGGAAGCTCGTCAGACAGAGATAAATGGAGGAAGTTAGCTCGGCCAGAAGACGGGATGCTTTCTCTCTAAATCTATTACAGATCTGTCTGTGTGTGTGTGTGTGTGTGTGTGTGTGTGTGTGTGTGTGTGTGTGTGTGTGTGTGTGTGTGTGTGTACATTCCCAGGTCTCACAGAATGTGAAGACCTCATTGTAGGCCCCATTAGGGGATGCCCGGTGGCAAATAGAATGCTGAGAGAGGATGAAAGGGAGTAAGAGAGATAATCAGACAAACATTGTCAATTTAACATCTGTTGCGTTATACCTCGGATCAAATAAGTGATTTAGGCACCTGATGAAAAACACAAATTGGGGTCAAGGTTTGGATAGCGTTGCATAAAATCTGAGGAAGAGCGAATTGAGAAGATGGCACAAATCTGACAAAAGAAAAGCGAGGCTCCTTCTTTGCATAGTCAGCTGCTAGATGACTGTTAAGCTCAATGTATAAAAATATGTGATGGAGAATCACACCATCTATGGAGGAAATGGGATTTCAAAAGCTGAAATGTCTCTCTAAAGGGCCAAGAACCCTGCACATTAATAACATCTGACCCCTCCATTGCCCAGACCGCAGGTTCTGCATTTCCAAACCAGAGAATTTATCAGGAGTTAAATGACCGGAATGACATTTTTCCCTGACACCAGGGCGACAAGTGTTGTAAATCAGATGAAGTGATCCTGCAGTGCTGCTGTTTAACGTGCATCACACCCGTGGAAATGTCAACAGGATAATGGCCATTTTCACAGAAAGTATAGACTGAGGATGTCTGACCTCTGAGCGGGGGAGGGGAATCCAAAGTAGGAGGGTGTTTCCTTCAATAATGTATCTCAGAATACCATACATACACGTTATCCCCAAACCTGGAAAGACTGCAACCAGAGTTTAGAATTCTAAAAATCATTCTCGCAAAAGGCCATCATGACTTCAGCCAACCGAAGCAGAGTGAAACCTCTGAGTGAACTTGTAATGGAGAGGAACGAGCAAAAAGAAATGAGAAAAGTAGAGGTAAATAGAGTTAAGAAGACAGGTAGAAGGGATTTCTTAAAGGATTATTTTTTCCATTCCGTGTCAATGAGCTTGGTTGCCTCTCTCTACACTTGTCATGGCGCTCACTCGGCATCAGGGCTCTTTCTTCTTTCAGAGGCCATTAGCTGCCATTTATTCTTACAAAGGGTCTACATCCTGCGTCACACACTCCCAGGCTGATCAAACTCCTGAGTGAAGGTTTGATAAAGATAGTGGTTTAAGTTAAATATCAACACATTCCCCTCATTGTCCCTAAGTGTTTTAACAATCATGGCATTAAAGAATATATATATCTATATATATATATATATATATATATATATATATATATATATATATATATATATATATATATATATATATATATATATATATATAGAGAGAGAGAGAGAGAGAGAGAGAGAGAGAGAGAGAGAGAGAGAGAGAGAGAGAGAGAGAGAGAGAGATCTGAATCAAGGTGGTGCATTAATTGTGCAGGTAAGTACTTGTTAGATCCTGTCTAAAATTCTGGAGAAAGTAGTTACAAATCAGTTATGTGACTTTTTAGATAGCAATAGTTTATTTGAGGACTTTCAGTCCGGATTTAGAAAGCACCATAGCACAGAGACAGCTTTAGTGACAATTACGAACGACCTTTTAGTTGCATCAGATAGGGGACTTGTAACCGTTTTAGTCCTGTTAGACCTTAGTGCTGCATTCGACACCATTGACCATGACATTTTATTAGAAAGGCTAGAACAGTTGATTGGTATTAGGGGTACAGCACTAAGCTGGTTTGGATCGTATCTATCAGATCGATCTCAGTTTGTATATGTAAATGATGTGGCCTCGGTGAGCACGGGTGTTAAAAATGGGGTACCACAGGGCTCCGTCCTTGGTCCAATTTTGTTCACCCTTTATATGCTTCCGTTAGGCAATATTATCAGGAAACACTCAATAAAATTTCATTTCTACGCCGATGATACCCAGCTATATATATCGATCAAGCCAGATGAAACCAGCCAGGTGGCTAAACTTCAAGCATGTCTTAAAGACATACAAACCTGGATGACCTGCAACTTCCTGATGCTGAACTCGGACAAGACTGAGGTTATTTTGCTTGGCCCAGAGCCACTGAGAAATCAATTATCTAATGATATTGTTTCTCTTGATGGCATTGCACTGGCGTCAACCACCACCGTGAGGAACCTGGGAGTTGTCTTTGACCAAGACTTGTCCTTCGGTTCCCACGTGAAACAGATCTCAAGGACTGCCTTTTTCCACCTACGCAACATCGCAAAGATCCGGCACATCCTGTCTCGAAGGGATGCAGAAACATTGATCCACGCATTTGTTACCTCAAGACTGGACTACTGTAACTCTGTATTATCGGGCTGCTCTGCTGGGTCTCTCAGGTCTCTACAGTTGATACAGAATGCTGCAGCCCGTGTGCTAGCGAGAGTTAAGAGGAGAGATCACATTACTCCTGTATTGGTTGATCTCCACTGGCTTCCTGTAAGACAGAGAATTGCATTTAAAGTCCTTCTTCTTACATATAAAGCCTTAATTGGTAATGCACCATCATATCTTAGGGAGCTTATAGCACCATATTGTCCCACCAGAGAGCTGCGCTCAATGAATGCGGGGCTACTTGTGGTTCCTAGAGTCTTAAAAAGTAGGATGGGGGCCAGAGCCTTCAGTTATCAAGCTCCCTTTCTGTGGAACCAGCTTCCGCTTTCGGTTCGGGGAGCAGACACAGTCAACTCATTTAAGAGAAGACTTAAGACTTTTCTCTTTGACAGTACGTATGGTTAGGGCTGGCTCAGCGGACCTAGGGTCCAGCCCCTAGATATGCTGCCATAGGCTTAGACTGCTGGGGAACATTTTAGGATACAATGAGCTCCTCTCTCCTGGCCTCTCTCTCTCCTCCTCTTCCCTTCCTCAGGTGCTCCTGGGGTGCTCCTATGGACTTATGTTTCCGGGGAGCGCCTTGGGGAAACACCGAGGGATTTATATCTTCTTCTCGCTCTCATTTTTCTCCTCTCTATACTTCTAGATAAATTAATGAATGTCTCTTTAATGCTCATTACTAACTCTACTTCCTCTCGGGAGCCTCTGTGCTTCCTCTCCTCAAGCGTCCATGGATCGTGGCTGTCTGAAGCCGGTCCTGTTCCCTTCCATGGCGGCCCTGCTGATGCCCTTCATCTTTACCTTCGTCTGCTGTCATGGATCACAGTCATCTGGGTCGTGGCCATGCCTACTACTCATGAATAATTTCTGTGACATCCATTGAATGTGCTGTAACTCTGTTATGCTGATTCTGTACACATGACATCTATTGCATCTGTCCATCCGGGGAGAGGGATCCTCCTCTGTTGCTCTCCCTCAGGTTTCTTCCCCTTGTTTTCTAGAGGGAGTTTTTCCTGATCCGATGTGAGGTTCCGGGACAGGGATGTCGTATGTGTACAGATTGTGAAGCCCTTAGAGGCAAATTTGTATTTGTGATTTTGGGCTATACAAAATAAACTGAATTGAATTGAATTGAATTAGATGGGGTTCTCTCCCCATCCGAGGGTTAAACTGGGGGTCCGTGTCTGATCATATCTATGACTTTCCAATTTTACAATGTTACTGTCCATCTTTCCATCCGAGTGCAACACGATCTCCTTCCAGGGGAGACGGTGGGCGCTGTTATTGCAGCTCCGTCTCTTATTTGTCGTTTCCTCGTCCAAAAGCTCTTATTTCTGCTCTGAGGAGCCACGAGCGAGGATGCATGAGAGCAGGCTTCCCGGAAGTGTTTAACGGCCGACACGCCCCCTCATTGATTATCAGATATGGACACTGAAGCCGATCATGTGGCGCTTCACGTGACGCTTCAGAGAAAAGGACATCTCGTTTCTCTGAAAAGAAATATCCTCCTTTCCTCTCTCCTCATTGGGATGGGTACTTGGGATGTACCCTGTGGTGACGGGTTGTCCTTCCGCCCTTGACTGTGTTCGTTAATAGAATAACTATAATTGATTTTGCCTTTTTTGTACAAACTAGTTCATTTCAAGCATACACCAACCATAAGCCTCTCAGGACTGCTGGCTCACATGCTGATCAACAGGGTCTTGGTTCCATACCCAACAATAATTAAGTCCCAAAGCTGCAACTTCATTATAACTATTTAAAATAAAAAGTAAGACATGTAAGACTTGAAATGAAACATTCTGGCGTTCTGTATTAAATATTCTTCATAAATAAACCTGAACGTTATGAACTGCAGAGCATCAGCAGGCATGTGGGACCGAACCACGGACAAGTAGCTTTTCAAACGTTGATGCGTGGCATTGCAGCCAGGAGAGGGATTTAGGAGGCAGGATACGAGGATGCAGCTTCCTGAATGGGTTGTTGTGATTGAGGCGAGTATTTTGGGACTCAAGTGGGGGAGCTGCATCAGCACAGATGAGACTTGTTCTGATTCCCCACTGGGATTTTTCAGACGTTTTCAACTGGAAAAAAAGAACCTTCAGTTACTCAGACAAGGGAAGACGTTTGAGGACCGGTGCTGTATAATGCATACTCCCCTAAAATGGAGTCCTAGAGTGTCTCATCTCGACTCAGGCGCCCTTGTGTGAGGGTTCATCAGCTGCCTCTTGCATAATGCATTCAACAACCCTCCACCCCTAAAAGACTGCAGCACACACAAACAGACAACAGTCATCCTGCAGAGAAATGGAGCTTCACTCAGTTTCCTTTCGGATGTTTTTTTCCCACCACAATGTTTTTTTAAGTGACCTCCAGACCTCTCTGGCTCTACAAGCCAATTATGTGGAATGAAAGCAGAAGTTCATGTGGAGTCACAGCTTTCTATGGTGTTACAGATGGAGGACTCTCTCTCTTTCTCTCTCTCAACTGTACGCCCAGTTTCCGCTTATTCATCCTATGAGTCTCTCGCCTCCCCATCTATTTCTGTCAATAATTCACTTCCAGTTTTCTCTACCTCTTTCTCTCTCTCTCACCTCATTCGTCCCCAGGGCCAGATGCATGCAACTCTGCATAGGTTCACAACAATAAAGAAATCAGTGAGGCAGTTCAAGTCGATGTGTATCGCTGTATTTCTTGAGGTATCGAGTGAGAAAGGCCCAGTTCTCCAAGCTGAGGCCAGATGTTTAAACAATGCTTACGCACACAAACACACGCATACAGCATTTCCAACACATAAACCTGCAGGTCTCAAAACAGAGTCTGTGGCACACTTTACACATTCTCCAGACCAGAATACAGATGTTTTCATAGATCAAGTGTGATGAGGTGAGACGCACTAAATAAGGTTTCACGGTCATTTCTGTTTCCCTGTGTTTGTGATCTTCAGCCTATATTGTGGTCATTGATTCCCTTTCTGACGTCGTGGACCCGTGATGGAAATATCCCTGCTGCATGCACATGAAATTAAATGAAGGGTCCGGACACTATAAATAGCTAGAGGCGTGCTTAAGCACTGGTGTGCAGCCTCGCCGCATATCGCAACACAATAGCTATAATAATAAAAATGCTTTTGCTTTGCTGCTTTTTCTCAGCTGTGCAGCTGCGGGAGCGGAAACCTGGCTTGTGCTCGTCCATTGATTGAGATTCATGGAACAGAACACGACAGTAATTGTGTTTATATTTGGCATATACATATAGATCGCCCTGGAGCAGAGGATAATATGGCTTGAAACATGAACACTGTGTCTTTATCACTGGATTCTGTGTCCGGCCGAACCTTTTCTCTCGGCTCGCCCTAGAAGACTGTGTGAACGCTGATCTGAATATGCGTGAGGCGCCCATATTCTCTGTTTCCATGAATGCCAGCTCACGTTGGGGGGGAGTGCAGATGTGTTTGAGACCTACGAATTCGGCTTTTGGAAACAGAAATGTTTATTTGCATTTAGAGTAATAGAAGTGCAGATCCGATCAAGTAGTCCCTGGAGACGCCGCATGTTGGTGCCACGGCCACAGGAACCCTCCCTGTCTTTATGATTCATCAGCTTTATCACGTTTGCATTCAGGCTCTCGTGATTTAACTGTGTGTTAACTGTGAACAGATACAAAACGGGGTTTATGGTTAAGGAGACCTGCTTTCTTGGAGAATTGCCGTTGTACCCATTTTATGAAGTCGTTTGGTTTATCGCTCAGTCAATGAAGTTAAAACACTTCCGCAGCAAAATAATGACAATCAATTTCACAGCTATCGACTTTACAACAAGCTGCCTCCAGGCAAGCAACCTGCTTGTAGCTTGTTGCTGTTTGTTCAATGACAATGTAGCCTGTTCTCACACACACACACACACACACACACACACACACACACACACACACACACACACACACACACACACACACACACACACACACACACACACACACACACACACACACACACACACACACACACACACACACACACACACACACACACACACACACACACACACACACACACACACACACACACACACACACACACACAGCTCCTTGAGCAGATTACTTCAGCCATGCTTCACACCACTGTTCTGCAGTCCAGTACCTGTTTGTGAATCTGCTACGCTCTGCACAGGTGAGGCCGTTTAAAATGTGAGCGAGGCCGCTTTAGTGGGTTGGTGAGGAGGTTGTGACGTGTATTCCTGTTACGTTGTTTCCGTATGATTTTACTTGGTTTGTGTACCTATTTTAAGCGGGTTATCCTAGTTGCATTGTCTAAACATAACCACGACTGTTTCATGGTCAGGACATGGCGTTCAATAACACAAAGCCTAAAAGGCGTAATAATCAACCTCCGGTTCTGAAGAGTGACGCCAATGCGAAAGTGTCTTGCATTCTCTCTACCGACCAGCAGGGGGCGAGTCCCCTGTTTGTATCGAAGTCAATGAGAAAATGACTGTACTTCTCTTTGATTTATTCCTTCAGTAAACATTGTAAACATCAGTTTATGTCTCAATCATCGCTTCCTTATGTTCATTTAGGAAATTATGTTTGCGGTCGTGATCCAAGATGGCGCTGATGAAGAACAGACGCTTAGCTTCTAAAACTTTTCTCTTGGACACTTAAACCTCGACTGAACTGCTGGGTCCAATGGACATGGCATATAGCGTGAGGCATAACTCTTTCAACGGGAAATATATCTGAACCTCTCCCCTAATTAGAGGTTTGTTCCACGCTATTCTTTTTCACTGGTGAACAAACATTAACAGCTCAAATGTCACTGCAGTATGAGCTGCTGTCATTTGCTTCCCCCTTCAAGCTGCAGCTAGAGAGTTCAATTACAAAGTGCTACACAACATTTTCATTTTGGGTAATGGATATGCTTTATTACGTTCATTATGTAATATCCTCAAAGATATGGAGAATCGTACGTGTTGAAATGTTATTAGAGACTCACAAAGGACACAAGTTACGTCCCCACCTTGACAGAGCGCCATCATTTAGTTTCATTTCACATTATCAGTCGTTTGTTGAAGGTGCCACTCGCTGATATGGTGGATTAGAAGAAGAAAAAAAGGGATCTTTTCTCTCTGGATTGCTTCTCTTCATTGTGCACCATGTGCACTGAGGAGAGCCAAAGATAGAAATTGAAGACAATAAGGAGCGAAGGGTGGCTGGAGGAAGATAAAGACACTGACTTATTAAAACATGCCGTCTGTCGGCGAGTCGGACTAACCAGTGGAAGACTTCAGGAGGAGGATGCTATATTCTATTATTTCAAAGAGACTTGTTTTGTCACAGCTATATGGAGGAGGGAGAAGCATTGCTTATCGCTATTTCAGAGAGAGAGGGGTTGATTATCAGTATTTCTGTGGACAGAAAAACTGTTTTATCACAGATTCAGAAAAAGGAAGTTTATCTGTGCTTCAAAAAACACAAATTTTGATTTTTCTTTTGTATTTATCTCAAGCGTAAAAGGATGATGTATGTGTAGCCATCTAATGAATTGTGCCTCCACACCATGACCTGCCTCTTTCCCTCTCTTTGACTCCCAGGTAGGTGTGGATGGTTGTTTCCTGAGTTGAGGCATATTTGCCGTGGCCTTCATCTTTTTGTGTTTTAATTTAGGTCCGGTTCCTGTGACTGACACTCCCCACGTCCAGACAGGGTTGTGCGAGGACGCTGACTGCCACTGCTGTTTTGTTTGATTCATTAATTGACTTATATTGATGGCTTTGCTTTGCTTGATTTTGTTTTGCTTGGTGTTGTTTTGCATGGTTTTGTGTTAGTTAAATTTAGTTAACCCGTTTTATTATGTATTCGTGCTTAAGTATATTAGATATATACTTGTTTTATTGTTTTTAACCTTTTAGAAGTGCTGGATTTCTTACATTCTAATATTGATTTAAGTGTGTTTAATAAATATTCTGACCTTTGGTTAATCCTTTTGTTTCATTAAGCCAACCACCATCACGTGTCCTTTTAGTCTGGGGGGGGGGGGGGGGGGGAGGATCTGAATATTTATAAGCACTTTATTAAAGCTGGTCGTGCTCAAGCAGTCACATTAAGAGAGGGTGCATGTACAAAAAAGGCACTCTAAATCAAAAAGTCACACAAGTTATTTTGTTTGGCTGTGATGAAGTGTCCTCGTCAAGGTTTTGGGAGTGGGAGCAGAATGAATCCCCCAAAGAAAAGGTCTTTCTAATCCACTCAAAGCTTTAACATTACATGTCAGCGTTCACCCTTTCACACTCATTCATACACTGATGGGAGGGTATGAATGATACCATGCAAGGTGTCACCTGCCCATCTGGACCCATTCATTCAACTTGGGGGTTAAGTGTCGAGGACATATCGACATGGACCGGACGGGATCGAACCTTGTGATTGAAAGACGATCCGCTCTGAGTCACACCCGCCACTAACAAGAAATTATTGCACATAAATGTGTCTTCAAACAAAGTTCTGAAATATGTTGGCAGTTAAGTTTCGGCAAACCAGGGAAAACGTATATGTCGACAATTTTGAAGCAAAACTCTGTTGCATATCAATGTCATATTACGCTTGCAGAAACAAACACATTGATACATGGTTAGCATTGTGAAAGCTATAAGTCAGGTTTAGGTGACAAAACTACTTTGTTAAGGTATAAAAATAATGGTTTGTTTAAATAATAACGTTACAGCCTTAACAATGTAAGTAGTCAAAATAACAACCCCTCACCGACCGAGTGAACTTTCTTACTTGACGTTGCGTAGCAAGCCTAACAATGGTCACTGTTGGTTTCACACAGGACACGAACAGCGGTGTTCTGGGTGAAAGTCCTGTTTTGGTTTGACCCTCCACAAAGACTCAAGCCCACTCTTTCTGGATATATTTTTATTCCCCTGCTTTTGCCACGTAACTTTGAATAACGGACACTCCATACACTACGACACTTGGCCAAAATTCTAAAATGTCCACAAATTAATTACGTTCACATTTAATACATCCATGACTTGCAGAAACGTACAAGGCCAACCTTTGTTTCCAGCAACTTGGCTTCTTAGGGGAAAGTTTGGCTGGATACAATCCTATGTGACTGCAGTTTTAATAAGCACAGCTGTGGTGGCTCTTTGTCACACCTCAGCAGGTGTAAAGATCTACCAGATGGGCCCTCGGTCTAACTGAGTCAGTGCTGGCAAGGTGGAGACGCACAACCTGCTGCCTCTGGAGGAGGAGCGTCTATATATCTCAATGTTCCTCACCATCTTAATAAACTGGGGACATGCTGACAAAACAAAACAAAATCAAATTAGGTCAAACTTTTGGTCCCAGAACCACTACAGCGCCTCTCACATTCCACCAGTTTAATCACACTATCATTACTCCCCCCCGATCATTCTAAATGAACACCCACTCAAGTTTCCTAATAAGGTCCAACCTCCCAAATTGGAGGTAAAAACATTGAAGAAACCAAAACAAAAGTCTCCACTCTACCTCTAACACTGCTCTGCTCTCCACAGTTTCCCCCGGCACAGAAATAGGTCCCATGATGAAGGATAAGCTGACCCGTCACCACGAGCATCAATCAGCCTCGTTATCTGGACCGCTGTGGGCTTCTTGGAGGAAAAGTAATATCCAACTGCTGCTAGTGAAAAAGCTGCTACTAAGGCACTTTTCTGCTCATCTAATACACGTACACTAACACTCCTAGTACTGACCGCTGGGCCCAAAGGGGACAACAAATACTAACATGCAGGGGACTCAATTCAAAAACCCTCACAAGGAAAGGAAACGGAGAGGTTTGTGGAGACATCACACAGTGGAATAGGCTGAACAGTGTGCTCATGCAGCTAGTGCTATAGTACAACAGAGTGATGGAAGTTATGAGCTGAAATATGTCACTCAAGCTCCAACTTATCAATTTGAAATCAAAATCACAAATAAGTCAAATATATGCTTCATGTTATATATTCATTCATTTCTTGTCTCTACGTAACTCCTCCTCTGTCCAAATATGGTCACTTCCATTAATTGGTGTCAAAAAATCCAAGATGCCGACAGCCGTAATCGAAGATGGTGACGGTCAAAACATCAAACTCGAGGCTTCAAAACATCAGCCCACAGACCAATGACGATATCAACTTCTACAGTCTGTGATCGTCTCTCGACTCAAAGTCCAGTCTTTCATCTCACGTTGCTAGACTGTAAACAACAAGCAGCACACAGAGAAGGGAGATTTCCCCCACATATCTACTGGCAACACCGGATTATCAGAAATACAGCCCCTCGTCTTCAGCGGTTTATCAGTCGTCAGACAGCAGATTACCTACCACCTGTTTGCTTCTCCAGTCACAGAGGGCTGGGCTGTCAGTGGGTGCATCTCAAGTCTCTTAATTGTCATTTCCTCACTCCTCGCTCCTCGATTAAACCGGAAGTTGTTCCACGCCGCCATATTGACGCCGTCCCAAAGCTTTAATTCTGCTCTGAGGAGTGAGGAGCAGGGAGCCATGATCGAGGAGCCAGAGAGCAAGCTTCCAGGAAGTGTTTTAAAGCTTGACACGCCCCCTCAGTGTTCATCAATTATGTGATTGGACGCTGCAGCCGAGCAGACTGATGCTGGAGTTTCATACCAAATGAAATCGATCACATCAGATTCACCATCTGGTTAAAATATGTTCATTGTAGGTCTGAACAACAAAAGGACCTCAAATAACTTTCTTAATTTATAAAAATATTTCTCATTTGGTGATCTGTTTTTTTCCTCAAGAACTTTTATTATGTATATAATTAAAATCACAGAGCTGGAAACGTAAACACGTGAGGCTGATCATTCCTGAGTGTCGGGTTTGATGAGTTATATCATTTATTATATAGTTTGGCCTGAAACATTGAGCCTAAACAAATTAATTCCAGCGTTGAAGAGAAACCATAATCATAGTGTTTTTTTATATAATGATCACAATAAGAATTTTCAAAACATACAGACGTAAATAATTAATAAATAAGACGCATTCCGTCGGTAAAAAAAAACTATATAAGCACAGTGTGTATAAATACTCAATGCAGTTTGTTTAACAGACTATAGAGAACACACCTCCACTAACAGTGATGATAACTGTGTCTTTATTAATATAAGTAGTTTACCACTATTAACTCATCTGAAAACATTATACGATCATTTTTATCAATATTGTAAATGGAATATAAATATAAAGTGACCATAAAACAACTCCGTTACAAACTCAAATTCAAAAGTCTCTCCAGTTGTTAAAGCCGACTGTGATTGGCAGCCGCAGTTATCAGAAACCTACGACGCTTCACGAGACGCTTCAGGACGTCTCATGTCTCAGGGCCCACATTCCCCTAAATACAACCACTTCAACCAAATGAAGTGTGAGATGTTCATGGTTTGTTAGTTTGTTGTATGTTTTGTGGTCCATAGACACAGTTATTGATATAGAATATTGGAGACATGGGGGTATGCAAATACATTTCACCTGTTTTTTATTGTGGATTACAAAGAGGGAACCAGGACCAATTGCCACAACTACTGCTTCATGTGCATCACCATTGTTGTTTTGTTTGGGTGCCATCCACCCTGCTTACCAGGGAAGTGCTGATCCAACAATGTATCTCTCAGTACCAATTTCAAGTCTGGTGATGAGTGCTGATCCTGTACCAGTGTGAATCTGTGTTTGAAAGGGGAATAAATGGCAGTGGGAATAGAAACAATGGCCGACTGTAATTGAATGACTGCAACTGAGAGATACATTTTCAAAGCCATTGGCAAAGAAACTGTAGTTAATGGGGTCACAGTGTGGCTTATACCAGATCTAAGATCCATATCAGTGCAGATACCGGTGTCCCTACTGCATCCTGATGAATGTAGACCTTCTTTTATTCTGCTACTGTCTGCTGGTCTCAGTTTTGAATTGTAACACTAATAGAGGCCACTAGGTGGCAGTATTGTCTAAATGTGTATTAGCAGTGTAGTAGAGGAAGCAAGTTGCCATGTTTTTGGTCGACAAGGAATAATCCATGCAATGCCATGTATTTTGGATTCATGCCAATAATAATTGTTCAGTAAGTGTCTTTTGTCACATTGGTGTTCAGCCACTTGTGTGTATGTACACAACTGACTGAAGCAGCAGGCTTCCCTTTAGCCTGTACAGATGGGTTGTTTGTGTTGTTGTTGTTTTTTATGTTTATGCTAAAGTTATTTGAATCATAGAAACAACAGGGTGAAGTTTGACCTTTTTAAAGCCGTGCATGGATGATACACATGATATTAGCTATCAGTAACTCTCAGTGATTTGTACCTTCTTTAATTAAGCGTTAAAACCGTTCCATGCCATATTTTAGTATGACCGAATGGTAACATAAAATGAACACTTATCTATCCATATTTAATATCTAGCTCTGCCACATATTCCATATAATTTTGTTTCAATCTATTGGTCAGGATATTTGTTTGTTTTTGTTTACTCCTGGTATCCAGTAGCATCCACCTGTTGGATCCGACCTTTCCCGGCTGGCGAGGCTGTTGCTCTTACACAAACATCAGTGCATGCATCGACGTTGTCGCACAATGAAACGGCAACAGACAAACTACCAAAGAAGCAACCAGCTACTCAGTCCGACCAAAGACGGAGGAATGAGGAGACGAAAGAAGGAGATGAAGAGACTTGTATGAGAAAGACGACCGAGCTGAAAACAGAACAAGACTGACATCTAGTGGAAGGACAACTAACAGCAGCTCCCCTGCATTTGGTTTCATCTCCCTCTTCCCAGTAACAGGCAGTCCATCAGCACCACTCAGTGCTCTCCATACCTTTTTCTTATCTCGGCTGGAGGGTTTATAGTTTATGTTCCCGTGTCTTCCCCATCTCCTGTTTGGTTTTTATGAAGGTCACAAAACTGCACAGCTGGTTTTAGACTCATGAAACATTGAAACAACGTCATTGGATGACGCTAACAGCGACCGTTGCGTGTAGTTCAGTCCAATTTGTTTTGTGGTATTCTTGATGCATGTGCCAATGATTATTTTAATGTATGTGTCAATGGTATATTGGTCAACAATATGTTGGGATTTTAAGCTTTGTATGATGAGTTACCGGCTCATCACAGAAACTTCCAAAATTTCCAGAGATTCAGATATTTCTGTCATTCGGATAAAAACTTCAAACAGAAGGCCCTGGAGACAAAACAAAATGTCTCAATGTATAGATGAGATTTACCATATAAGTCCAGATCAGAAATTAAAAACAGTGCTTGCTGTCATGTTTTATATTTCCAGACCTCAGGCTCACGTTGCTAACAACACTACACTGAAACCTCTTGACCAACAGATGCAGCTTTCAGAAAAGAGGAGCTTCCCTGTGAAATGCAACATATGGCCGCATTCTGAACTGAATCTCCGTTACACAGTGAAGCTATACCGCTTAAGGTCGGGGTCTACATTTGCTATGAATAAACTACAATAGCTCCTTCTATCTTGTTGTATATTTAGTGTATTGTACTTTGTTTTTAACTGGTCGTCTATCATACCAGGACTACAATTCCCTTGCCACACAGGGCCAATCAACTGGCTACCAAGAAGCTTTTGCCCTGCTGCTTTCAACTGATTTCCGATGATACAACCTCCTGTTTTGGCCAATTGACATTATTCAATTAGCACATTTAAATCTCTGCTTCCTGAAACTAAGCAATACTATAACAATTAGTGTGTAAAGATTATAATTGAGCAGATCCTCCGTGTCATGTCCTCCCACCTCGAGAACTGCCACTCTGAGTCTGAACACTGGCTGTGTTACACTGGCTCACTCTAGCAGGTCAATTTATAATCCTTCTATATTCCATTTTAAAGGGGTAATCCAAAGAGGTATTTCCATAACGTTGGCGTACTCTGTGGAGACGGATTAAAAAGAGAACAGCGGCAGAGGCTTCGATATCTTGACTTTTAGCTTGAGTATTAGTCGTGGTCCAGAAGCCCAATTCTGTGCTTTGCATTTTATACCTCAATAGCATAGCAGCATCTTTCTTTTGTTCAAACTTGAACAGCGACTTATGATGAACATGTTCTGGTTTCTTTGAACCGCCATGGTGATCTTCCACTTGGTGAGGTAACGGATCAGAAAATGCATGAAAAGCGGAGGACGACTCCCAATCGGCTGATCCGACCCGGCCGGAGTTTATTTTTAATTTGGACCGATTCTCATATTCGTTGAACTCTGATTGGCTCTGTCGTTTTCCTCATGAACTTGATGAACTGTGAGCGGCTATCCAGCTCACCTCGGCTTTAAAGAGTCTAAGAAGAGTTCAGATTGTGGTTTTTGTACCGTTTTTGCGCCTGTTTATGTATTTGAGATCTTTCTAACCATTTTCAGCATCAAGACTCCTGAGATGTCTTTATTTAAATATGCAAACAGCATGCAAAACACAACAACAACTGGTAAAATTCAATCTATCCCCTGGGAAGTCACAAATCCAACAGCTCAAACTGCTGATGTCATACAATTATTCTCATTTTGACTTGTAAATATTGTTGATTGTGACTGGTCTGCAATTCCACTTTTTACTATTTCCTTCTTTTATCTTTTCTCTTGGGTGAAAGCAGTACCTCCCAAAACCACACTGTCCTAGTTTTCTATTTGACCGAATTATTTAATTTATGTAATCTTTGTGCCCGTTAATGAAGCAGAAATGCTATCAAATATTTAATTTTAAAAATACCAAGTGCCAAAATGGATTGTAGTCTTGCTAAAAACAAGTTTGTTCTTCCTGACACAGCCATATATTTAGTAGCAAAGATGTCAACATTCTGACAATAACTTTGTGTCCAAAGCATGAAAATCACATAGTCCTGAAACTTGACAGATGCGTCTACAATGACACATCTCTCGTTGGAACAGTGCGGTCCACCACGATGCTCAGCAGCAGTTGCTGGCCTCCGGCATCTGCTTCTCCCCTCCCAGCCACAGCGGGGCGCTGTTGATCTTGGCACTCTGGGCCCGTGCCTCCTTCGACTCGGCCTGCATCCCCCCTCCCTCGACGGCCACGCGCTTGTGGATCTCCGAGGCCATGGTGAGGAAAGCCCGCTCCACATTGTCTGAGCTCTTGGCGCTCGTCTCCAGGAAGGGGACCTTGAGAGACGAGGCCAGGTCCTGCAGGGGCACAGAAGGGTGGGGGGGGAGGAGAAGGAACCAGGGGAGGAGACGGAACCAGGGGAGGAGAAGGAACCAGGGGAGGAGACGGAACAAGGGGAGGAGAAGGAACCAGGGGAGGAGAAGGAACCAGGGGAGGAGAAGGAACCAGGGGAGGAGAAGGAACCAGGGGAGGAGACGGAACCAGGGGAGGAGAAGGAACCAGGGGAGGAGAAGGAACCAGGGGAGGAGAAGGAACCAGGGGAGGAGAAGGAACCAGGGGAGGAGACGGAACCAGGGGAGGAGAAGGAACCAGGGGAGGAGAAGGAACCAGGGGAGGAGACGGAACAAGGGGAGGAGAAGGAACCAGGGGAGGAGACGGAACCAGGGGAGGAGAAGGAACCAGGGGAGGAGAAGGAACCAGGGGAGGAGACGGAACAAGGGGAGGAGAAGGAACCAGGGGAGGAGACGGAACCAGGGGAGGAGAAGGAACCAGGGGAGGAGACGGAACCAGGGGAGGAGAAGGAACCAGGGGAGGAGAAGGAACCAGGGGAGGAGACGGAACCAGGGGAGGAGACGGAACCAGGGGAGGAGACGGAACCAGGGGAGGAGACGGAACCAGGGGAGGAGACGGAACCAGGGGAGGAGAAGGAACCAGGGGAGGAGAAGGAACCAGGGGAGGAGACGGAACCAGGGGAGGAGACGGAACCAGGGGAGGAGAAGGAACCAGGGGAGGAGACGGAACCAGGGGAGGAGATGGAACCAGGGGAGGAGAAGGAACCAGGGGTGGAGACGAAGTGGAACAAAAAATAAAATCAGAAATCTGTTCATGTGCTAAATCATCACATTGTAAAAGTACTCTGCATACATCTATCCAAAAGTATTCGCAGTACATGTGCTCATGTATTAAAAGTGAGTGGAAATGAATCCCTTCAGAGGCTTCCATTATTGATGAGTTGACGTGTAGGCATTTTAATATTGAAAGTCACTGCTTTATATTCTGATGGGTATTCTAAAACTACACCACCAACATTCATGAGCTCACATCATTGTAACAAATCCTCAAATGTTGTCAGTCCTTGTTTAAAACCTCCAATTCCTTTTGCCTGGTGTTTTGAATGTGCTAATTAGTATTGTAACAGTATCTGGAGGTGTGCAGCCGCTACCTGAGCAGTGGCGGCGTCCACCACTTTCTTACTGACAAGGTCAGACTTGTTCCCCACCAGCAGCCTGGAGACGTTCTCACAGGCGTAGCGATCTATCTCGTCCAGCCACTGCTTCACATTGTTGAAGGACTCCTGGGGAGGAGGAGGAGGAGGAGGAGTTAATGGTAAAGCTCTCTCCTATTGTGTTGTTGAGGCAGAAACACGCTGACCTGCTCCGTGACGTCGTAGACGATGATGATGCCGTGGGCTCCCCTGTAGTAGCTGGAGGTGATGGTTCGAAACCTCTCCTGACCTGCGGTGTCCCACTGAGACACACACACACACACACACACACGCACACATACACACATACACACACACACACACACACACACACATACACAGGACAATGTGCCAGTCTTTTTGCACTGAAGGGTTTTTTATATGATATTCGGAGCATTAACATAGAAGGAAACTATTAACTATGTAAAGATAAAGTGAAGGGAGGTCTACCTGAGCCGAAGGGAAGTCTCTGTGTGTGTGTCCGGTGTGTGTGTGTGTGTGTGTGTGTGTGTGTGTGTGTGTGTGTGTGTGTGTGTGTGTGTGTGTGTGTGTGTGTGCGCCTGAGTTGTAATCCCAGTATCTCTGTCTTTGTTTACGTTGCCGGGCTGTAAACGCGCTCCATTGGTTTAGCTCAAGGCTTCATGGTGCGCTCATGAGGCGGTTACAGCCGATAAGAGCGCCCTGACCGGCGACATTGCAGGGGAAGGGTAGCCCCCACCCTCCCTCCCCCCCACCCCCCCCCTCCCCCCCAAGTAAACCACAAGTTGTGCTGTTGCCGTTGTTTGCTCCGTTCGCTCCTAGCCACCGCCATGTTGAGAGCCGTGTGGAGGCAATAGATATCCTCTGAATATCTAATTTAGCACCTTTTAACAAAACAAAGATGGTGTTTCCTAAACGAGAACTCGCCCCACGACTCTTACAATCTGTAGTTTTACTGTCTTGCTGTCCATGTCGATGGTCCTGATCTTGAAGTCGACTCCAATGGTGGAGATGTAGCTCTCAGTGTAGGTGTCATCCTGGGGGGGTAACATATGATCAAAAACACGTAGTTAGGTGTTTAAAATGAGGTGTGTGTATCTGTTTCAGCGTTTAGACCTTGCTTATTAGATTTTAGGTTAGTTAGGTTAGGTTAATGAGTGTCTCACACAGATAGAAGTACAAAGGTGTGTTTGTGTGTGTGTGTGTGTGTGTGTGTGTGCGCGCGTTTTATCAGCCTACCGCGAAGCGCAGCAGAAGACATGACTTTCCGACTCCAGAGTCACCGATCAGAAGAAGTTTGAACAGGTAGTCACTGGACGAGGACACACACGCAGATACACATGACAACGTTTGCCAGTAATTTTGATGGTATCTTTACTAAACAGCTATTAAATACACATGAAGTGCTTGGATGTAAACACACCTCCTCTGCTACATCTTTCACAGGGACTAGATAAAGTGGCAGATTACATTTCTTTTACAGTTTTTTTCAATCGCTAACAAGCGCTTACCCATACTTCAGATACTTTTTCTAAACTCTTAACACAGATTCACACCTACAAACCACAATTGGCCAAATGGATAATTTTCTTCTCAAAAACACATTTTGTTAAATGTATACTAACTCTTCATTTCAAAATAGAACACATCTTTCTCTGCACACACTCACTTTACCAAAACACTGGAAATCTGACTCAAAATGAAATTATTCTGTCAAAGAATAACTCTTGTTTTCACTTCACAAGGTCCTTCCAGTCAATCAAAGTACACCAGGTTTCAAAATACTGGCTATTGCTGATATTACAAACACTGCATAGACTTTTATGTTTCAGTTTTACAGGTATTTGCATGCAAAACATGCAATCCACTGTTTTTACACTAAATATCTTGGTTGGGAACTGTATGTCCACATGTAATGTTCACATTCAAAAGCATTCCAGTAAAAACCAAATCAGTTTTTTTCCCTCTACTGTTTACTACAGGAGGTACAGTATAAATACTGTTTACAGTATGATAGAACAGAAAACGTTTTACAGTATTGCTTACAGTGAACAAAATATCCATGAAACACACAAGAGCATTCTGAACAAAAAAACAACGGCAAAAAGCCCAGATAAAAAGGGGGGAAGATCACTCCTCAAAGTCCTCCTTTTACTGTATAAGTAATGCCACTGAGTCTAAGCCAGACTGGAATCAGCTGTGGTTTGCCCAATTTACCCAACATAAATCAGATGTGTGTCAATTATTCAATTGTGTGTTTATTATCAGCTGAGATATATTGTTTTAGAACTGATATCATTGCAGAAGATGTTTTTAGACTGTATCTAAGGTTTGGAATATTGTTTTTGCCATTGTGGGATGTTGTGTGTTAACATTCGTAAATAATACAAAAACAATCCATAATTTTGTTGGGAGGTATAGCTTGTCTGTTAAGAAAATGTAAGCATTGTGGAAATGTGTTCACTGACTGCATATTGTTTGAAAATGACATGAAATGTGTCAATGGTATGGCCACAAAAGACCGATGCTGTGCTAATTGTGTTTAGAGTTTTGAAAATGTGTCCACTGGTTGGACAAAACGCTTTTTTGAAAAAAACTGTAAATAATTTCTTATTACTAGAACAATCCAGCAGGCTGCTTCGGAAAGTACCGCAATCAAGCTGGCTCTAATGCCTACAATTCCCATGAGCCACAGGGGCCTAGCAATCCAACTGCAAGTAACAGCAGAACTGTCGCTGCAGAAAAAGAACTGGAGGTTTCCTGTAACTCTGGACGCTTGATGCTCCGCTCTGTTTCTGACAGACAGGTTAGAGTCACACGAGATCATCTGAGTTGTATGTCATGTAGAATTAAAGCAACATATCTGTACTTGTCATCACTCCATCATAGGATGGAGGTGAAGCATTAGCAGCAGCACACAGGCTGAAGTTATGTTCACATCATTATGTATATAAAGGGCAGCATTAATACAACAGACTGTTAGCAGTCACGGCCAAAGAGCAAACGTCAGTGCCTCCCTGGTATACAGTACATGTGTGTCTAGTAGGAAATAACACACATCGGGCAGGAAAAAACAACACTTACTATTCAGGATTCATGGTCGGTGGGGCGGCTGCAGGTGACACGACAAAATAAAGAATCCCCGAAACTGAATCCTGAAGCTGAAAACAGTCAGGTTGTCTCTGTGATGTTGTGTACTCTTCTGTGTGTGTGTGTGTGTGTGTGTGTGTGTGTGTGTGTATGTGTGTGTGTGTGTGTGTGTGTGTGTGTGTGCGTGTGTGTGTGTGTGTGTGCGTGTGTGTGTGTGTGTGTGTGTGTGTATCTGTCCTTATTGGAGGGCAAATGGCAGAATAAGCCGGAGCTACCGGCTGAATGGTTCAGATGCATTATTTATTAATAAAGGAGCAGCTCAGGTTACACTGGGGACAGCACCTGGAACCGAACACACACACAGAGAGAGAGAGAGAGAGAGAGAGAGAGAGAGGCAAACACTGAACACAATCCCCCCGCTGAGCACATAAACTAAACTTCACTCGTTTCTTTATTTGCTCCTTTCGTGTCTGTGATGCGTTGGTAATGGGTCTGTAGTTTCTGTGGTGAGGGCCTCCATCCTGTGCTGCTGTTCTCCACTTGACACCCCGCACGTCACCTGACCGACCGCACCTCTGAAACCTCAGAACGAACCGCCCAAAAACACTACAAAGAGCAGCGAGCAGCGGCTGCCATCTTAGACACTGACATCAAAGGCATGCATTACAACATATTTATTTCTATTTCTATTTTCTTGTGAACCGATTGTTTCACCTTTTCACTCAAACCACTATTGTACGTGGCTGTCTGCTGAGCTAGTCCAGCTGCCGAGGGATGACAGAAAAGAGTGAAGTCTTCTTTCTATAAAAAAAAAAGAAATTCTCAGTAAATTGCACTCACGATTATTTTGAGTTGAAACGTACTTTTAAGTTTAATTTTGTATTTAATTTTTTCATTTATTCTTACTGTGCCCGGTACCAAGGGACCAACTGACCGCTGACATAAACCCCTTCCAAGAGACAACATTTTTTCTTTTTCTCTCCTCTTGAAGACACTTGGTGTTCAAATGTATGGGCAACCTACACACACACACACTCACACACACACACACACACACACACACACACACACACACACACACACACACACACACACACACACACACACACACACTCACACACACACACACACACACACACACACACACACACACACACACACTCACACACACACACACACACACACACACACACACACACACACACACACTCACACACACACACACACACACACACACAGGCTTCCACACATTCGACCCTGCATACCACAATAGGACTCACCCACAGAGCCACAGGGCACTGATCTGCTTTGTTATTGGAGTTGGCCAATTTTCCCCCTGTGACGAAGCATGTCGCTGTTGTTGTTGTTGTTGTTGTTGTTGTTGTTGTTTGATCGTTACCTTTAATGGTAGAACGGAGCTGTTTATCTCAAACTGCCAGCTGAACAGGGAGAGGAGTGGAAGTTGGAGTCAGTCAGCTGAGTCCAACATAATTGAATATTTATCCACTAAACTGGAATTTATCTTTTGACGGGTTAAGATGCTTCTTCGGAGGCGGTGATAGAAAAGAAAACAATGCGGTTTACATGTAAGGATTGTGGTATAAACTATCGTGTGACAGCAGATGGGGTTGCCTCCCCACGGCTCTCAACATGGCGACGGCAAACAAGGGCACCAGTGCTGATGGAGCGAACAGTGTTGGCCTGAGGGAACCCGAGGGAACCCGAGGGAACCTGAGGGCGCCGCCGTGACTCCCCCAGGAGACCAGAGTTTGATGACCTGCCGGTCTGGTTTATCGTGAATGACTTTCAATAAATCTTTCAACAAAGAGCAAAACTGAAACTACTGCTTTCTGGTTAAAGTGTCATGGGGATGGACATTGAACCTTTAAAAACATAACTATGCACCTTTTGAGATGTGTAAACACGGCCAGGTCTATGAACCTTTGTTTTCTGCATTTCACTGCTTTCCTCTTTTCTCTATGTTTCTTTTCCTTTTTCCTCCCTTTACCTCTCATATTTCTTTCTTTCTCATCTCCTCTCCCCTCACAGTTTACTCTCTTCTCCCGTTTGTCTTTTCAAATGCTCTCTTGTCTCTTCCCTCCTTTCATCTTCTGTCCTTGTTTCCTATCTTGCCCTCTCCTTCCCTTCTTTTATTCTGTTCTTCTTTCCTTATCTCTTCTCCTCGCCTCCTCACCTTTCCTCTTCTCTTGGAAATGGACAGAAGACAGAGTGAAAGCGATGCAGCCTTATTCACGTCTGATTCCCGCGTGTGACCCCCGTGGTCACGGGAGCGAGCAGGGAGCAGGGGATTGTGGGACATGCGATGGCTGAGCAGCTGTGATGGGGTCAGGGGTCAGAAGCCCTGACGACGGCCTGTTGCCAGGGCAGAGGCGGCGGCGCGGTGGTTGCTAGGGCAGGGGGGCGGCTTTGTGGTGCTTCTGATGGAGCATGGAGGTGGGGAAACTGGGGGAAGGGGACAAGGAGACAGAGACGAAATAAAGAACGTGAAGAGAAAGAAATCAACAAAGAGGGAGTGAGAGAAAGCAAGAGGAAGGGTGGGAAAATGAAGCTACGTATATTTTAAAGCCTTAGACATAAAGAGAAGGGGAGAAACAGGAATATCTTTAGTTTGAACGTAAAAGAATGAAGTGTGGACGTTCTCTGTGTTGTGATAGCGTTGCATACTGTACAATAATGAAAGCAGGCCAACGTTTCTGGAGGACTAAACAAGTCTGTCCATCAGTGTGGAGTCTCAGATGTCTTTAAACAGGAACCAGTGGTGGACGGTAACAAAGTACTCTGGCTCCAGTGGTGTATGAATTCAAGGTACTTGTACTCCATTTGATGCTACTTTATACTCCTACTCCACTGCATCTCAGAGATGAACGTTGTAAGTTTTACTCCCACTACATTTGTCTGACAGCTTTAGTTACTGAACAGTTTCATCATTGTTATTCCCTTTTATGTTCAGTGTAAAACACATTCCTCCAAATGTGGTGATTTTGAATAAGAATTTCTCTGATAAATTGGGGATGAAGTGTTTTTCTGAGCAGTAGATCAGTTAACATCTCAACATCCACAGCATCCATATTCATGCAGCAGTAATATTACTCCAGAAACATCATATATATATATACGAGTATAACACTGACAGGGAACCTTTTACTCACTACGTATATTTAGCTGAGTGTGTTAGCTGTGTGTGTGTGTTGTAGCGTGTGTGTGTGAAACTGTGTTTATATGTTCGTCTCAGACATAATGAAGTGTGTGTGAGTCAGGTTATACATAAACGCCAGTGTGTTTGTTTGTGTGTGTGTGTGTGTGTGTGTAGTGTGTGTGTGGGGGGGGGGGGGGGGGGGGTCAGTGGATGGACTTAAACCGGTCATTGTTCCTAGCAGTGTGTGTCCCAGGAGACCTGAGGGAGCCTGGATAAATAGGTGCTTTTCACTATTCACCCTTTTTTTACCACGCTCTCTGGCTCCTGCATGTGTGTGTGTTTGTTTGTCAGCCTACATGTGCATGTGTGTGTGCATGTGTGTGTGTTTGTTTGTCAGCCTACATGTGCATGTGTGTGTGCATGTGTGTGTGCCCTTTAAAAGCATGTCATGTTTTGAGACGGCTAGTGTGTCAAATATTATAAAAGGGAATAAACCATCATAAAACATTTGTTTGGGAACCAAAGTAAAAGAAAAACATGGTGGTTTTTAGAGGTAGAACTAAACTAAAATTAAGATCAAATCAAAACCCAAATGTTCGATAAACATGATTCATTATTTTATTAGGAAATCCTCTGCCAAGCAACATTTATTGTCACTTTATACTGAAACTGAGCTAAAGGCTAAAAAATACAAGCTTAAATGGATAAAGATGTGTGTGTGTGTGTGTGTGTGTGTGTGTGTGTGTGTGTGTGTGTGTGTGTGTGTGTGTGTGTGTGTGTGTGTGTGTGTGTGTGTGTGCGCGCGCGTGTATGTGCACTGTTGCTGTTGGTTGAAGATTTATGTGGAGTCACTTCATCCCTTTTCTCTTTTCCCAGAGAGAGTGTGTGTGTGTGTGTGTGTGTGTGTGTGTGTGTGTGTGTGTGTGTGTGTGTGTGTGTGTGTGTGTGTGTGTGTGTGTGTGTGTGTGTCTGTATGTGTGTGTGTGTTTATTCCCTGAGGCAAATTAGGAGACAGATAATTAACCTCATTGAAACTGGACGTTGAATGAAGGCCTTATTGTAGAGAGAGAAGAAGAGCTGAATATTTCTTTTCCAAAAATACAAATGTTATGCAATCCCTTGTTCTACAAGTTATGTTGATCTGTTTACAAAGCAAAAATAAATAAATAAACTACAAAACGGCACATTTTCATTAAACTAAGAAGAAAGGTTTTCTGTTCATTAAAAGACAAAAGTAGTCAATATCTGATTGGATGGATTTCTGGGCCGCAGAGAATGAGCTGATTGTTCAGTCGAAGAGAGAGATGTGTATTATTCGATGAATGGTAAACTAAGAATAGGAGGACGGGTGAAATAATTCATGAGCACTAAAAGCAGAGAGCTGTGTTAAAGTTAAACCCTCATCATTACTCCCTCCGTATGCCAGTTCATTTCCCTTAACTCAGGACTTTCCCCATCACAAATAATAAATAAATAAAAGTTTTCGGTGGGATTCGGATTAGTTGCTCTGTACTTGTACATGTGTAATGACAATAAAGTTGAATCTAATCTAATCTAATCTAATTTATTAGGGATGCACCGATACCGATACCGGTATTTTATATCGGATGCACCGATACAGATACCAGTTTCAATTGTCGATACCAAGAACCGATACCACTCAACAGTATTTCACTACAACAAACTGGTCGCGCTTTGTGGAGAAGCAACCCGTGGGTTGCTTCTTACCCGTTCTTACCCGTCGCTCTCTTGCGGCAAGGTGTGTAGAGTAATGGTGCGTTCACACCGAACGCGACACAAATGTTTCGCGCGACCAGATTACATGTAAAGTCTATGCACAGACGCGTGTGGTTGCGACAGACGCAAATTTACGCCGGCGGCACGTTAGACGCGAGAGTTGAAATTTTCCATATTTAATACATCTATAATTGAGAAGCTCTGCGCGTCATCACCGCCGTCCTGCCGGTTTGAATCAAACGGCTGCTGATCCACCTGAAGTAGCGCTGGCAGCGGCCTCATTCAGACGCTGTTGTGCGGCTACGGATGATATTATTGTAGCCGAGTGTCTGTTGTGTGTCTATATTTGTAATTATAATAAAATGAAAACACGCTGCAGGGTAACTTGAACCACTTTTTTATCTCCTTCACACACGTATATCCCACAATTCCACTCTTTTCCTTTCCATTTCTCCCTCCACAATAAAAGCACCGGAAACATAACTTGGAACACAGCATCCTATATAATTGCTCGATCCCTAATATTATCGCTTACATTATGAACCCGGACACGGGGGCGTTTTATGGTCCGACATTAGAGGGACTTCCACAAGAAGTTTAAAGCTTGGGATAGCCTTCTGTTAATTTTGTACTATAGGCTTGACATAATCTGCAGAGGATAAAATAAAATCTGCCTCCAAATTAATTGCACTTTCATGGAGACCAAATCTAAGAAGTATCGGTATCGGTACTCGGTATCGGCAAGTACACAAATAAAAATACTCGTACTCGTATCGGTTTGTAAAAAGTGGTATCGTTGCATCCCTAATATTTATGGTAAACTTCTTTATCTCATAGTTCAGGTCAGTTTACAGCAAACAAACACTACTGTAACATTTATGAGCTAAAAAGCTCAACGTCGCTCTCAATAGACATCATGTTTACTGATTTATTACGTCCTTCTGTTGTGTTCATTCCTATTTTGGGCCGGTTAGTCAACTGTGCTTGCTTTTTTAAATGTGCACTGTAAATCAAGATGAAAGGGATTTGATCCAGAGCAGAGCCACTGCACCAAAGAAAACAAAACATCTGAAACTTCTTGGATTGAATGGATTATTTATGAAGTTTGTGTCGTGGACACACTGATACGTCCTGATGTATGAAAATAATTGGTTAGTGTGTTATGTTAAGTTTCCATTACATATATAACATTGTATATTTTGGGGTATCAACAGCTCTCTGTGACTTTGTGCAGAAACGTGTACAAAGGAGAGAGAAATAAAATGAGAGAATGTTTTTTCATACAGCTGAGTTTGTTATCAACGTCCAATTAAAGCCGGAAGCCCAACAGGGAGGGGACTTATAAAGTGGGAACGGTTTGCGTTGATTTAAACGATGCTGAGGCTTTTTTTTCTCCCATTGCTGATTGTAAATCTAATGTGAGAACATGAGCTGCACAGATGTCCCGGTTACATCTCCTCCCTCGCTTCGTTTCCAGGTCTTTTCTCTTGCTTTGTTTCCTCTTTTATCTTTCTTCTCTATACATGAGCTCGCCTGGTCTCCGGATGTTTCCCTTTTCTGCTCCTTCATCTCTCGCAGTCGATTGGTGTATGAGACCCCGCCCTCGCTCTCCCGCGCTCTCTCTCTCTCTGTGACAGCTGGCCTCTGCTTTCCCGCCAACAGACCAGCTGTCCATACTAACCAGAGGTATTTAAGAAGTATGTGTGTGTGTGGGTGTGTGTGGGGGGTTCACCTCTCCCTCTCTCTCCCTCTCTCTCTCTCTCTCTCTCTCACACACACACACTTCACAGACAAGAAGCAACATGACACTCGTGTTAAAAGACCCCTCTCTTTTGCTGCTGCAGGAAACAGTAAACAACACACACACACACACACAAACAAACACACACACACACACACACATACACACACACACACAGCCAACAGTATTCATTTAACACACTGTCATGGTCTCTCTGTTTGTTAAAATCCCCCCCCCCCCCCTTGCCCCCATCCCGTCAGTCAACCTGTATTGGCGGTACAGTGACATCATCTTCCCCCTGTTTGATGTCGTGTGAGCCTCAGGAGCTCTTCTCTGTCTTCCTTTGCTTTGTTCAGTTCTAACCCAAATCCAAACTTTGCTCCACATAAAGGAGAAGATTTTGGTGAAGGCCCAGATGAGAGATTGTGATCGTGTTTGTTTGTCTTTCCAGTTAGCGCGGCGTGAGACGGGCCTCATGTGGATGAGACCGGCCTCATGTGGATGAGACCGGCCTCATGTGGATGAGACGGGCCTCATGTGGATGAGACGGGCCTCATGTGGATGAGACCGGCCTCATGTGGATGAGACGGGCCTCATGTGGATGAGACCGGCCTCATGTGGATGAGACCGGCCTCATGTGGATGAGACCGGCCTCATGTGGATGAGACCGGCCTCATGAGTTGGTTTGGACTGCTTTGGACCATTTGAGGTTAAACGTGGAAGAGTTGTGGTCAAGAAGTATGGGCTCATTTTTACATGCTTGGCGATGCGAGCCATACACCTTGAAGTTCTTTCATCTTTGAATACAGACTCCTTCATCAATGGGCTTAGAAGGTTTGTGGCGAGACGTGGTCAAGTCCTGGAAATCCGTTCCGATAATGGTACCAACTTTGTGGGCGCTGAACGTGAATTGAGAGAGGCCGTTGAGAATCTGAACCATAACCTCATAAATGATGTGCTGTTACAAAAGAGTGTGAAATGGGTTTTCAATCCCCCAGCAGCATCACACCATGGAGGTGTTTGGGAAAGATTAATCCGGTCAGTCCGTAAAGTGCTAAACTCCATTTTGAAGACTCAGACTCTGGACGAAGAAGGCTTGGTGACGGTGTTTTGCGAGGCTGAGGCGATTGTTAATGGCCGCCCAATAACAAAAGCATCAACAGACCCTCAAGACTTGGAGGCGTTGACTCCTAACCATCTACTTCTGCTTAAAGCGCAGCCGTTGTTGCCACCAGGATTGTTCAAGAAGGAGGATGTTTACGCTCGTCGTCGCTGGAAACAAGTGCAGTATATGTCGGATTTGTTCTGGAAGCGCTGGGTGAAGGAATACCTTCCTGGACTTCAGGAGCGCCAAAAATGGAATGCTACTAAAAGAAACTTTGTTCCTGGAGATCTCATCGTGTTGGTGGATGATATGGCCCCTCGTAATTCTTGGATTACAGGAAGAATTGTGGATACTGTTCCGGACAAAAATGGGCTGGTGCGAAGTGTACGGATTAAAACGAAAACCAGTTATCTGAACCGGCCAATAACTAAAGTCTGCCTTCTGCAGGAAGCAGAGGAGCAGTGAAGATCGGACATGAACATTGACATTAAAGGACTTTCAGAGGACTAAAAGTTCACTTTGTATATTGATTGATCTATGTCTCCCACAAGGTGATTATGGTGGTCAATTATTACTGTGAAATAATTTGGGGCCGGAATGTAGGAGCCATACATTGGGTTTGATTAGTCTTTTATGATCTTTCCTCTTTTTGTTTTTATATTATTGTGTATGTGCACTCACGTAGTGACGTTGTTGATTATTGTGGGTGTCACCGGGGGTGTGGTGTCTGTATTAGTGTGTGTGTGTTTGGACTGATGGCTGCAGGGTGAGCATGTGGAGAAACTTTCTGTTGACCGTTACCATCGTCACTTTGTGTTGTGTCTGAAGTATCTTTGCACGACATAAAATGACGATGGTAACGGTCAACAGAAAGTTTCTTTCTTCTTTCTTCAAGGTCCAAGATACAAGAGACTTGACTCCCAGAGCCAGATGCGCTTTGCATTCTGGGACATGGGTAAGAAAAATCAACAGATGGGGAACGCGTCGATGTCTGACCTGGGCTCGCTGATGAACCATGACATGTGCTTCCTGATCAGTGCTTTAGTTCATGGAATTAACCGACTCCGGCCCCAGCAAACAGACTGCAGCCTTCACAGGGCCCTGAAGACGAACATGAAGGAATCCTGACTCACAAACAGAACGGTCTTCAGGTCAGACCATGAGGCAGTGGTCATAACACTCAAATCATAGCCACCGTCAGCCAGTCAGCATGACTTCCACAGTCACATGCAGATGAAAATAGACAGTCAGTACGCTGCAAGGCTTCAAGTGTTGTCAATTTTGAAAAACAAAAATGTGCATGTGCACACACACACACACACACACACACACTGATACAGTCAACAGTAAACCACATGCAGAGTTCTGGCTGAACACATAGCAGCTGTGTTTGTTAACCCCTCACCGCTCAAACATTACCACACAGCTAACCGCACGCACACACACACGCACACACGCGCACACACACACACACACACACACACACAAACACACACACACGCATGCAGAGGAAGCCTTTTAACACCCGTTGTGTCTTGTTAACTGCTCGGATCCTCAATGCAATGGATGCCGTCAGAGCTTCTCACTTGTTTATCAACACAACTACACACACACTCACACACATGCACACTGCTCAATTAGTTCCACTAGTTCATGTCAATGGCAGACGCATGGCACAACACATTCACACAGGGCATAAGAACACAATGTACAAGGTGATGTGTGTGTGTGTGTGTGTGTGTGTGTATGTGTGTGTGTGTATGTGTATGTGTATGTGTATGTGTGTGTGTGTGTGTGTGTGTGTGTGTGTGTGTGTGTGTGTGTGTGTGTGTGTGTGTGTGTGTGTGTGTGTCTGTGTGTGTGTGTGTGTGTGTGTGTGTGTGTGTGTGTGTGTGTGTGTGTGTGTGTGTGTGTGTGTGTGTGTGTGTGGACCTGTGTGTTTGTTTTTATGTCTGACATTGAGATTTTGTAAGTGTACCAGACTACACCCGACTGAAACACTCAGACACACACACACACACACACACACACACACACCTCTGTCGACCCTGTTGTGTTTTTTTTTCTCTATCTATCTCCTATTAAACTGCTCATGAGACACCACAGGGAACTCACTCACTCACCTCAGTAATCGACCCCCCTCGACAGAACACAGAGAGTCTGGATCAGAGTTCACTTCACGTAGATTTATTTGTAACTCACAGTTTACAAATAAAACTGAGTTGGGTCTGGAATATAGACACCATCCTCCTTGGACATCTGTCTTTCCCAACTCCTGAACGAACAAACAGACACATTATTTATACATTTCAGGTTCAGCCCCCATCCACCTCCTAGTTTCATATTCCTCGTCACTCTTCTCATGTATACTAGTTCAAGCCGGTGACTTTAAGGAATGTGGCTGCTATCGCTGACGTCTTCCACTAACCGTTGTTGTGTCTGAGACCTCCGGCCCTGGTTTCTCTTCACCTAAAGCTTTCTACCGGCTAATAGTAGACCAGAACAAGGCCACTGCGACTATTTACGTCTGATGTTCCCTTTTACCCAGGGACCTCTCACATTAAACTCTCATTGGGCTGACTACTGACTGTGTATTATGGGCTGCTCTCCTGTCCATATGTCTCAAATATGATGTGATGATCAGGTGATGTTAAATGTGCTCTCATGGGATGAATTGCAGTTGTACTGTTACACATAAAACAGTCTAAACACAATACTTAATATTATGCATTATTATAAAACATTTTCCTTCAACAACCCTGTTTCTCTTTCTATCCTAATTATGTCACAGTGTGTTTGATCTGCAGACCTGTCGACAGGACACACACACCCACATAAACACACACATAAACACACACGCACACATAAATGCCCTGTTGCTTGTGTGTCGCTCTCTTTACCTCTGTGTGTTAGTGGAGAGAGAGGAGAGAGTGAGAACACAAACTGAAGCGCTCTTCCTCAGATGTCACATGACCTGACTGCATGCGGGCGGTGGGCCGACTGCTCTGACGCGTTTTGTCGATCTGTTCGGACATTTTTAAAACTGGCTTTAAGAGCGCTGTGAAGGGACGTCATCATCCCACAATGCAACGCTCCACAGAAATGGAACAATATTTCGCTCTCTCTTCTGCTGTATTTGGATGAAAACTTGGCTTATGATTTATTACATACTAATAAATTGACAGATGAGCAAACCATGCTTCCAATATAAGAGGTTACTGACCTGCTGCATGTGAACCCGGACTTACAGGAACAGTTCCCATGGTGTCTTACCAAAGCTGATGCATTTTCCTGTTCAAAAGGTCAGCAACACGTGTCAATTCCCTAAACTAAACCCACGTTATCATACCACGTGGGACAAGCAGCGGCCTTTCCAGGCTGGTTGTTGTATTTGTCCACTCTCACCTCCCGCCCATGTGAACATGTTTTCCGGCTACCTGCACAACCTGGTTTCATGGGTGTGCAGCTAAATGCACTGATTTGCACATCAGGTGGTTCAGCCAGGCCCCCTCAACACCTGGCTCTTTGAGTCTCCTCCCCAGCTTCTCCACCATCATGAAACAATATTTTTTTTTAAAACATGGTGACACTGACTGGACCCGTTGTGAAGTAATGGGGTCGGGGGAGGCCCCGGCGTGGAAAACAAGCCGTGGAACAATAGCAGTGGAAAGGGGAACAGCTCAGCGGACTGTTGCATTAACTCTGTCCATTTGTATTGTACGAAAAGAGGGCAAGAATTCCAAAGGGAATTATTGTTTGTTATGGTAATGACTATGGTAATGACAATGGCTGGATGGCCGCGTCCATAAACATGCTGATTTCTCAGGCATGTGGCATATGATGGCTCTGAATGCTGTAAGTATGTATGTTTACAATGGCTTTACTCGTGCAGGCGGTTTTGATACAGAGTTTGTAGCTTTACCCACGAAAATGAATGCACTGTCAATCCTAGATGTCCCACGAGATTGATTCATATGTAGTCCACGTCACCATAAACCAGGATGCATAAAGGCTGCAAAGAATCGGCCACGCGGGAGAAAAAAAGGGTGTTTCCAGTCCAGAAGGCCTTCTTGTAACTTGTGTGCTTCAGTAACGGCACCTCCGTATTTATTTTGACCCAGACTACATCGTAGTTATGCCGCCTTAACGTAAATGACGGACGTTTATCTTGAAAAGGCTGTACCAATGTTACGAGTGGCGAGCGTCAGGTGTTGCCGGAGTAACTTTTCCATAAGATACCATACGAACTGTTGCACGAGGACACGTTGTGCTGAGACACCACACGGAACTGAACTATTCTGTTAAAGTGTGAGTCTGATTTCATTCCTTTCATAATTGTTTCTTTTAACAATGCAGGTGCACATGTGGTGACCGTGGGTTGCCACCGCCAGGTGGAGCAGCGGGAACCTGGTAACGAGCATGTTTTGTGTTTATGTGCAGGCAGAGACGGGACAGCCGGGAGGAGCGCTCCCGTCGAACGCGCCTGCAGCTCATTCCCCAATCAGGCGGAGGATAAAGCCGGCTTCCTCCGGGACTCCAGTGTCGGGAAATTGCCTACGGATCCGCGTGCACATGCGAGGATCGATTGTCCGTCACGCTGCCTGCATCCGGTGTTTTCTGCCCAGCGCTGCCAGCACCGCCTCACGAGCCTCACCCCGAACCACGTCACGAGCCACTGTACGCGCCACATCGCTGGCCTCTCCGAGCCTCTTCACGAGTCACCGCACGACCCTCGGCACAAGCCGACTCCAGACCCGAGGACCCCCCACGGCCGGCCACGGAGCCGCCGCCCCCGCGGCTGAGTATCTCACGTTTCCCCCTGCCCATGCCTGTTGTTCCCCAAATAAACACCCTTGTTGAAACTCTACCTCTCTGTCTTGTGCTGGCGTTTGGGTCCAGCCCTACTCCAGTCCTAACAGCACACTGTGTATCACAGCTGAGGTGACAACGATGAGTCAGTGTCGTCCTGGAGCTCAGTTACTCTTTAAAGCCACATCAGACTCCATCACAGCAGCTGAGCGGGACAATGAGGCTGTGTTGCAAAATATAAAAGGGATGAGGACTTTTAACCCTCTGACCTCATACTATACTGGTCCACAGCCCAAATGCCTGCAATGCCAGTGCGATTCAGCATAATGCAGAGGGGGAGAAAAAAATGAAGCTCATCCTGCTTTATGAATGTGGTTCTTGTAAAACAAGAGCGTAGCTACTTTAATTGATCGCAGAAAAGAAACAAGTTTGAAATACAGTTTATATCTTGGTGTCATTTGCAAATGATAACATATAAAACAAGCTTTATTAAGTTTAGCTTGTAAATCCCCATCTATCAAATCCCATTACATTTCATTTAGCTGACGCTTTTATCCAAAGCGACTTACATGATATACAGTAGACCGTAGACACAGCAACGGTGAGCAATGAGGGTTAAGTGTCTTGCTCAAGGACACAACGACGCGGACTGCCGGAGCCGGGGATCGAACCACCGACCTTCTGATTGAAAGACCGACTTGCTAACCACTGAGCCACAGTCGCCCCCATTAAATGTACTTCATGGTTCTGAGAGGGGAAGTCCAGCTCGGGGACTTCCTGGTCTATTTCATAAACAGCGTGGCATTCACAGGATGATCTGTAACTCAAACCAGAGTGACAGAAGCAGCTGTTCATGTCTGTAACACAGGTGCATGCGTCCACATGTTTTTGGTTCTTACTGTTCATTGACCCACAACTTATTTCTGAATGTACGCCCCTGTAGCTGGCGGTATTGCAGTGCTGAAGCCATTGAAACCTTTCACATGTTAATTAGTCCGAGTAGCGTTTACTGGCACGCTGATGTTTTTTCACTCTATTAACAAAACCACTAATAAACAGTATGCCCCTCCCCCTGCTACCTGCTAACTTTATGTGATGTCATTCAAAAATAAAATAGGGTTGGTGACTGACAGCGGAGGGCAAAAGGTGTGCACACACACACACACACAGACAAACACACACACACAACGATAGCCCCTGTTAAAATAACATAGCAGCAGCTGCTGAGGAGACTGGTCTCATTTAGCGCCATACAACAGCTCTTAAGACTCACACCCAGACCCAGTGTGTGTGTGTGTGTGTGTGTGTGTGTGTGTGTGTGTGTGTGTGTGTGTGTGTGTGTGTGTTACTTCACACTGTATCTGCAGACTGGGGCTGTCTGAAGTGAACAAGGTCCAGTCTGTCTCTCACACACACACCTTAACAACCATCCACCAGTTGTGGTAGTTAACAGTTTGGCATTGGACGTGTGTGTGTGTGTGTGTGTGTGTTGGAGAGGCCAACATTTGTCCACACAGGCATTTGCAGTGGACATTTGAGTGTCTTTGCATCATCCCAGCATGCCGTGCACAGGGCCACACACTTGCCCTTAAAGCTGCGGGAGCTTTTGGTTGAGTGATTATTTTTAGAGACGTCCGTCAGCCATTCAGGAAGCTTCCATTGGTCACCGCTCTCACTGTGACTGCTGAGCTGCTGCAGCCCTGTATTTGCAGCTGCATGTTTTACTCATATGAACAGGTTTCCAATGACAAACTGGAGGTCATCTTGCAATCTTGGGGTCACGCTGCATTCCCTACTCCCCCCACCCACCCCACCCACCCCTGTCCCCCCAACCCTCACCCCCCCCGTTTCCGCCGCCCCTGGCATTTCCTCCAACAGTGTGTTGCCACGATGACTCACACACAGACTTCAAACCATACCAGCATCTCTGGAGCTGCTGGCTGCTGGTTGAGAACCAAGAAACAAGCATTATCTTTCTCACTTAATGCTTAACTTTTTATTTGCCCTTGTAATATTTGGAAGAGGCAGCGATTACTTTCTTATTATAAATATGAATAAAAAGAGTGGACTATAATTTGAAACCTTTGTTGGAACCTTTTTTTTTACTATATAAAATATCTAAACGTGTTTCACTGATTTTAGTTTCATCCCCAGCACGGCCAACTATTAAAATAATCAACCATGTGCTGAAAATGCTGCGAGTATGCAAAACACTGACAGCTTCAATGCGGAAACTAATCTTTTTATTATTGTCACAGGGGGCAAAAGGATTCTGCAAATTCTCTGTCCGCACAGTTCTTAAGGCGATTTCCAAGCGACGTGATGAAATAGTGTCTGGATTATGTTCCCAGGGACGGGATGAAAGGAAGTCTTTATTAACCAGATGCCCCGAGGGCTTGCTGGTCACTCTGCTGTTGCATCATAGTGAGCAGCTGGCACCAAGTGGCCCGTGTGTGTGTGTGTGTGTGTGTGTGTGTGTGTGTGTGTGTGTGTGTGTGTGTGTGTGTGTGTGTGTGTGTGTGTGTGTGTGTGTGTGACATGTTGCCAGATTCCAGGAAACAGGAAACTGACTGGCGGGAAAATTACAGCAGCAGGGGGGGTCCAGTCTTTTGTCGAAACATAATCCAGTGGACGCTCTTAATACTCTGCTCACCCATCACTCTCCTCCCCCCAAACACTCTCTCTCTCTCACACACACACACACACACACACACACTCGCCTCTCTTTCTCCACCAACAAGGAATCCCTGACTTCCCCTCTTCAGTTAACTTTCGAGGAGGAAAGCAGCGGCCGGTCCTGCTTCCTGGAACAATGTCCAAAGAAAGAAAGTGTGTGTGTGTGTGTGTGTGTGTGTGTGTGTGTGTGTGTGTGTGTGTGTGTGTGTGTGTGTGTGTGTGTGTGTGTGTGTGTGTCAGAGTGGGGGTTGAGTCCCGTTGGTCAATTGAAAGGGTTTATGGAGCCATACGGCCTGGTGGAGGATCAGAGGGAGGGAGACCTCAACCTGCAGGGAGAAAGAGGCGGTCATGATCGACCAGAACCTTCATGGTCGACAGGAGGGGCTAACAAAGCCTCCGAAAACCTACCGCCTGTGTATCAAACACCTGAGTAACAGTGTTCAGTTACACTGGATTTTAGAAAAGATGGCCTTTCTAAAATCTTATGTGGATAATATATTATTATAAAATAATGTCAATAGAAATCCTCTTCTCCTCTGTTGATCCATATGCTCAGTATCTCCCAAACCATATTATCAGAATCAGCTTTATTGGCCATACACACACATGGAATCTAACTCCGGGTACACGTAGCTCTTGTTGTACATATGTACACATTTACAATAAACAAGATAAATATAAAAAGACCTTAAAGAGAACAGTAGTCCGATCAGTGCAGTCTATTTGTAACGATGTCATTCTGTAATTTAATTATGATCGATTTATTCTGTACACACCAAATCAAGCGTCTTCAGTACAGTGAACTTTGGGGCAAATCTGTGAGTTTATTATAGGCATGTATAAAATAGAATTGACTTGACTTTTGTTTGCTGTTTATGTCTGCAGCTCGCAGCGAAGCCACTTACACAGATATTTCTAGGTGCTATATCAACCACAGTTGGCTCCGTAGTCCAATCTGTTGGCAAAAAAACAAGACGAGCTGGGAGAGGCCCGCCTGTCCTTGACAGTTTCATTGAGCGATTGAGGCAATAATAAACTGGTGGCTGATATTTATTGTCTCACCATCTCTCACCTGTGGTTCCTGACCTGGGCAAATGCAGAAAGAGTGGATATCTGGACAGAGACATGATAATTTCACTTTTGCTCTCATGAGAGCGTGTTCTTTTTGTGGGTGAAATAAAACCGAGGGGAAGAAATACTATGAGAGAGGAAGCTGGCTCGATGGATGGAACGAGGCCAAAGAACAAGTGAAATATCCTCCTTCAGCAGCTTGTTGGGACGCCGTTGTTTGTGCGACCTCACTGGAGTCAGGTCCCCGCACAGTGATTTATCCGCCTCTGTATAGCAGTCCCTAACTGCCCGTGGTCGGCATTCATCTCTCGGTCTCGGAGATGTGTTCATTCCTCAACTGTAGTCACCATTAATCTCTATAACTTTTACACTTTAATCGCTCGTTTAAAAATCTCCTATCAGGGCTGGAAATATTTCCTGGCACTTCAGAAAATGACCCATAAATCAGCTGCTGTGTTCCTGTTGTGCTTTATTGACATATACAGAGTGCGGTTGGTGTTGACGGTTTTGTTCGCTGGCTGCAAAGAGAGCGAAACACTCAGCATCTGCTGCTCAGAATGAGCATCATATATCAGCAGCGCATGGTAGGGCTGTTCCTTTGCTCCTGATTTCAGTTTGTAAAACTCTCATCAGCAGTTTAACAGCCGCCATAAACTCAGGGTCGCTACAGGTAACCGCAACAGCACTTGTATTTTTTTGTGCTACGTTCACCATCAAAATTATCAGAATGGAAGAGGACTGGAGCGGACGAGAAACACTGTGGGCAACGAGTGGAGCGACAAGAGGCCCGTATCCTTTCTCGTGTTGGAAACATCCAGTGTATGTGTGGCCCGTTAACAGCGGTACAGCCGTGCAGATTAGTAAATAAATGCACTAGACCTGAACATATATTAGTTAATCAGTACTACCTGTGCCAGGACAATATGGATATCCTGAGAGCTGAATGGTGCATGAACTGACAGGCTGGTCTCATCCACCCTTTTCCGCTACGTACGAAAGCTAATGCGCCGCAATTCTTAGGTATCCCACAAAAACAATTTCCTATGTGATGCACACAATTGTGAACGAGGAAGTTTAAAGATTGTAAAAGCCCGGAGACAGGAGGCTTGTGGGAAGTGGATCGGCCAAACAAACAGC
Organism: Cottus gobio; assembly: GCA_023566465.1. Lineage (NCBI taxonomy): Eukaryota > Metazoa > Chordata > Actinopteri > Perciformes > Cottidae > Cottus > Cottus gobio. The sequence continues at coordinate 374,554 of CM042220.1, read as the reverse complement.
AATATTTCAGCCACTGGACTGTTTTTCACTAGTTTTTGGTTTCCAGTGTGCAAAGGAAAGTCAGTTTTGATTTATTTGTCACGTAACTTGTCTACTTCCGTAACGACACCTCCGTAGTCATACAAACATATTACGATGATGATCTTTTCCTAACCCTAACTAAGTAGTTGTGTTGCCTACACCTGAGTATTTTACGATCTATTCCTAAACTTAAGTCAAGTCAAAGTCAAAGTCAGCTTTAATGTCAATTTTTTACATGTGCAAACATACAAAAGATTGAAAGAACGTTTCTCTTCTGTCCAACATAAAGTGAATAAGTGAATAATAATAATAATAATAAAGTGCAAAAACAAATTAAGAAAAAGAGGGAAACATATAAGCAGTTATAACAACATAAATAACATAAATTAGGAACTGTGAAAGACTATGTATGTTAGCAGCAGTCAGACAGAGTTCAGCAGCATTTAGACATGTGTGTCTAAAGAGGACGGAGTGGGAGGGTGGGGAGAGAGTTCAGCTTCCTGACAGCCTGGTGGATGAAGCTGTTGGACAGCCTGGTGGTGCGAGCCCGGAGGCTCCGGTATCTCCTACCGGAGGGCAGGAGGCTGAAGAGACCGTGTGAGGGGTGGCAGGAGTCGCTCACAATCATGGTCACTTTGCGGGTGAGGCGGGTGTCTTATATGTCCTGCAGGGAGGGGAGGGGGGGGAGTGAGGCACCAATGATCCGTCCAGCTGCATTCACTATGCGCTGCAGGGCTTTCCTGTTGTAGTCTGTGCAGCTTCCGCCCCACACAGTGATGCTGCTGGTCAGGATGCTCTCAATGGTGCCACGGTAGAAGGTGCACATGATGGATGGGGGGCTTCCTGCTTTCCTCAGCTTGCGGAGGAAGTAGAGCCGCCTCTGTGCCTTCTTTGCCAGCGATGACGTGTTGGCTGTCCAGGAGACGTCCTCGCTGATGTCCACCCCCAGGAATTTGGTGCTGCTGACTCGCTCAATGTCCGCACCGTTGATGGTCAGTGGTGGGTGATGAGTGTGGCCTTTCCAGAAGTCAACAACAATCTCCTTGGTCTTACTGTTGTTGAGCAGGAGGTTGTTGTCTCCGCACCACGTTGTCAGGATACGGTTTCTGGACCCAAAAGCAAACTCGGCACAGCAAGTGACTTATAACAAAAGGTGTATTTATTGTCTCTTCAAAAACAGAGGAACGTAAATCCACAGTCTCCCAGGGAAAAAACAAACTTAAATACGCTGGCTCGCAAGCACTACTTATCCCTCCACGGAATCCAAAGGGTTTCAGGAAAACCTGCCGCTGCTCCGGCGGCGTCTCGTGTCTCGTGTCTTGGGCTGAGCAAAACATAAGCATAACAAGTGCAATCTCCCGACGCTTGTGTCTGGGCAGAGGCCACTCTTAAACTGCTGCTGTGATTGTCCTGATGCTCTGCAGCTGCGAGCGGTGGCCATCTTCCTCCCAGCTGTCCCGCATCAACCTGATTACCGACCCAAACACAATCTCTGGTCCCAGCCAGCGTTACTCTGGCACCCCCTGGCGGAGGTGCACTCAGGATCCTTACACACGTGGTCAGAAGGTTGACCTCCTTCCTGTAGAGCAGTGGTTCTCAAACTGTGGGGCGCGACCCTCTAGTGGGGCGCGGAGGTATTACAGGTGGGGCGCGAGAGGGTTGGGGGAAATGTAGATTTTTAATTATTTTTAATTATTTTAAATAATTGTGAAAATGCCCGGATGTGATTTGATCCGCCCATTTTACCGGGGATGCATAGGATGAGACTTGTGCGTACTTGAGACAGCCAATATCCCAGAATGCATTTTGCATTTTAAAATCTGTGGTTTAAATTACGCCGTTACGGTTCCGCATGCGCGACCGCGACAGATCCTTTTGTTGCGACTCACACTTGTAGACCTAATGGTGTGTTACTCGCGTGAGTTTAGTCGCTCGACTTTATGTGGTCAATTCGCATCATTCGCTACTGGCTTTAGAAGTGGGCGGGGCTTATCTCCGTAAACACAGTACCGTTTCCCCCATCCACCATTAAACTAACCACTAGTTCTGCTTTAAACTTCTTGTGGAAGTCCCTCTAATGTCGGACCATCAGACGCCCCTGTGTCCGGGTTCATAATATCATCCGTAGCCGCACAACAGCGTCTGAATGAGGCCGCTGCCAGCGCTACTTCAGGTGGATCAGCAACTGTTTGATTCAAACCGGCAGGACGGCGGTGATGACGCGCAGAGCTTCCTCTGTGAGATCGGCTTTTCTGCTGTTGCCTCTCTCAAAACAAAATACAGATCGAAGCTCAACTTTGAGCATGAATTGAGAGTGGCCGTATCAAATCTACAACCCCGTTTTACAAAGATTTGTAGTGGAAAGCAGGCTCATATCTGCACTAATTTAGTTTTGTTTTGCACCGGTTGCACGTTATTGTTGTTTTGAAAAGATATGCAGTGTAAAACTCTTTATTGCCAAATATTTTTAACTGGTTTTATTTAGTTTTTCACAGGTTGAACTTTATTGTTATTATCCTGAAAAGATATTCAGTACAAAACATGTTAATTAGGCTATTACAATAAGCTATTTTTGCCACATATTAGTTCTTTTTTTGCACAACTTTGTATTGTTCTAACAAAGTGATTGCACGTTTTATTTGTTTTTGTCAGATGGAGCAATCTGGTTTACATGAAAGTGACATTTTCTTTGTTCTATTATTAATAAAAGCACAGATAGAGGAGTCACAAAATGTTGTTATTTCAATAAAAATTCAGCATGGACCATTTTGTTACAATTTTGTAGGGGCGGTGGGGCCCGAACATTTTTCGTCCTCCAAAGTGGGGCTTGACAAAAAAAGTTTGAGAACCACTGCTGTAGAGGGTCTCATCATCCTTGGTGATGAGACCTATCAGCGTTGTGTCGTCTGCAAACTTGACCAGGTGATTGGTGCTGTAGGTGGTTTTGCAGTCGTGTGTCAGCCAAGTAGTTTTGGTCCCTACACCTAACTGAGTAGTTTCCTGTTAAAAATAAGAGTATTTTGAAAAGACGGTCCATGTAAGAAGCTGAAATTGAGTCGTAAAATGAGGATATGAACTGCAATGCCCCCTGATCTCCTGCCATCTAATCGAGGCAGAAATGCCAAGAAAATAATCTTACAAAAAAGGAAAGAAAAGCAAAATGTCAGCATTTGTCACAAGTTGTGAGCTTTGTGACAAACACTGCGTGAAGTGTTGGATTGTCAGTTCAGAAAGGTTACAATCATTTACAGAGGCAGCATCCCAATTCCAATGTTATCGGAAGAAAACACGAAAAACGTTTTTTTGACCATTTGAGCACAGCTTTTGATTTGTATGTGGCCGTGGTGTGAGCACAATACAACAGCAAAGAGTCCGGCTCACACACTGATAATAGAAGAGGTGGAGGACACAAGGCCGGTGGACAGCCGGTGGCTACGGCCCTCATCCATATCAATGGAGGGAGGAAAGTGGGAGCTAAGTACCGGCACTACAAACAAACACAGCAGGTTGCCGCAATGGGCTGCGGCTCTGCAAACTGGGCCACTTGCCATGGAAATGACCTAAGAGAGCTGACGTCCATGACAATGGGCAGGTGGGGGGAGATGACGATGAAGGCAACGTGCACCGATTGGTTTTATTCAGGAAGTGACGAGCTCGTGTGGAACTGCAACGTTACATGAAGCGGATGGACTCAAAGAGCCATCTAAAGGTGCATTTAATGAGCTCGCTAGCAGCACACACCTTTCCTCAAGACAATCGTCCCGCTTGCTCTTTCATGTCCAACTGACTTTTTTTTTTTAAGTATGCAATTATGAATAACCAGGCTAATAACATGAAGCTTTTGAGTTCACACCTGATGCATCTCAAAACCTCAGAAGATACAACTACTATCTGTGCTACAGGCGTATGAGGCTTTCCAACAGCTGCAACATTGTCACATGTTGTATGTTGTGTCCTTTACGCAGTGCTTTTTGTTCAGAGATGTTTGTTTAAAGAACATTGTGATGTCAGACGTCCTCGGTTCCAGGCGTTCATAGATGGTTCTGCTGCGTGCACCACTGACGAGCTCAGATGAGGCTTTGTGTCTGTTGCCATGGCCAGACGTCCCTCGTCTACCTGCACGGATGTCTTTTTTTGATTGTTCTGATTGTATGTTTTGTGCTTCTGCTCAGAATGTTTTAGTGTCTAACAATGCAGCACAGTTGTGTCTTTAGTCCATGTTTCTGTCAACATAAGTATCATTTATTTGCTTATCGTGTGTTGTTTTACGAGCCTCTGTGTTGCATGATGTTTCTAATATTAATAATCTATTGTCTCTACATGCTTATAAAATATAAATGGTTAATGACTTTGTAATTTTAATCATATATTGTGTCTTTGTAACATCTGTCCGGGGACCACAGGTGAAAAATAGCCTCTTGGCTAACTCTGGCGCATTTACACACATGTTGTCATCAACGTGCACCGCCCCCACTGAAGTAAACCAATAAACACACATAGTTCACACTCAAGGCCGTGTCACAGACCGACAGTATACAGTTTGTTTCAGTGTTGTGTGGAGCTCAGCCGTGTGAGAGTCTCAGGACGGGCTCATGTCATTGGTTCGGCCGTTGGATCGGAGCCTGTGTGCTGGTATTGTCCATAATGCTCCGCTGTGGTGTGTTTGGGGACATATGGAGAAGCGTCTGGACAATGGAGCTCTTGTCCTGCTGGCCTCAACAAAGAGGCCAAGATGGGCTCAGACAGGGGGCCAACCACCACGCTGGTGTGTGTGTGTGTGTGAGAGAGAGAGAGAGTCTTTTTGAGATTGTGTGTATGGCAGAGAGAAGTCTACAGTATGTTATATAGCCATTTCATTTTAGTACTTAATAACTTCATAACCTGAATAAGTTTAGCTTTACACTGACAACGTGTTTTGTCGTAGCTGTTAGAGCTTATGTTTTAATTTCCCTTCCTCTCTTTTTCTAAATGATTTGGGGGAAATTAATTTACCACAGACTCATGGCTCATTCTGCATGATGACGCAGTGGTGCACGATCCGGCCTGCACTTCAGTTTAAAACATTCAAGACAGTTCTAAAAAAATAAAGCGTGCTAACCGACTAGCCGCGACTCGTCCTGTCGTGAGTGCGTTTTGAGTTTGTTCCTTGGTTACCCTCCCCCGCCTCCGGGAGACCCCTTTGCTGGCCGGACCTTTGTCCAAAAGGGTCAGAAGTTAGCTCAAATTGAAAGTGTTGCTCATTATCTCATTTCTGGCAGCTTGTTTTTGGTAAACACACAAAGCGTACATGGACCACAGGCTTGCAGCACAAACACTGTGTCAGCAGTTTCTGGCGTCTGCTTGCCTTGCTGTTGGCTGCAAAATGCTTTGTTTCGGAGCATCTTGCACATTGCAGGCTGGCCCGTCGTGGTCAACATCATCTGTAAGCCGTCTGTTTAATGTTTATCTGTAATAGTTTGTGTTTCTGTGTCAGCCATATTGGCCGACAGCCTCTGTAAAGCGGGCTCCTCCCTCGTCTCCACCCAAACCATTGCCAACCGACATGCCAGGGGACATTTCCCAGCCAAAGTTAAAGTGAACCACGAATCATGATGTGACAATAGACATGAAAAATGATGGTGTTGGTGGGACGTCCCTCACCCTGATCAGAGCTCTATAACGAAGGCCTTCCTTTCACTACGCTGTGCTACAGAAGGAATTCAAATGAATTGGCCCAACAAAAAGCGTGGCTCATCGTTTTTATTTTGTGGACCCTGTTCAAAGAAAAGTCAAATGTATGTTTGTGTTTCACAGACAGACAGGCAGTACATACAGATGTGTATCAACATTCTAAATAATTTGACGGCCGTAGTGTGACCGTAACTGTAATCGAGTGGAAGTTTTTCTTGGTCATATTCATCAACTTGTTTACTTATTCTCTGCTCAGACGTAACCTCATTTGAATAAATCCTTTTTAAAATTCTACACTGTAGAAACAGGGTGTCTGTTTTCTAGCACAACTTCGCCTGGCATCGGTTACGTTTACGTACACACTAATATTCCATTCCACAGAAATTTACTGCATGTAAATGTTAATTTTGTAGAATATAAATTTTCTTTTGCCGTGTAAAGAGCTCAGTCAGAACATTTTCCATTTCGGTATAAGGCATCACAGCGAGGCTCTGTTCATATTGAGCGTAGCAACTGCAAGAACTACACCCACAAACTCCTACAAACTCACACACACGCACACACACACACACACATACACACACACACACGCACACACACACACACACACACACACACACACACACACACACACACATCACACAAACACAGCCACAAACAGTTATGTTGGTTCTGTTAGAGCAGTTGCTGTGTCACAAAACCACAATAACAGAGAGAGAGAGAGAGTGAGAGAGAGAGAGAGAGAGAGAGAGAGAGAGAGAGAGAGAGAGAGAGAGAGAGAGAGAGAGAGAGAGAGAGAGAGAGAGAGATGGTAACTGATCACTTTGCATGATCGCATGATCATGCAGAGGAGAGGTAGGGTGCTATTTGAAATGTGTCTACTCTGACGGCCGTAGATGAATGATAAATGAAGACTTAAATGAGAGGATGTGTGGTAAGAAATAAAGAAAAGTGTTGAAGATGGTAGACGATTAAAAAAATGGAAAGAGGCAGAAACAAGTAAAGAAAATTAGAGAGACATAACGACAGTCGGTCTGTTACCAAACCAACCGACCACAGGGAGGAAACCACACGGGATTACAGTTATTTAACCCCGAACACACCGCAGTAACGTATCAGTGAGGCGTTGTGATAAGAAATGTCTGTTGCATGTTTTACAGTTTGTCTCTTTTTTTAAATGAACCGTCCCTCAGTTCGCACAGCCACAAACAATCCAGACATCAAACTGTGTATTTACTTCTTCAAGTATTTTCCCAGTTACATTTCTTGTTCAATTACACTGATGACAGCGTGCTTTACAAACACTGTTTGCATGCAAACAACTGGCTTCTGCTCCTCGTTCAAATCCAGATCAACCTCCTCATCCTTGACCTGTTTCAATCGGGAAAAAACAATAACTGGGCAAACAATGGTGATCTGGACGCAGCTCATGGTGAAGTCGACAAAAAACAACAAGCATATATATATATATATATATACAGTATATATATATATATATCATATAAGATATATATGGGAAGACTTTTATTTTGTTATAAAAGTTTTGTTACTGTCTCGTTTGTCATGTGACGGCTGTTTCTTTTCACATCTCAGTGTATTCAGAGTTTATTTTGACCGAACCACAGTCGGGGATTGTTGAACAGTGGAAAGACTGACTAACATTGTTTTTGTCGAGTTTGAAAGTGTAATCTGATGGTCAGCGAGGTGAAATGACTTTGTTGTCCGACTGGACTTTGAGGAGAGCATACGACAAGTATGTTTTGTAGTTTAATAGATTATAATTATTGTCCAAATCTGTGTGGATGCTGTCATCTTTCCATCAGTGCCGCCCAGAGCTGGAGCCGATAAATACATTCATTGGTCCAGGGGAATGAATGTCGATTGTAACCTTTCCCAATGATGACAAAAGCTAGCTGTTACTGGGTGTTAGTGGGGTTTTGTCCAGTAAAAAGGGGGCTTAATGTGTCATTTCATTGTATCGTTTCAGAATTACCCCCCGAGTCCCTCAAACAGTAAACGCTGCAGTGTTTACACTTCCTCCCTGTTGGCTCCCGGACTCCTTGATGGGGCTCAACCCCCGACAGTAAAAACCAACACCGTCTGAAACGTCCCTGCAGTGTCCATACAGAGGCACAATGCTGAGCACCAACAGCTGATCAGCAGTGCTGTTTGAAGTGCACGGCTGCTCCCACTGCAGAACGCGTCAACGGTGCAATACACAACAAGATCAAAGACGGATTTGAACAAACAAGCAAATGACTCCTAACTTCCTGGACGGGACAATTATTGTGAGGGAAATACACTTCCTGGTATAATTTTAATTTCTAATGATTTGAGTCTCAAAATGCATTTGTTGCCTCATCTCCACCACTATATGCACAATGCTTTACTGTCTGATTTAACCGGTTCAAACAAGGGTTTGTTTGAAATTGTACAAAAAGTTGTTTAAATACATACAGTTTTTTTTTCCCCCAAATTAACTTCTGTCTTCACAGGAAACAACTTGGTTAGGTTAAGGCAACTAAGCAACTTGGTGAGGTTGAGGCAACTAAACAACTCTCATTGGGGAAAAAGATGGTTGTTTAGGTTACAATATTTACAGAAGTAGCATTACTTAGGTACGGAGGTTACGCAACAAATAAATCACGTTGACTTCTGGTCTCGCGCAGGACACGAACGGAGGCCTCCTGGTTGAAAGTTACATTCCAGTGCATAACGTTTTGTGGGTATAGCTACAACAACTCTGACATGCTTGACATGAGTATTCTTGAGAGTCCGGTAATAGAGATAATGTTCACCCAAGCGATTTGATTTATATTTTTTGCAAATATTGTTAATGTGTCCGAGTCGCCATGTGACCATGCATGCACCGGGATAGACTTCTGCGTCTGCAGGTCTGTCCATGCCGTTGGCACATTTTTCAACATCGTTAAATGTTTGTTTGACAGTGGACATTCAACATGGCAGACACAGAGGGTTTTACTGACTGTATTCACACATCTCTCTGACCCACCACAGTGGAACTGTCTAAACAGGTGACACCTTTGAGTTGTTGTGGCTGACTTTGGTGGCTGAGCACAATCATGCACCGAGTTGGAACTCTCACATCTTCAAACCAGTTTGGTCCTCCAAGTTAATGGTGGAACGGTCGACACTTCTCCACCCTGCTAGCTTTGAACCGTCCTCGCTGACCTCCATTTGCATTTGAACACAACAAGCTTCGAAACAGCCGTGACGGTGAAAAACGTCACAGCTGTGGGAGTGGATGGATCACCGCTGACCCGCATGTCAGGATTTGCTCTTGTCTCACATACACGGGAGGCCATGAATGTAAAATATGAAGCTGTGACGTTATAATTGGAATGAGTCGTGAAAGGTGTTCTAAATCTTATCCTTCTTTGTTAGGTTAGTATTTTCTTGATTTCTTCTACTTTGCGATCATTTTTACTGTAAAATATGATGGAAGTATGAACAAATGTAGAGTTATGTTAACAAAAAAGAAAGGTAAAGAGGTGTAGTTTACAACCAGCAAATAGGAACAAAAGGCTTATTTATTCATAACGTTTTACTTATATTGGGCTTTGAGGGTCAGCATGCAAGCTTGTGTCGACAACTTGTGGGACGTTACAATACATTTTTCACACACAATACATATATGACTTTGTCATAAGTTGTACATGTAAGGCGTCTCTGACTGAGAAATGTTCCAGAAGCAAAGCTGGGTGGGGTACCTCAGTCTAACACATTCACACTCTGTTTACACCTGTGGGCATTTTGGAGGAAGCCGTGGCAGTAATAAAGTATTCAAAGTGGATTCTGACTCAAAGCGTGTGAGATCTATCAGGAGAGACAATGTCATATTTGAGACGTCAATATCTTCTCCCAGATTGCGTGTTGTTGAAGTATTACAGGATACCATGTGTTGGAATACAATTTTTCCATCAGAGGCTGAATGAAGTGTGAACAGCATGGCTTGAACAGAATATTACAAGTGGTGTTCATTGCAGAAAGCTTGATGCATCCAGTTACACTACATTTTATTTCTTAAGGGGGAATCGGGTAAACTTTGTAACGAATAGATACCACCGTGAAACTTCCATTGGATAAAGTCCGGTTTTTAAATCTTGTTTCATTTTGTTGACATATTAGAGTCAATAAATGTTGTATAAATCAGGCTATGAATCTGAACAACCCCCTCTGTAAAAACCTTAAGAATAGAGGAATGAAAGTGGAACGTTTGGTGGATGTAAGACCTAGAGCCTGAGAATATATGTATTGTAAAACTATATACAGTACATTTTGAAGACATTCAATATGGTTTAGTTATGGTTTAATTATAATTAGATATCACCATGAAACTTCCTCAGTGCATTACTTACATTAAGACAATTACTTTTTAGTTTTCTGAAATGTTTAAATATGCATATGAGGCATTATCTTATGCTAACCTTTGGCAAATTTAGCAGAAATCTACAGAAACAAATAGACAAAGTAGCGAAATAAACAATGCAATGTGTGTTTTGGATGTTTTCAGTCCATTAGTCGGAAAGGAGGACAAGATATACACTCAAAACAGGACAAAATCTTTCAAATCCACAAGAAACACAATGTTTTGCTTTTACTATCTTGCCTTAAAGTAGTGTTGATTCTGAATCTTAGATTCATATCAACTGTGTTGATCAGATTGCACAATTCCTCGACCATACAGCGTGTTTACTCACTCACTTTATTGGAGGAATAAACTTCACATGAAAATAGGAGTTGTGACTTTTTTTGTTTTACGTCAAATACCCTTTTAACCAATTTGCTGTATATTTTAACTCCACTAATGACATTAAATGTGTTTTGGTATGTGCAACACTCATCATTATCTCCTTAGCTGTATCGATCCCAAACAAAGTGAGGGGGATGGCAGGTTAAAAAAAAAAGAAGAGGAAGATGAAGAATGCATCTTGAAGGATTTGGTAATGAATGGGTAGAAAAGTGGCTTCATTCAACTCCTCCTCTTCTTTCTGTGCCCACCCTGCCCCCCAGCACACCATTACAATGCAGGACCCCTTCCCCCTCTCCCCAGCACACACACATTAACACACACTCCCGCCCAGCCCCTTGAGGAACACAGGCAGGGGGGTGGGGGGGGCATGGGGGGGGTTTCCCCAACTATTTAAGCGGATTCCAACAGATGGCCGAGGAACTTTCCTCCGAGGGGGTCACGTTGCTCGCTCTCTCTTTCTCCCTACTCCCTGTCTCCTTCTCTACGGACCTGACTACCCCTTCATTTCTCTCCCACAAAAACCTCTTTCAACTCCCAGGACAAGCAGTTTCTCAACCGTCAGAGGGCCAAACTTAGGTCTCTGTTGGTTTCCACTTTTCTTTTTTGCCGTCTCCGCTCCCCAAGACCAGAAACTTTTTAGTCCTCTCCAGCCGCCCTCCACTGTGGGACCAGACATCCTTCAATTGGTGAAGACTGCGGAGCGAACCATGCCCTCCGACTTTCTCACGCCTTTCCTGGAACTGGATGAGGAGTTCTTCAAGGTGAGAGCACAATTTCAACCTTTTATACAGAACTGCCAACACCTCTCAATTCATGCAATGCTAGAGTACAGAATTGCCACTGTTTCTTCATGCTGGGGAAATATAACAAAGTGCATAAACTAAATGTAACCTAGGCCTCATTAATAATGCAATAATTCCTTTAGGTGTTTTTAGTTGGTAAATGTCTTTTTTTATTCTTTAAATTTAGGGCTTTATCACAAGAAAAGGGGTTTTGTTTCAATAAGATTTGCTGAACACCAAGTTTGAAACCGCATGAAAGGTTTCTTAGTTCACATATTATTGTTTTTGTGTACATGGTTTTCTATCATTATTTTTAAGAACAAACATAATGGCTGAAACTATAACACAAGAAAATACTTGAATGGGGTTTTGTCTTTGTCCACGTGTATGCTACTTTGCCATCCAGTTAAGCCCAGATTCAACACGTTTATCTGTTTAAAGTATCCCTTTATTTTAAAATCCTAATATACTGCACTCTCCACATTAAAACATAGTCCGGTTGCTTTAGGTGCAGCTTTAAAATCTCCTTTCAGCTTGACTTGGCCCTGCCAGTCTCGCTCCAGTGCTCCAGGAATGCAGAAAGCTCACATCCATTCTTCTCCTCACTCCTTTTGTGTAACAGAATTTCCGTGGCCTGGAGGCGACAGATGGCTCGTCAACTGGCTTGCAGCCGCAACTTCAGCAGCACAGTCAGAGAGTCCTGGGCTTCCAGCGTCGCCATTCTCTGTGCCCCGTGACCCTCCCCAACTCCAAGTTCAACAACGACAACAACAACTGCGGCAGCAGCGGCAGCAGCAGCTCTGAGGTGACCGACGCAGTGGCCGGCTGGGGCATCAACGTGGCCTCCAGCCAGGGCTGGGGCAGGGAGAGTCAGCTTCCCCGCACCACGCTCAGCCACATCCCCTTCAGGGTTGACCGCTCGGTCAGCATGATCGAGGGCAACGTCGGCGGCTCTGGAGGCAGAGAGGACCAAATGGCTACCGTGTCCCCAAAACTGCTGCTGCCACCGCCAGGCTTCTCCCTCAGCAACGCCTCCCTCTCCTCCATCGCCTCCCCCTCGGCCTCCAGACCGCTGGCCCCCTCACCTCACATCTCTACACGGTACAAGACCGAACTCTGCCGCACCTATGAGGAGAGCGGGACCTGCAAGTACGGCGCCAAGTGCCAGTTTGCCCACGGCATGGACGAGATGAGAGGCCTCAGCCGGCACCCCAAATACAAGACGGAGCCATGCCGCACTTTCCACACGATAGGCTTCTGCCCGTACGGGGCCCGCTGCCACTTCATCCACAACGCTGATGAGATCCTTGAAGGCAACGGCGGCGCACCTCCCCAGAAGCAGAAGATGAGGCCTCCTCTGCTGCGCCACAGCTTCAGCTTTGCAGGGTTCTCCTCCTCTCCACAGACTTTCCAACCAGTTGAGCAGTCGCAGCCTTCCTCCCTCTTCTTCACCCGGGCCTCTTCCGTATCCCCTCCTCCGTCCTCAGTGGGGAGCCCGGAGCTCCTCTCCCCTCTCTTTCCCGAGCCGGGGGCTCTTAAGCATTGCCCCTACCCTTTCTCCGGAATCCCCGACCTGGCCGGCGACTGCGGCAATTCGCCTCTTCGATTCTACGCTGTGACCGATTCCGTCAGCACCAGGTGTCCTGCCTCTGCTTTCGCCTCCAAAAAGCCAAACCTCGCTTACCACATCCCCCAGAAGCTGCCAGCCTCCCTGAACGGCCTGAACAGCCTCCAGCGCTGCTCGTCTGCGGACTCCCTCTCCGAGGAAGGCTACACCTCCTCCTGCTCCCTCAGCTCTTCCTCCAGCGGCACAGAGTCGCCGAGCCTCGAGGGCCGACGCCTGCCCATCTTCAGCCGGCTGTCTGTCACAGACGAGTAGGGAAGGGTTTTACTTTAAGGCTGGATTTACTGTCGGGCTGGGGTGGGGGGGTGTTAAATGGTCTAATTGTTTAAGTCGATGTGACGAGGATCTGATGTCGGGTTTTGTGTCCGGTCCAGAAACAAGTTCATATACAAGCCACGAAGGGTTAAAACATTAGGCATTCAGCTCCTCCTTTAATCCAGCCTGGTAAACGTACCTAACTTTGTGCATATTGCATTCCTCATCCAAGCAGTTGTAGCGCTGCTCAGTGTTCGTCCAGTTTTAGCTGACTTCTTTTTTCTTTCTTTATTGTTTGATGGTTATTTTATAACGCTGTTCTTTTATGCCGCTGTTACTGCTGTATACTGTTGTATACCCATTTTTAGAGGATACTTTAAGGGTACTTTGCATAGCTCGGCATTGACGCCCATGTGCTATTCCTACTGGGTGGGTTGGTTCTGTGTGAGAACTTGTCCTGTACCCTGATTTTAAGATGAATGATTTTTGCCCTATGTATGACTGGTGTGCTATCCACTTTTATTTTATTTTATCATTGCAATGTTGTTTTTTAACAGTTCATATTTTTACTCCTTACAGTTTGTAGTGATGCCAGCCTGCAGCACTTCTCCAGTCATATTAGGGCTCTCCAAGTGAAACCAACCTCTTATAACTGTATGCTGTCACTGATTGATTCATGGATTGGTTGTATGGCCGTGGCCACATGATTGTATTTGTCAGTCATTTTTACTGCCTGGCAAGGATTCAGCTTAACTGCCTTATAGTAAACAAAAAGTGTAAGCAACCCACTGACTCTCTAGTTACCAAAGTTGATGTTAGAGTTCCCCTAACCTACTAGTACTCTTAACACATAGCATAGCCTCGCCTTTAACCACGACAGGTAAAAACGTGTTATGATTACAGTTGTTATAGATTAACACTTTCTTAGACTTATTTATTGCTTTTTTTGTGTAATTTGTTGAGTTTACTTTGTGGTTGTGTTTATGCATTGTTTTATTTTATTTTATAATACCAGAGAAATTATGCTTTACTTATGCATTCATGATGTCCATCTGCTTGGTCTTTACGCTATCCAGTAGCTTTAAGAAGGCTCATGGGGAGGAGAGGGAAGAGGAGGAAGAACATATTTTTTTTGGCATTCTATATGTACGTATGTTGCCTTATTGGCTATTAGGCCTGGCAGAAATCAGGACTCGCTGAGTTCTCTCACCGAAAGCAGCTCCCTGGCAGTGGTCCTCTGCAGGACCCCTCCAGTGTTAGGGTGAGCCACAATGTCTGCTGTCAGTGTGAACGCTCAGCGAGTCTCCCCTCCTTTCGGTGAAGCCTCAAACCTCTGACTGTAATAACCTGCTGTTGTCTACATGCAAAGCAAACCGGTGGGGAAAGAGGGGTTCGCCACACATTCGTGGCCTCAGTGTGAGTCTCCGGCGGTCAATAAAAATGTGTATCGGTTGCCAGCTACCAAAAGAAACGTTAATGTTGGGAATTTCCATTTTCCAATCGTACATGTTTGATTTATCAAGACTGCTGTGTTACTGCGTTGTGGTCGCCGTGTGTGCGCTATCTTCTTGTTAACAGGTGACCTTTTGTTTATAGTTGTTGGGTTGTTTTCTTCTATATATCGGAGTTGCCTTGATGACAATGTGTTTGTAGGTCGACCTCTGTTGCACGCTAGCTAGCTAGCTAACACCTTCAGTGGCAGGTGAAATCAAGCGAGTTCAAATGAAACCAGGCAAGATCGGCATTGATTGTTTTTCGTCGTGAAGTCAACTCAACCTGCCCAGAAAGAGTCCAGAGACGCTTCTCGTTGTAGCCAATTGTTAGCTTGACCCGGCAGCAAGCCGTTTTTTTTGTAACTTTTGTTAACTTAAAGCCTTATTTATTTTTTTGTTTTTCGAAGCGAAACTATATTGTGGTGTTTGATATCTTGTTTTTTTTAACGTAATTTAAATGCATTTATTGTTTACATTCCATGGGTTATGTTTATATCCTAGCTCTTTATCTTAATATATTTGTCCCCTTTAATTTCAAAATAAAAGTCTTTGAAAAGTGAGCGCCCGACTGTCTTGTAATTCATTGCACCGTTTTCAGATATTTTCCCATTAATGAGGTAATTCTTATCTTGAGTAAACAAGATGAATTAAACTTCAGCAAAAAAGCATGCACAAACAAATGAAATCAACACTTACATCTCTAATTGTTCTCCACATCAACCACATAGTGTTCGTCTTCAGTTGTATCCTCACATCCCCCTATCTATGCTTAAAAAAGCACATTAGTCCCCATCTGCTCACTCATCTCTGCAGTAAAATGTTCCTTTGCTTTCATTCAGTTCTCTTTAACATTGTGTCGTATGACTCTGAAGGAAATTATCAGAAGCCTGACTCGGCAGTGCAATTAAAGGCAGCTATGCTCTCTGTGGAGAAGACTACTGTGGACAAAATATCTCTGTAGAACATCGAGGTGTAGGTTTCAGAATTAATTCTTAGCACTAATTGATTTTAATGGAAGCTTAATTTGTCTTCCAGCTTGCTCAGTTTGCTCGTCTTCTCCTATCTAAGTCCAAATTGCAATAAATTACTTAAATCAACAGTATTTCTTTTTTTTTTCTGTCAAATTAAAACAATTATAAATGTAAACAACGGGAGTCATGCTCCTTGTAAGTGCATCTTTGCGTTTAACGTGATGGAGTTACACAAATGTTGCTTTGCAGCGGAGCGTTCCCACGAGCATCACTCTAAATTGCTGCCACTGCTTCGAGGGCCTTTTACGATCATCTGTGTCTCATTGGCGCACAAAAGGGCCAAAGATGAATTATTTCTCTTACTTGCGTTCAGGGAATCTCCCAGCCCTCCCCTCTCTGCGTGTGTGTGTGAGAGGAGGGGGGGAGGGGGGGGGGGGGTAGTGAGTTTTGTTGCAACTCGTCTGAACAGACCAATTTAGAGTGAGTGACACTGAGGAGAATGTTTGGGCAACAGATGCTCGAACAAAGACTTCCCAGCACACAATGGGGCACAGAGATACTTGTGACTGATTTCCATCTATTCCCACAAAGTGGAGCAGAAGTTGACGTCCTCCCCCGTGTGCTTGTGTGTGTGTGTGTGTGTGTGTGTGTGTGTGTGTGTGTGTGTGTGTGTGTGTGTGTGTGTGTGTGTGTAGAAACCTCAATTTTAATGTAGCTGTTGGAGGTGGATCTAATTTTATATACTGTTGCGGTTCATATGAGATTTTATGAAAAGTTTCCCTACAACACAATCCCCCACAGTGTTTTGACAATTAAGTATTTGGGTTAGGTTTAGGAAAAGATTATGGTTTCGGTTAAAATAACTTTTCTTTGTCAGATGAAGTGTAAAAAATGAAACCGAGGAACAAATTGTCACGGTCTGGGACTCCGGCTATGGGGTACTGGCGCTACCTGGTGACCTAAGGACGGTACAGCGGGCTGGCTGGGGGATGGGGCCCGGCTTCCGGGCTCACACCTGGGACTCGTTCCTAATTAAGGCCAGAGTAGAAATACGAGGCAGCAGACTGGACTCGTCACCGTGACGTTTGCGTGTCAAGACACGGTGCATGTTACTCTCAAGTAACTTCACTCGGAGGAGTAGCGGTTCTCAGCTGTGGCATCTGGATCCTCACAAGACCACCCCGCTTGGTTTTTTGAACAAGTGTATCCTGTCCCGGGTGAGTGAAAGTTTCTCCTCCCCGGAGACAGCGTTTTGAGTTGAACACATTTTTGGACTGTGACTTTTTCTTGTGTGGATTAACCTTTTTTTTGTGGGCAGCGCATCTTCCGGACTTCCTGATTTCCTGTCAAAGTTTTTGGATGTTTACTTTTGTTGGACTGCAAGCCGCTGCCTGAATAAAAACTAAAACTCTATTTCCAGTTCTGCATACGGGTCCTCATTAGCTCACGGGGTAACCCGTGGGTTTTTCACCCCAGAGACCCGGGTTCGTTTCCCGAGCCCGGCGGTCCTGACACAAATACCTCTAGTTAAATAGATTTAATTCAGACTAGAATGTGTGTGTGTGTGTGTGTTCCCTGTGCAACCCCTCCCTCCCCTCCTGATCATGCAGGCCCCTTTGTGATTCCCTGCTTTCCCTTTTCAGTTGAACATCTGTATGCTAATGCTGCTCAATGGGAATGGACTGGAATCATCCTGGGAGAGAGGGGGAGGGGGCGGCTTCCCTGTGTGTGTGTCTGGAGGGGTCTCTGAAATGGATTGCAAATGTCCTCAAAACCCCCAAAAAACAAACAGCAGAGTTGTGTTGAAGTTAAATTTGAAGTAGGAGGGAGTCAATATGAGATGAAAGCCTCCGGCTCAGATTCAGCTCTGACATTCACAGGATAGAGAGTTATTCTCTGCACCCAGA
This sequence comes from Cottus gobio, assembly GCA_023566465.1. Taxonomy (NCBI): domain Eukaryota; kingdom Metazoa; phylum Chordata; class Actinopteri; order Perciformes; family Cottidae; genus Cottus; species Cottus gobio. The sequence goes on along the minus strand of CM042220.1, from coordinate 357,057 downwards.
GAGACGTAGAAGGACATGGGAGGAAGCATTGGGTCTTCAGCTTGAGCATTGTGAGCAATCAAAGGGGTGGGAGAGTCAAACACTTTTACACCTCTGTCTTACCAGAAGAAAATATTGTTTATTTGCTACATTTACACTAAATTAGTAGCAAAAACAATTGTTTGTGCCAATATTGGGGAAGCTAGTAACACATGTTGAATCTTATTTAAATAACTGCATGATCTTTCTTGAGAGCTTCTGTCATCCAAATGAAAAAGTTCAAACTTAAACTCTGTAGATCTGCTGAGGACACAAATGGGCCCACAATGGTGTTAAATTTGGAAATTAAGCTAATCTTTGTAGTATATTTCACTGTTATTTTATTTAATTTCCTGCAATGTTTTTTCTGCATATTTGACATTGTATTGAGTGTTTGTCAACTGTAACTCTTTCCGTTAGTACCAACGTCTTCAGGATTCATCTTCTGAGGACCACGAATGTCTGTTCCTATCCAAAGGTTGATGAGATATTTGACTCTGGATAAAAGTGTTGTAAATAACTAAAATACAAAAATATTTTCGGTGCAAATATTGTTTGCCATCTCAAGTTAATTTCATCTATGTAGATCAGGGCTATTCAATTACAAATTCAGTTGGGCCAGTCATTTCAGCGGCGAAGCAGCTCGTAATGACAAATTTTAAAACCAACACAAACAAATTTATTGAAAAACATGTAGAGTTTATTAATTGTTTCTCTTTTAACTTTGGTCAGTTTGCACAGCAAAAGGTGCATAGAAAACAATAAAAGAGCTAACTGAACAGAATCTGAGGTAGCTCCTACTTTTTCCACTTACAAAAGAAAAGAAACTGACCTAGGCACCTCTTGCCTAGGCCTACCTAGGCTACATATCTGACCTATCTGATCACAAAGTGCATAAAACAAAATAGTGCACAGTAGGCAATTCGCAATAACATTAAGTTTCCTTTTGAAATAAAATAAACATCTTGCTCATATTTGACCCATGCAGGAACATCTCAAAGTGCATAAAAATAAAAAGTGCACAGTATTCACAACTATACTAACTAAACAAAGTGTACTACTGCACATTGAGGGAACATATTTTAAATCACCACCATGTGTGATTATGCATGCCTTTGTTACACATCCCACATTATATTGATGTAGGTAGGCTACATTTACCCTGCTGACTTAGTGGGAGAAGTGACATTTTGTTTTGAACGAGAGCAGTGACTTTAGGCTCGTAAGTTGTCAATGCAATCCGAAGACATTGGTGGAGAGTACGGTCAGTCAGGGAGCAACGAGAGTTGCTTTTTATGGAGTTCATGTGTGAAAAACTTGACTCACATGTGTACGTTGATCCAAACATACTGAGCATGACGATCGCTACTTTCTTAATGTTAGGGAACTGATGTACGTTGACATCAGTCCAAAACATTACAGGCCCGTTAGTGCAAAGCTCCTGTGCCATGGTTACAGATGAGTGCATGTCAACAAGTTCGAGTGTGAATTTCCCCTCGTCAATGGAAGGGACCACTTCCTTTGCTCTGGCGGATAAGTCCCCTTCTATTGCAACAGTGAACGGGTCTCTGGCAAAAACGGCCACCTCTGTGGGCAGAACAAGTCCATCCAATCGACCAGCAAAGTTCTTTTTCAGGCTCGCAATGAAATCTGTCATCACATCCGTGATTTGTGCGGGGGATGAGATGCATTTGCGGAGTGTCGGAAAATGCAGCATTCGGCCTGTGCTCAAATCAGTTGCGAAAAGGTCCAGTTTAACTTGGAATGCGCGCATCTGTCCCACAAGGTCGATGACAGTTTTGTCTCTGCCTTGTAGTCCCAAATTGAGATCATTCAGGTGTTTGAATATGTCGCTCAGAAAGCAAGCATCAGCCATGAAGTTGTCGTCCAGTATGCGACTCAAGTGCGTTTCTGCCTTTTTTTGCTTGCTGCTGCGGAGGAAAGTTATGATCTCCTCTCTGAGACCACAGAAACGCTCCAGTGCTTTGCCTTTGGACAGCCACCTCACGTCATTATGCAAAAGCAGGTCTTGGTGCTCAGCAGACATTTCTGACAGCAGCATGCGGAATAAGCGGTGTTGGAGGCTTGATGTGGAGCGAATAAAATTAATTGTAGCCATCACGCTGTCCATTGTCGTTTTGAGCGCCCCACTTAGTTTTGCGCACAACACCCCCTGATGCACAATGCAGTGTAAGGAGATCAACTGAGGTGCTACAGCGGACCAACGTGCTGCCAAACCATTCACTTTCCCTGTCATGGAGGGCGCCCCATCTGTCACAAGCATGCACACACGCTTCATATCCAGAGCATTGTCTTTAAAAAAAGCAGAAATTTTCCCAAAGACTATATCGCCAGTTGTGTGTCCTTCTAACGGCAGTAGGGTGAGCAGCTCCCCTCGGAAGCATTTGCCGTCAAAAAAACGGACATATATGCACAACTGAGCAGTATCAGTTTTGTCTGTGGACTCATCTACTGCTATAGACATAGAGTCAGCTTTCCTCAGGTCTCCTAACATCGTTTCATACACATCTGCAGCAAGAATTTCAACTCTCCGACTGTTGGAAGTATCTGACAGGGGTACGTTTTTTATAGCAGATGCCACGCTTGTTTTAATTTTATTGTCATTTATCACCTCATCCACGATGGCCAGCATACAGTCCTTCACGGTTTCAGAGTCTGTGAATGGCCTTTTCTTTTTTGCCTTTCTACTGCTACGCTCGTCATCTGAAGCAGGGAATTACGTCACCTCAGCAAGCAGTTTACTAACCAGAGTTAATGAGCTGTCAGAGAATCTCTCGTTACCCGCTGGTTCCAATCAGAAAAAAGACTTTGCTCAAAGAAGATTCAAATGAATCATTGTAGTGTGGTACCTTGTGTAGCAACGTAAAAGTTACGTTTCCACACACAAAACACCTCCAAAAGATTCTTAACTTTCCAGTTGTAGCGTGTAACACAAGGTCTTAAATGACCATTTAGCAATGAACATATAAATGTTACAGATGGTCACTTGAACGCGAGTCGTACTTTAGTTTGTATTCATAGCTTTTCTTCATTTCTCTCATGGCAGGGTACATTTATTTATTATTTGAGCACAAATGACAATTGAGGGGAGTGAAGGATCCTGGGACAAGAAGAGAGGTAGAGATCTGATGTCATCTAGTGGAAGCTTTAGGGATGTACACGCTCCCTTTGTGTGCATGTGTGTCTGCTTTTTGTCACAGATGCTGCTATATTGTGTAGTTCTGATGGTTGACCTGACAGCTGTTCGTTTTATGTTATTCTGTTTGTTTGGCCGACAAATTTGTGTGTGATTGGACGATAAAGTTTGATCTTATGCTGTCTTACTGTCGCAACAGCAATGTTCCCCTTGTTCCGGAGGTTAGGCACATTTAGACCTAAAGCTTCCCAGCACAGCTACATGACAGCAGATACAAGTATAGTGGGACAGTGGAAATACAGTTTAATGGTCAAGTGTGTTTCCACAGTGGGATAAGTTGACGCTGTAGAACAACTCAGACAATATTTGTTTTCAGATTTCAGATTTTCCAGCTCAGCAACACCCTGACTTCTAAGAAGCCTAAAAACTGGAACAGTACAAATATAGCATATCACCTATGGTCACTTTAGATTGTCACAAACATTTTCTATCATCCTAAAATAAATGTAAAAATTATAACAGAACAATTACACATCATTACACAATACATCATTGCATGTATGAGAAAACATATGAATGGTAAATGGACTGAGATTTGTAAGACTTTATTTGTATTCGTTTAAAGGAGAGAGCGTCAGCTAAATGTAATGTAATGTAAAATGTAATGTCAGTCATTCACAATGTCCTTCAGCGAGAAGGGTTCAGATTCCCCTGTGCTTGGTTGAACAGGTATTCCAACCCGAGCAGCTCGTCTGAAGGAACATTAGCAGGGGCTCGGAAATTCTCCTCCACAGTCTCTCCGAACAGCTGCCGACAGCGGGTGTTGAGGCGGTCGATCGGCGGTGCAGAGCAGGTCCTGTGGTGCCGTCTTTTGCCACCAAACACGGCGTCCGAGCTCCTGTCTGAATTACACATAAACATAAGTACAGTTATCTTAAGGTGAGCAAATTAAACTGTTTAGGGTGCTGGCCGTGGTGGAATGTAACCAAGTACATGTAATAGAGTACTGGACTTTAGCACACGTTATTTTACTTCACTGGAGTATTTCCATGTTATGCTACTTTATACTTACATACCACTACATATCTGAGGGAATTATTATGCTTTTTACTGGTTTTCTGGACAGCTTTGGTTACTTTTCAATATATAATTTGTCATCTCCATCCTGTCCAGGGAAAACCACGTATCTCCAGATCTGTTGCATGTTTGTTGTATATTGTAGGATACATTGTTTGTTTCATTTAGGCCCTTGTGTATTTAGTCTGTGATTTCTCTCTTTCAGTTGTCAGGTTTTTGTTTGTTGGACATCACAATCAAAGGTAATCGAATAAGTCACATGATTCATTTAATTATACTACACAGACAGCACTTGGATCCCCCTGGAATCATATGTGGCAGAGATTCATGTAATCCCTCCAGGCTGTTGCTTCCACGCAGACATTTGTAATAGGGCACATCCACATTGTTGATGGTAGTGGTACGCTAACCTGGGGTTGCTGAACAACAAATGTAACGTAATTATCAATATTTTACAACATACCAATATGTAATTACCAAAAGACAAAAAACACTTTCAGCAGAGGGTAATTTGAATAATTTAAATTTACTCTGCTAATCTGCTCAACACTCACTTGCTCCTTCTCCTTGATAAACCTCCTGAACCGCTTCATCGGCATGCTTGTGATGTGGGTCACTGGTGTGTGCACCCACCTTCTCACAGAACTGTGGGCCTTCTGAGTGAGCTCCCTCTGCTCAGCACTGACCTGCTCTGGCCTGTCCTTCTGTGAGAGGTACTGTCTGTAGAGCTCCCACATCTCCAGAAAGGTGTGATGCTCAAAGCCTCTCTGGCCGTAGACACACCTGTCAATGTTGACTTCAAGGAGACTGGAGACTTGTGGGTAGCTCTCTGCATACTCGGTGAGGTAGTCCTTCACCTACTGGTTCCCCACCTTTCCATTTCTCTGTGAGTTTGTTCCCTCCAGTCTGTGCTTGTCCACATGCTGGAATCATATACATCAACTTAGTACTTGTATAATTAATATTACTGCACTTGAGATGATGGGTAAAGATGACTAATATATACTGATGATTCAATTCAGTTAATTTTGTATAGCCCAAAATCACAAATACAGATTTGCCTCTGAGGGCTTTACAATCTGTACACATACGACATCCCTGTCCCGGGACCTCACATATCAGGAAAAACTCCACCTAAAAATAGTAATGAAAACTCTTTCACAGGGAAAAAAAAAGGAAGAAACCTTCGGGAGAGCAACAGAGGAGGATCCCTCTCCCCGGATGGACAGAAGCAATATATGTCATGTTTACAGAATCAACATAACACAGTTACAGTACATTCAATGAATATGAAAGAAATCATTCATGTAATGAGTAGTAGGCATGGACCACGACCCAGATGACCATGATCCACGACAGCAGACGGAGGCAGAGATGAGGGGCATCAGCAGGGCCACCATGGCCAGGGCTGCCCTGAGCCAGCCCTAACTATAAGCACTGTCAAAGAGAAAAGTCTTAAGTCTACTCTTAAATGAGGTGACTGTGTCTGCCCCCCGGACTGAAAGTGGAAGCTGGTTCCACAGAAAAGGAGCTTGATAACTGAAGGCTCTGGCCCCCATCCTACTTTTTAAGACTCTAGGAACCACAAGTAGCCCCGCATTCAGTGAGCGCAGCTCTCTGGTGGGACAATATGGTGCTATAAGCTCCCTAAGATATGATGGTGCATTACCAATTAAGGCTTTATATGTAAGAAGAAGGACTTTAAATACAATTCTCTGTCTTACAGGAAGCCTGTGGAGATCAGCTAAAACAGGAGTGATGTGATCTCTCCTCTTAACTCTCGCTAGCACACGAGCTGCAGCATTCTGGATCAACTGTAGAGACCTGAGAGACCCAGCAGAGCAGCCTGATAATACAGAGTTACAGTAGTCCAGTCTTGAAGTAACAAATGCGTGGATCAATGTTTCTGCATCCCTTCGAGACAGGATGTGCCTGATCTTTGAAATGTTGCGTAGGTGGAAGAAGGCAGTCCTTGAGATCTGTTTCACGTGGGAACCGAAGGACAAGTCTTGATCAAAGACAACTCCCAGGTTCCTCACGATGGTGGTTGATGCCAGAGCAATGCCTTCAAGAGTAACAATATCATTCGATAATTGATTTCTGAGATGCTCTGGGCCAAGTAAAATAACTTCAGTTATGTCCGAGTTCAGCATCAGGAAGTTGCAGGTCATCCAGGTGTTTATGTCTTTAAGACACGCTTGAAGTTTAGCCACCTGGCTGGTTTCATCTGGCTTGATCGATATGGGTTAGGGAAGGGAAAAGGTAAGTAAGTCCAACCTAATGTTGGACTAGATGCACGGGCACAGAGAGCAACTTTATCTCCTCTTCTTTCTCCTATTAACCTTCTGACTCTAGGTCTTCTCCCTGTATCTGACAACTTACTGGGGTTTAGGGATCATCAAGAGACCTCTGTTTTAAAACAACTAACAACAAATAAGATTAAGAAATTAAAAAGGAGGGAATAAAACAATAAATTATTAAAGGAATTATTGAAGTTGTAAAATAATTTTATAAAAGATTATAATAAAAATGAACAATCAAAGCATTTCAGACATTTATAAGTGAACCATCAAAACTAAAAGACTCTTAAAATGAAATGAATATTGTCATAAATTAAAAGTACACCCAATCTCCATCTAATCGGGGGCACCGGCTCTGTAAACGAACAGAGGGATGTTGTTAGGCTAGCCAAAGGCTAGCTGGTGATGGGTTTCAAGGAGGTACCCGGTGGGGGCCGGTTCCCTTGAGAAACTGCAGACAGATAATTGGAAAAAAGTATTGTTTTGATTAAATGTAGCGATTAGTCAGACAATTACCGAATCAAAATTTGCAAGTTGAGGTCTGGTTGAGGTTAGGGTTAGGGGATGGGGATCAGTTTATGCAAGAGGTAGACAAATTGCAAGTTGAAGTCTGGTTGAGGTTAGGGTTAGGGGATGGGGATCAGTTTATGCAAGAGGTAGACAAATTGCAAGTTGAGGTCTGGTTGAGGTTAGGGTTAGGGGATGGGGATCAGTTTATGCAAGAGGTAGACAAATTGCAAGTTGAAGTCTGGTTGAGGTTAGGGTTAGGGGATTGGGGATGGGGATCAATTTATCTTAGATGGAAGAGTCCTTTGTCAGGAATCAGGTAAGTTTCACATTCCACATGTATACCACATATATATAAGTGCTTCATATAAGTGCTTTCGTCAAAACAAAATCATGCAGGTTGGGAGAAAAACCCCCTTTACAGGGTAATATAAAACATAAAAAGGTAAGTACATGCAACAATATACAATACAAACTCAAGTCTACCGTGACGTTTCACTTTATCCGATTCCCTCCAAAGGGTCTCCATAAGATCTGCGGGAAGGGGAGGGGAAGAAGATGGAAGTCCAGAACCAGATTATTTAATGAGGTAAGTTGTTACTTAGGTTAGGGCTAGGGAAAGGCAGCTTGGTGGCACGGATTTAACATGGAGGTGAATGGGTAAGTGTCAGATTTGCCGCACAATGTCATGCTGTGACAGTCACTGCAAAAATTGACAATCGCTGCCCGCCCCAAAGTCACTGGGGCCGGCCTCGGTCACCGAGAGGCCGGTCCCTGTGGCTCTGGTCCTCATCTGGAGGACCAGGGGCACGAAAAAAAACTTTAACTTTTTTTTTTTAGAGGACCAGGGGCACGAGAAAATACTTTAACTTTTTTTTTTTTAGAGGACATGGGGCACGAAACTCCAGGGAGCGCGGATGGGGGTTTTAACCCAGAGGGGTGTGCTTAAGTGTGGGTACGCGGGTTCGGATGGAGGGCCTGGTCTGGGGGTGGGCTCCAGGGGTGGGTCTGGTCCTCCAGGGTCCACTTGTGACTTAGTTTACCCAGGCCTTAGTGCCTCTCCGCTGGGTTAATGCAGTCAGTCTGCTGGGTGCTGAAGTGTGTCAATGCCCGCCCTCCGGGGGAATCAACTGGTATAACATGCAGTTCTGACTTAGAAATAAAACACTCACAGGGCCTCTCATGTGAATGGATCAAGCCGAATATGAGGCCTCTCTGGTCGGATTAAACTGCTTTGTGTGGGTCCTGGGTCTCTGAAATAATTATTGAAGGGTCTGATGGTGCTCTTATTTCGGGTAAAAATATTAAAAGACCCTCAGAGGGCTCCAGGGTGCACTTGTGACTTATTTTACCCGGGCCTCAGTGTCTCTCCACTGGGTTAATGATGTGGATCTTTCTATTCGATCCGGGACTCCGGGTCCGGGTCTGGCTCCATGGGTCTGTCCGGACCCCCCACGTGAGTCCACAACCCGAATCTGGGGTCCGTAGCACCTTCCCACGTGGAGTTATTGATGAATGAGCAAAATAGCCCCCACCTTTGCGCTCCGCACTCGCTGCAGTCTGTGACAGCCCACACCAATGCGAAACACTCCAAACGGCCTAGCTCGGGCTCTGGAGCCCCTAGAAGGACGCGGTTTGGACCGGGACGCTCCAGGGACCCGGCCCTACACCCCCGAGTCCTCCAGGAGCGAACCAGAGCGGGTTAAGTCGCTCACCTGCCCGAAAAAGTGTTCTTTTTTCGGATCAAACACAGTGTGTTGTCCCTGTGGTATTATTTAATGCGTTGTGGCTGTCTGGATGGGGCTTATGAGACCTCCAGAGACCCCCAGCGACCTCCATAGCTGTTTATTGGTGATCTAAATTCGGGTACAATTAATTAAAGACCCTCAGAGGGCTCCAGAGGGGACTTGTGACTTATTTTATCCATGCCAAAGTGCTTCTCCTCTGGGTTGATGCTTTCCCTCTGCTGTGAGTGCTGAAACGCCTCTCATCTACAGTGCTGCAGCCGAATTTGAGGCCTCTCAGGTTGGATTAAACTGGTCTGTGTGGGTCCTGGGACTCTTAAATACTTATTGAAGGGTCTCTTACTTCGGGTAAAATTAATTAAAGCCCGTCATGGGGCTCCAGGGGGCACTTGTGACTCATTTTATCCGAGCCAAAGTGCCTTATGGCTGGGTTAATGCTGTTGGACTGCTGGGTTTGTGTCAATGTCCGCCCTCCGGTGGAATCAACTGGTATAACATGCCGATTTTGACTCTTTCTTTGGATTAAACTGCTTTGTGGGGGTCCTGGGACTCTGAAATAATTATGGAAGGGGCTGTTGGTGCTCTTACTTCGGGTAACATTATTAAAAGACCGTCAGATGGCTCCAGGCGGCACTTATGACTTGTTTTACCCGGGGGATGCTGCACTCTGCTGGCGCAATAAATGTACTACAACCGGAGCGGTTTTAATTCAATTCTCTCCAGTTTGATCACTAAATTGGGTCTAGTTTGGGC